>JALJCO010013571.1:0-531690 GCA_023101725.1 Atherinomorus stipes | reverse complement strand
ATCTTGTTTGCCAATCCTGTCATTCAATCATGACATAGACCAATTTATTCATTGGTCTATGTCAGCATGGCAGCATGTTAACCAATTACAGATTAGAGGGGGGGTCAGGTCACCAGACGACTATGGTCAGCTCTTGCCAGAGCAGTAACTTACCGCTTATCACTGCCGGTATTAAACCTGCTTATAAAATTTATTTCCACGAAAGTACAAGTGAGCGTGTAGACGGGAGCGAGCAGGAAGCAGCAGCTCCACGTCGGCTGGAGAACTGAGACATCATCAAAGAGGAGGTTCAGGTCTTCTTCCCTCCTGTTTTCTTCACCGGGGGAAGCAGTGGTTTACAGGTATGGGGAGGCTGGAACCATGCCCAACATTAGCGCTGCTGGCCGGGGGGAGACCCGCCGAAGGCCCGCGGATGTTTAATCTGAGCTGCTGTTGCTACCCCCCCCCCCCCCCCCCCCCATGTTTACCTCAGTTCAATCTGACATCAGTGCTTATGGTACCACAGAAGTACCACAGAGACCCTGACATGTAAGTAAATTAGCAAACAAATCATAGGCTAACAGTTAGCATTGAGCTGAGAGATGTGTTTCACTCACTGGTGTTGTTGTCTGTCCATGCGCGTTTTTATAGTAGGAACTGCGTCAGGTTTCAGAAGTAATCCCGAGAAAAAAACACTTTACTGCCCGACATTCATGAAGTTGTCAGGAGTGAAGTTCACACACAAAGTTGAGGTTTTTTTCTGCTCCTGAAGTTATAATCCAACCACTTCTGCAAGTCGATTCGTCCAGTACAACAAATAAACTTCCACGCTGAACGCAACAACATTTTTCCCAACTTGCCGTCCTCTAGAGCTTAAAAAAAAAAAAAATCTCCTGAACTCAGGAGCAAACGTCTGTTAGCTGATGGCTGTTTGTCTCTGAGGAAATCTTCTTGCAGCTGTTAGTTTCTTCCTCTGGATAGGTTAGGATTCTTTTTGAGTTTCTGTTCAACAAAGAGGGCGTCTTGCATGATGCAGCGCATGCGTGTTTGTCGCTTCGTGATTGCTGCCACCTCGTTGCGTGTACCGGTGTCAGTCAGTTATGTTAAGGAAGCTACAGCTTGGCCTGAATATTCATAAATATTACTCAAATATACACAAATGAAGAAAAAAACGACTTAAATGAAGTTTTTTTATGAGGAAATAACACAGTAACATGCTGAAAAGCTCTTAAAAGTCAAATTTTCATGATAGAGCTCCTTTAAATGATGGAATACTTTATAAAAGAGAAAAAAACCCTCAGGGAGAACAATATCAATGCTTTAATTTTTTAAATGACCTATGAGAAAAGGTTTTGAAACCCTTTTTGGTGGGCTATCCTAAAGGAGACAGCTCTGCTATCTTAGCAACAAACCTTAACTTCAAAAAATTAAAATCAAATTGAAATTTCTTTAAATCATGTTAATTTAGTCTATTTTAAGTCATAAAAACATTCCAAACATTTTTCCCTTACTGGCATCATGATGTGTTCCGTAGAGGGTTAAAACTGTGCTGATCGATGGCTATCACTGATATCGTCAACAATTTCTTAGGATTGATAGTGTGTAACTGTGGGGTGAATTGTGATCGATAAATCATGATTATGGTGATCTACAGACGTTTTTCAGCTATTTATATTTTTTTTAAAGTGGACACCAGCTAAATGTTGTGTTTATTCAGACACCCTGGTAAATCCATGATGAGAAAGTAAGAAAGAAAGTAAAATTTATTTATAAAGCTCTTTTCATAGATAAAAATCACAAAGTGCTGAGCATAAAAGGTCCAACAAAATGACATAATTAACATATTAAAAGGAAAATAGAAAAGATAATAAAATTCTAAAACCATTCAGTCACAATCAAATCAGCCAAAATCTCTCCTAAATAAATTCATGTTCAGCAGCTTTTTAAAGGATTCCACACAGTCAACCAGACGGAGGGGGCGGGGGGTCATTCCAGAGTCTAGGGGCTGCAGTCTTAAAAGCCAAGTCCCCCCGGGTTTTAAAACCAGTCTTTGGGACCTTCAGGAGACTCTGGCCTGCAGAGCGAAGGGTACGCCCTGAAGTATAGGGACACAGCAGATCCAGAATATACCGGGGGGGCATGCAGCGCCTGGAAGGTCAAAATTAAGATTTTAAAATCAATTCAAAATTTGACATGGAGCCAATGAAGATTTGATAAAATAGGGTGATGTGGATCGTTCTGGGTGAACCTGATAAAAGTCTAGCAGCAGATTCTGGACTAACTGGAGTCTTTGAGGGTCGTCTTATTAAAACAAACAGAAACAGAATTACAATAATCAATATGAGATGAGATAAAAGCATGAATGATCATTTTAAGATCTGCCCTTGACAACATTCTCCTGACTTTTGAGAAAGTTCTAAGATGATAAAATCACCTTTTGGTCAGCTGACCCTCCAAAGACAGCCTGGTCAAATACCACCCCGAGGTTTCTGGCTAGCTTGGACAGACAAGCCCAGAGCGGTAGTTCTTGATCAGGGGGATGTTTTTGTCAGGATGTTTCTGTCTTACTTGAATTGCTTTGAAGACAGCCAGTTGAGTGATTCATTATAACACAATTATCATGTTTTTATGATAATAATAAAAACATCTATCACTTTTATGTTGCTAAGAAACTATTTTTACCAAGAAATTATAGTGAAGCCTCATATCAATTTTTACGATCACTTAAATTGATGGTAATGACCAATCAGAAGTTGAAGATCAATGAGTAATAAGATAGTTACAGTATATGTCAGCCTGAAAATATTGGTCCTGTACACCTGGAATTAAGACAAAAAGATGTTTTTGATGCACGATGGCACCAAAACTGAGCTCAATTTGAGTTGGTTTTGTCAAGATAAAAGTTTAAAAGTAGCATAGATAACTGTGAATAACCAAACCAAACAAGTGGAAAGTGTCAAATATATAAGTAGTTTTTACTACTAAGAGAAAGAATTGCAGATGAGAAAAAGCTTGGTCACTGTTGATCTGTGTGTTATTTCCACAAAATACCATAAAGAATAAATCCTAATTTAAGGGACAAAAACCCAAAAGATGAGAAGTTATTACTTTGACTTTAATTGCACACAGTGTGAACCCAAGACATCTCATTTCACGCTTTAACCACCACGTTATTATGGTATCACAGAGGACACTCAGCTGTTGCTATGTCCCTGTCTTCCGACAGACATGTCTTAACATGCGCGGCAGTACAGGTCAGCGGTGCATGAACCCTCCTCTTCCTCAGCCCTGTGAGAGCCTGGCTTATGGAGAGGTTGCTGATAACACCCTGGATGGTCCTTTTCACAAAACAACTTGGTGTGACCGACCATCCATCCATCCGATCCATCCATCCATCCATCCATCCATCCATCCATCCATCCATCCATCCAACTCTACTGTAGTGACAAAGGTTTCCCAGCATGTTCCTTTGCCGATGGGGGTTACAGTAGGTACTGGTGAATGATGGTTCTTAGTGCATTCCCTACTTAGGAGGTGAAGTCCAACATGAGTTCATGCCCTTATCCTTGACCCTGTGTAGCCCAGTGGGCTACATTGCCATATAATTCATGACAATGGAGTGCAATTTGCTAGAATAAAACGCTTAGTTCACAAGTCGAGGACGACTTTTTTGGAGTTGGAAAGGTTGTTTGCCACATGTCTGTCACTTCAGTCAACTATGAACATGGCAGAAAATAACCTGATTTTCACCATGGCAATAAACATGGCAATAGGGGATACTCTTCCCCTCCTTTTCAGTGGAATTATTTATTCCTCTCCTCCCCCGCCCCTTTATCATCCGCCCTTCCTTTATATTTTTTATTATATACTCCCCACATATATATGATTTTTTTCTTTCTTGAATTAATACTGATTCTAAATCTGGATCTAAACCATCGATTTCCCTTTGCCACGGGCCGAACCTATTTATAATAAAACCTTCTTTTTCCCCTCCCGGGCACACCCCCCACCTCCCCTTCACAACACCTGCTTTCACCAGCCAGCTTTCATTACCTGCTTACTTTTCTTTGTCCTTCTTAAAACACACACATGCATCTCGAATCCGTACCCCCACCCCCCGTTTCCCATCTAGCGGCCCGCAACCTCACACACTCCATCACGCCACGAACTCTAACCTGCTAACCTACTGTCCAATATCCACCACCCTCTTCTCTTTTAACTTTATTAACTCCAATACCCACCTTTCCCTCCATTTCATTCCAATCCCCAGGAAGACTTGGATAAAAACATCCATCCACCGATTCACCGCACCGAACTTCCAACTTTATAATTTACTCGTTTCTTTCTGTCTGCCTACTCATTCATATCCTCCTATAATCATCCACCATCTTAATATCTTTCCTTTCTTTCTACACCTAAGCACCCCAACCTCCTCCTTCCTCTCCTTTCCCCACTTTCCCCCTTTATTCCTGGGAGCTACAGACCCCATTCCCAATTTCTTATGTTTTTTATTTTAAAACACTTCAATCTTAACTCATCACTAACCGCCTACTGCCTAATTCCTGCATACTGCCGGTTCCTGTGCCCCACCCCGCCCAATCACACTCATGCTTTTTTTTATTTTCGACCCCCCCCCCCCCCACCGCTCCTTCCACCAGCCTTCTTCTAGTCTCATTTCACTCTAGTCTAAATAATTCTTTATTTTTTTTGTTTTTTATATTTAAACAATATTAAAAAACAAGAACCGCCTTTGTTATTATCACCCCCAAGAGGAAGAATTAACAAAAGCCCCCCCCCCTATGAGCGTTATTCCCCCCTCCTGGTTGTTCTGAGTACTTAAAGAGAGTTGTGGCGTTTTACCTGTTTTGGAGGTTGGAAAACTGAAAACACTGGCATGGTTGGGTCCATCAGAGGTGCTCTGTGAATTTCATCACGAATTCCAGGAGCTGCATCTGGATGACGAATGCTTCAGGGGTATTTCAGACTCACCCAGTCCCTTGTTTGATGATCTGCTGGGGAAACAGTGCCTGTATATTCCTCCTGTTCCAAACTCCAGACTCTGCTCCAGCGCCTGGCCGTTTACATTGTTTTTTTTTTTTCCATTTTGAATGACAGGGTTCATATTTTTTGTGCATTCAATAGACCAGCAGTGCCCAAGTCTAGACCTCAAGAGCTACTTTCCTGCACATTTTGGTTGCCTCCCTTCTCCAACACACCTGTATCAAATAAATGGCTCATTAAAAGCCCCGCAGAGCTGATGGCATGTACATGAGGGAATTAGCCATTTGATTCAGGTGTGTTGGAGAGAGAATGTTCTAAATATTGTAGGATAGTAGCTCTCGAGGACCGGACTTGGACACCCCTGCATCTAGATTATCTAGATTAATGATAGAGCAGTGGGCTGCTATGTTTTGGTGCCCAGGGAGCAGTTGGTGGGAGTTAAGGACCTTGCTAAAGTGCCCACAGTGTCATGCCGAGGACTGAAACCCTGGTTGCCCTGACCAAAGCCCACCTCTGTAAACTACCACTTCCCAGTTACATGGCCAAATGAAAAGAATTATGGAAAAATTGAAATATATGGCACAGTCAAATTGTCATTGAGTACTGACTACCAGCATATTGTAAGTGCATGTGAGGAGAAAATACTGGTCAGGTGGATGTAATTAGGCGATAGGTTTGTTGCTATTAATAGCTAGAGCATCTGCCCACGGTCAGACATGTCATCTGAACTTGTCTTGTCAGTATGAGGTCAGTAAGAAGTCTTGGATCATCTGTGAGGTCACTAATCAAGCAAATTAACCTTAACTGTCACATCATTGTTTGAAGCCAATGGGAATTTAACCCAAAGTCAAAGTTACTGGAAACAAAAACAAGTGAAAGTTAATGTGATCACCTGTCTCAGCTAAGGAGTTTACTCACTGATCAACAAAATATCTGAGATTTCACAACACTAGCCATTTCTTAAAGGCCTCCTTCCACTGAAAACCCGTTTAACTTGCTCCTTCTGAAATACGGAGGGTTTCCCCTTGTTTACTTACACATGCTGACTTGCTAGCGTTGCGTTCCTCCCAGTCGGCTGTTCTTTCTCATCAGAGAAACAATACGAAGAAAAGAGCGAATCGGGAACAGCCTCGCACTTCTACGTCACATTGTAAATAGCGTATCCCACGTGGGGTTTCTATCTGTCCATTGGAAGGCAGGTAACCCTCCACTACACACTAGAAGTAAAGACGGCACGACTGTAGCTTCGGAGTTGAGAAGCTAATTAGCTAACTGTTTGTTAGCATGGCGGAACAAACTTGTTTGTCGGCTCTATTTCCTGTCTGTAACAAAATAAGAGCGGAGGGCGGAGCTTCCTTCATACACTGATGGGAGGCAGCCAATCAGACGGAAATTCATGAGAAGGACCCGGAAAAGCTGCCGTTGGACCACAAGCCTCTCTTCTAGTATACAAATACAGCTGGATACAAAGATACCAGAAGGTTTTTTTTAAACAGGAACGATGCAGAATGCATTCAATAATAATGGAGAACACAGAAATATTAATGAAATGACCATGGAAGTACAACTTTAAGCAACAATAATTGTGCAAGTTTTAATCTGCAGCTATGAAGAAACTGTGACGAATGGTATTTCAGTCTCAGCTCCTCAAAGCTCAAGAAAAGAGGGTGAAGGTCTGGCATGCCAAGTGGGAAAAGATTTCAAGGGGTAAGAGTGGGAAGTAGAGTCACCTTGTAACTCATGCAGTCACTGGAGTAACTGGATGTTGCCACTGAGGACAAGGAGCCAATGACTCATGCTGGCCCAGGGCCACGAGAGTCTAACACCTTCAGATGGCCGTTTGCCCACAGGTGGAGAGACACTTTTGACTGCTGGTGTTCGCAGGCTGGGCCTCAAATGAGCAGGTGGCTTCTTTTACTGCCAACAAAAAGACGTCTCTTTTTGGCAACAGTGTTCAATGAACATGGAATATTTTTCCCCGAGCATGAGGATATGACTGGGAAAAGTTTTAATTACAGGCAGTCTGTCAAAACATTTGATGCCATGCATCACAACATGACAGATTTTCTCCTGGTTATTAATCCTCGACTTTTTATTGCAAAAGATGGTCATTTAAAATGGAAACTGGAGCATCAGCTGCAAATGTTGCCATGCAATTAGAATTCACTTATTTATTTCTGTAATTACATTGTGACAAATCAAGCTACTCCAGCATTAAACAGATTTTCTCCGTTTTAGCTTACGTGTTTGCAAGAGATGCCACACAATGTCTGATTCCATGGCTGTTTGTAGAGACGCCACAGTGAGCTGAATGTGTATGTGTGAATCCTCGGCGGTGTGTCGGGTTATTAATTGAGAACATCAATAACAACAGGCCCTGTTTCTCTCTCTCTTGAGGAGAGCATTCATCATGTGAGGTCAGTGCAACCAGGCAAGAGAAAATAGGGCAGATTTGGTCATAGTAAGCAGGGTCTTGCTGTACTGGAAATTTACCCTACTGTCTCCAAAGTGACAAAGTGCTCGAACATCAACTACGCTTGGCTGTGAAATTACTATAGCATGTTTCTGCCTGTGGTCGTGTGCATGGATGACAAATCTAATCTAGTTTTAGACATGTCTTTTTCTCTCCTTTCTAAAAAAAATCCTTGCACCTTCTAATACAGATCTCTTCAGCAAGGACTATATTAGATATAATCATGAAAAAGTGTCAGATGAGTGGATGAATGACGAGACGATGTGTGAGGAAGGGAAGGATAAGACCGACTGCAGGCTTGGGGTAGGAGAAAACCGGTTTTCCATTAATTGGGATATTTAGCACACCAAACTTTACAATTTCTCCCTGTTGGACCAAACATTTTGCTTGGCAGCACCTCCTGTATATACCCTGAGGCAGGGGTTCTCAGGGGTTCTCAACCTTTGTCGTGATGGGCCCCAATTTTTCAGCCCAAACTGGTCCAGGGCCAATTCACATTTTAACACTGTAGGTCTATTAGTGTAATGATCTAAGTTTTGGTTTATTTATTTAAAGGCATATGCCACCCCTGGGTGAAACTGAGCGTGTTGTACTCGATCAGAATGTGCCGGTCAAGAAACATAATTGGAAAAAAATCTTGAGTTAATTAGTTCACGTTCGCAAAGTGGTGCTAGTTGGATCCACCAGATTACAGCAACTATGCTAAGCTAAGCTAAAGTCAATGCTGCCAGATTCAGAGAATGACTGGGTCGGTTATAAAACGCTTCTGCCCACGAGTCCAACTCAGGGGACTGCGGGGGGAGGCTCAGTTTCGCCCAGGGTTGGCATATGCCTTTAAATAGTGATCTTGGAAAATATCGCGATTGGTTTTATGCTACCAATATTTTCACCACCGAGATCTTGTTGTTCCGTTACAAAATCTTGCAAGATTTTGTTGTATAAAAGTCCCTGTTGTCGTGGAAGAACTTCATTTCCCAGCATTCTTTTCAGAGTCATGTGACTACGGTGCAGCAGCTGCTGCTACAGACTGACTTGCTTTGAAGCTGCTGATAATATGTCTGGTTTTAAGTTGTTGGTTAAGTTACCAAGTTGTTAGAAACATTAGAATTAGACACATGTTGATAATACCTGCTAGTATCTAATATATGGTAGTATCTAATACCTGCTAGTATCTGATATATGGTAGTATCTACTACCTGCTAGTATCTGATGTATGGTAGTATCTAATAGCTGCTAGTATCTGATATATGGTAGCCAGATGTCCAAAATGAACTCCTCTGACTGAGTTAAGGAGATTGGGGGATCTTTGCTCTCAGAGCAGAATATAGTTTCACCTGTACATTAGATTGGTACCAGTTGATATTGGAAAATGGAAATTGTTGGACAATAGCAGAAGACAATGTCTAACATCCCTAATTTCTTAGTTTGTCTTTAGACAATAATCATGTGTCCATATCTGTACTTTTCTGTTGGAATAGATGAAACAAATTGACAAGTATTCTGCATAATTGTTCAGTAAAAAAAAAAAAAAAGTCATATATATATATATATATATATATATTATTCATTTATCTTCAAGTTCTTCAACTTGGCAGTGTCATATATAGAGTGTTAACTCTTATAAACAAGCTTCTCAAGTGATATCAGGACCATGTTTGGTAAAAAAAAAAAAAAAAAAATCCTGAAAAGAAAATGTGTTTTCCTGCAGTTTAATTTACTATGATGCGTATATTCTTTAGGATTAAAGTAACATAATGAGATGCAGCACAACAATCTTAAATGTGGGGGATAACGTTGAACCCAGATTATAAAAGAAAGTGAAGAACAGAGACAGAACAAGCCCCTGCTCAGAATAAAAATGAGTAAAACTGGGTTTGTTGTATACCTCTTTTCCTTTGGGCAAGAATTTGAGTTGCATGTTGTTTTCGATAACAGACGCTTCCTGTGTAGCGGTGTTACACGCTGCACTGAATTTGGCACACAACTTAGCTTTTTCACTCATCAACCTGATGCTGAAAACTATCGAGGAAGAAGTTCTGCTTTTTCTTTAAGATGCTGCTTTTGCACAGCACTTTTGTTTCATTTCACCATTGTTGAAGCTGTTAGAAATTCTGGGTTGCCAGCAGTGATAACACCAACATTGGAACAATACGTATACATAATAAATCTCAGCTAAGGAACCTCTGATACACAGCTGCACTTTGTTTCGCCTCTTTCCTGTCTCCACTGCCTTCTTTAGACTCCAACAGATAAAACAGTTGTAAATATATGTGGAACAAAATATGACTCAGTTGAAAGTTTCATCACTGCCCAAACTGTCAGTTAATATATCAATGCATCTTTAGTTACTGTAACCACGACTCTATTGAAGGAAAGGTTTGTATGAAGTCTTTCACAAGGTGATACTTTTTTTTTTTCAATTTGCAGAGTTCATTTTCTTCTTTTATTTGTGTTTTTGTAACTCATCTCATATTTTACTCTATTTTTCATTAGATGCTGATAAACAATAACAAACCTACATGCAGCCATTGAACAGTGTCCTTCCTCCACAGTTTTGCAGATACGAGGCAGATTATATGTAGGGATTTACACACACAAAAAAAAAAAATCTTCAAGGTCTTTAACACAGTATTTCTGTCTTTCTGTTTCTGTTTTGACCACCCTTTTCTTAAAATTGTATTTTATAGTTATTCTCCAGTGGAGAGAAGCTTCCGGAATAAATCTCACAGATAGCAATAACACCTTGAGGACATATGGATTTTATTGATCACAGAGAAATGTACAAAATAAGTATCACCTGTTAAACAGTGTTTGGAGGTTCAAGTCCTGCAAAAGTAATAAAGAATTTTTATTATTATTATTTTTGTTGCAGTGGAGACAAAAATCCATGATCTTTTTTTACATTAAAAGGACTGAGAAGCTTTTTGAAACGGTCGAGGAGACCAACACAAATGTGATGCTTTTAGTGAAGCATCTTTTGGAAGGTTCTCGTAAGAGCCTTTTTATTTCTGATTTATTTTTCATGAGAGTTTCCTAAATATTCTTTTCTTTTCATGTTAGATGTTTTCTTTTATATATTCGAGTATTTGCTCTCCTTTTCCTACTTTTTATTGCTTCCTCTGCTGTAATGCCTTTCAAGGCCCACAATGGAACTTTTAGCAGTTTTCTCAGTCCCACCATCGCCTAAGTTTAGCCTATTGATGGCTAAACTTCATCATCTTCATCGTACCTGTACTGTGATTCCCTCCAGCCAGTAAAAAACAGTCTCATCTTGACTCTTTTTCTTTCCTTTCCTCTCTTTCTTCTTCTCTCTTCCTCCGGTTATGTTTCCTTGCATTTCTTTCCGAGACTGTTAAAAGAGAACGACGAACCTTCCGCTATGTCACCTGTTGGTGTCTGAAGAGCTAAAACTGAAGCCAGTTGGGCGTGTCCCACCGTCGCCATCTTGCTGTGTCGCGTGTTTCATCACTCCAGCAAAATACTTAAAATGGGCAAAGACAAGGCCACGTCAAGGGGCGGGGCAAATGATTGACATCTGACATACTTTGGGCTAAACACTAACCGAGCTAATGCAAAACTAACAGGAGCTAATAAAGATTAGCCCCCTAAGCAGCGGGGTAAAGGTACGACACGCTTAGACTTGCTATTATCTGACTAAAAACCACTGTTGTGCTACTCTGCTACAAACTGAGACCTTACTGAGAGCAAACAAGGAGCTAACCGTTAGCCACCGGTTAGCAGGCCGGCTTCTGGTCTGCCGCCTGTCAGTCAAAAGGACACGCCGTTAATTAGGTGTAATTTTAAGATGAAATAACATCTAATGGATGATTTATAAGAAAATCCAACCCCCTCACAGTTGACATGAAGGTAAATTTGACCTGTAAAACCTAAAATGATCTTTTGAACCAGACTGTAAACATGTTTATTTCTGTTGCGAAGTTGGCATTTTTAACATGGGAGTCTGTGGGGATTTGCAATGTTTTGCAGCCAGTAGTGGATGAACGGAGAACAACAAAAAATGACTTCTTCAAGGTAGATGCACCGTTGGCCACCGAGGTTGCCGCTCATTTATGACTGGATCAGTTGCAATGTAGCTTTCCTCCACCTGGTGGCGGTAATTTGTCAGATTTCACCAAACAAGTAGAAGAAGACACTCAGCTAGCCGCTAGCCTGTAGCAAAGATGTGAGGAAGTATCAAAATGAAATAATGAAGACAAAAATCGTCCAAAACCGACTCTAAAAGGCAAAAATCAAATCCAATTTATTAAATACAGATCAGTAAATAGAAATAACGAAGCAGAGCTGAGAGTTCTGAATGGAGCGCCAGCTAGCGCTAATGCTAATGCTAATGCTAACACTAATGGAAGCCCTGAATCTTTCCTTTGCAAGCTGCAACTAGAATGCAAACATCTAACACTCGTTGGACAGAAAAGATTTTTAAGAAATAAAAGAAACAAAATCAGCTATTAATGCAGAAAATGTCTGTTTTGTTTGGAAGTTCTAAAAAAAAAAAAAAAAAAGTTTATATAAATAAATTGCTCCATGAAATTTTGTGCCTTAAAGACACACAACGGAACTTTTAGCAGTTTTCTCAGTGTCCCTCAGTGTCAGCCCCCTATCGGGGACTAAATTAGCAACCATCTTGTATCATACCTGCACCGTGATTCACTCCAGCCAGTAAAAGACAGTCTTATCTTGATTCTTGTTCTGTTTTCCTCTCCTCTTTTCCTCTCTTCCTCCTGTAATGTTTCCTTACCGAATCCGACACAATGTGCGTTCAAAACACCTGCTGTGTTCATACCTGGTTCATATCCGTTTGCTAGTTAGTGACGCGGTGCTGCAACGTCACAGTCGTGTCCCGGATGGGAATCTTACATGCTGCTGTTTCTGAGTCTCGGGACGCCGCTGGGCAGTGACGGCTCGAAAATGCACATAGTGAATGTTCGTGTGCATCAAAACGAGTCAAAAACGCAGATTTTTAAGGTCTAAAAGTTATGTTGTGGGTCTTTAACGGCCTGTAACAGATTAAACCTGTGGTTAATCTGTAAATAAACCACAGGTTTATTTACAGATTATTTAAATTGAAACTTTTTATTTTTAATGTGAATTATTACTGCATCATTTTGTCTCCCTTTAAAAATCAATTTCTATCAATTTTATCTGTTGTCTCTCAATTGTTTGTTGTAGTAAAATGTTGTAGATTTTGTTTTTAATCCTTATTTGTTCTTGTAGGAGTCTGATTTTATTCCATGATATAAATGTGTTTGTGACGATCTCATAGTATATTTTTTATAGTATGTTATTCATGTTTATCACGCCACATTTTACCAGGTTCAACAGGTTAAAGGCAGGTGAATTTTGTTTAGTTATTAAATATCCAGTATAAACCAAAAATGAGATTACACTAACACAGTGTTGTAAATGGGACCTGGACCAGTTTGGACTGAAAAATTGGGCCCCATCATGAAAAAGGTTGAGAACTGCTGCTTTACAGCTCCATCAGAAAATCCAGTGGTGGAAACTGAAGTAGCAAATGAAGTCATATGTTGAGTCTACTGGCACCACACCTGTTTCCTGTTCACACATAAAGCAGTTTTATGGTAAAATCGAGTCACGGCTGCTTTTTTTTTTTTCTGCAGGTCTTTAGTGAGATACTTCTCTATACAAAAAAATTAAATGAATAAATAAATCATGTATACTATTAGTGCTAGAGCTTTAACCCTGCGCTTTACATCTTGTACCTAATGATGTCTTTATCAAAGCAACATTTCCACAGCCTTTCATTAAAAATGAATAAGCTTGAATTCAGGTGTTGACACAATGTTGCCTGAGGATTTTCTCTGATGAATGTTTGTGCCCGATCCATTTAATGTTGAACAGCGTTCCTTTAAATCTCTTCGCTTGACATCCTTCGGTTTTCTTGTTTCTCTCCCCACAGTGTGGATGCGTCCGCACATGCACGAGCAGAACTGCTTTTTGTCTAACATTTACTGTCTTTGAAAGGCTTCACTTTTGAATGACTGTTTTATGTTTCCAACCTCCCACTGTGCTTTGACTGCTTTGGCATTGCAACGGCGTCTTGGAGGGATAGAAAATGCCAGCCCTTATTCAGTCCTCACAAACAGCTACAAGCTATCTTGTACCAATGAAAAACAGCAGTGGAGTGAGCCCTGGCTTACATGTTAACACTGCTGACAGCCAAGCTATAAAGCTTGAAAAATGGGACAATGACAGGGGAACAAACAGAGAATTTCTTATTGAAACAGATGCCACGAAAGAATATTTTGTCTGATTCATGTCTACATTTATTAATTCATTAGATTAAATCTTAAACATGGTTTCAAGTATTTCCCTTTCACAGTCACAACAGGATTTTCAGTTTTCAGGGGTCTTCACCCAAAGCAGGAAACTGGAAACAGAATTCTCATAAAGAGCGCCATCACAATGTCGTCCTCCAAACTGCATCCAAGAGCCGTTATAGTATTTTTGTGTTTGCCTGTAAGTTGAGTTCGCATATAAAGTGCAAAACCCTCTCTTTAACTGTCATGTTTGAAAGCTTGAAAGCTTTTCTCATTCCTTCGAGAGTAGAAATTGCTATCATTTGTCTTGCAGTGCTTGAAAGCTTTCAGCTACGTTTTTCCAGGCAGAATTTGCAGTACTTCATCGCCCCCCCACCCTCTCCACCCCCAAAAAAGATGAAGATTTTTGACAGGACGTAAATGTCAGTAAAGTGTAGGAGAATATGCTTGTGCCAGAGTAGGTGGGCTGAACCTGACAGATTAGTCTGCTGATGTACTTTGGAAAATGTACCAAACGGCAAATGTAGCAATATTATACTTTACAACTTTATTGATATATTCTGTTGACAGAATAGTCAGCGCTCGTTGCATGTAAGAGTCAGTATCTTAGAACCAGATCTGTGATGGACAGTAGGGTAACATCATGGTGATAGGCCTGGTGCAAATATATAAATATATTTTGCACCCCACCTCTGTTCTAAACACAAATGCACGCTCATGCATACACGCGCAAGCACACACAGCACACGTACATTCGCACAGACTCACACATGCACATGTATGAGAGAACTGCTGTTGTCACCCTGATGGATTCCTTTGTTACCAAAGATGAACGAGTGCTGGTGCTTTGCAGCAGGTCGGGTCCATATTTAGAGTCAAAATTCAATCAAATTAAGGCGTGCTTGGCCCGTGCCTGGCCCGAGATCATTGATTCGCGTTGCATTCACATGCCAGTGCTTGAACCAGGCTCCGACACGCTTGGTAATTTCAGTGCCAGAACTGAACTGTATGTGGCAGTGTTGGGGAAACTTTTTTATTAGCTAACAACCGAGGAAGCAACAAACCCTTATGTCATCAGCCAAGCCAGTACACACTAAAAACTCCCACTAAAAAAAATTTTTTTTTTACCCAACTTTCAGGTTCAATATTCGACCAAAAGTTAGGTTATATTGACCACAATGTTGGGTTATTATAACCAAGAAGTTGGGTCAACAACCCAAATGTCTGGGTTGAAATAACCCAGAAATTACAGTAGTTGGTCCCTTTTTAACCCAGCAGTTTGACCCAGGACTTTTTTGTGTGTCCTGTACAGCAGCTTTTAAATGCTGTCTTCAGCCCAGATTTCAACTAGAAGCATTACTTCTTCCTCACTCCACAGTTGTCCCTTCGCGTTCGCCATCATTGCTTGTGTGTTTCCTCTGAAGCTGATGGCGTTTCCTGCTAAACTTACCAGTAGGGTTGAGTGTTGATTCAGTCACCTCCACTTGTTGGGTGTGTACCCACATGTCGCATCCAGCACAGCCTGGATGGCGTTCCCAACGCATTTTTCCCTGCCCAAGCGTGGGTGGCCCGGGTCCTGGACTACCTCTCGACCTGGGATGGGCCGTGATGGTTTCTAGGCCCCAGTGCAGTTGCACCAGTTGCACCGTTGATACTTGCACCTCTGGTGATGGATTGCTTGCTTCCGACATCCGGGGTAAAATGGCCATTATAACATTGTGTAATATTTTGTGGTTACAGTGTGAAGGGCTGCTGCAAGTTATAAGATTTGATGTTTTTACAAATCAACACCACGGCCTGGGTCTGCTGCACCTAAAAGCTTCATATTTGCAGAATTATAATTAGAAACAAAATATTAATCTGAAAAACAAACAGACAGATTACTCTGGTCTACTGTGAGCCAGTTGGAGTATGTGTAGTGCAGCTTTTTTATTTTCTTCTTTCCACGTTTTCCTGCACTAAGCTCGTGTTGTCTGGGACTTCTAAAGTCCAAACTAAATTCCTTTAAAGATAAATTAAGTTAAGGGACTTTCACAGAGTCCCAAAAGAATGCACATCTTTGAAAATATCTCATCTGCAAAGTAAAATAGCTATTACCTCTGGCGATATGTAGAAAGAAGTAAGCCGTCAGTTTGTGCAGAACTCAGAGGCATCTTTACATGTGCATCATTGCAGCAGCTGTAGTTATATATTTATTTAGTCATTTGAATTTATTGATTTGCACTCAGTAGGGGCTGAAATAAACATTTTAAAAGCACATGGCTTCATACATAGTTTATGCCTTTTTTCTTTTCCTCTTCTTGCAGCTCATTATAATGACTACAAATGGCTTTGGTTCTGCAGATGGTGGTTTATAGCTTTAAGTGTGTAGTTAACAGAAAGTCCCATTGGTATTGATTGGTATCACTGCTGTAGCAGTTGTATGATTCTGGTGTCGTGCTTTGAACATTTTTGATGACGATGTGGACAATTTTGAAGCCATCTGGCAGATGTCTTATCTTCTGCAAAGCAAGTTTTTATTTTTTAGATAAACATTATTGAAAGTTATAAAAGTTCGAACAATGTTGTAGTTATGTAGACATGTTTATGTCTACAACCTCGATTCAGAAAAACTTTGGAGCAGAACAAAAAATCAGAGCCTAAAAGTCTTAAAGTGAAAGAAATTTGACTTTTGTTAATCAAAAATATTGGTTCATTTAGAAATTTGACAGCAGCAGCTCAAAAGTAAAAACAAAAGGTAAAAAAAGAAAAGAATGCAAAGGATTTCATTATGTACAATACATAAAGTTATCAAAATATAATGAGTCTAGCATGGACTAGCATCCATTTCTTATTAACACTTTAGCTAGCAATGGCCTTCGAACCCTCACCAAAACTGCATTAAAAGCTGTAAAAATTCCACGAAACTCAATAAACTCAAGAAAACTTCCAGAAACTATAGTTGCTTTCGGACTGTAGGAACCTTTTGGAGTTCCTATAACCTTTTCGGGAACCAGGCCATTATTTGGCGCATTCCAATCCAATCCAATCCACTTTATTTATAAAGCACATTTCAGTCAGAACATGTCTCCAAAGTGCTGCACATGAAAAATATCCAGCAATAAAATGAAATAAAAATGAAATAAGATGAGAAAAACAAGTGTTGCTCTGTATAGCTCCACCAGCTCTCATTTGAAACAGTAAAAATATGTTAAAATAAAATAAATACACACATATTAATAAAATACACTCAAAATAAATTAAATACAATAAAACAAATCAGCTAAAACAATAAAAATAGACAAGATAAAATAAAATGAAATAAATTAATAAAAGATACAAAGGACCACCAAACTCACGCGGTGTTAAAAGCAGAGAATAAAAGTGGGCCTTCAGACGAGACATATTTAGACATATAGACTAATCCATTGGCTATAAGTAGACCGTCCGCCAGTGCAATGGGGGCGTTTCTGTACATGTGTAATGAGAACAGATGAGAATCTGAGTTTTTTCTTCACAACATGGAGGAAATGTGGAAGGATGTCACATTCCTGGTTGTTGGAACATCAGAGGAAAACTTTAATGTGGTAATAAGTGAATAAAAAGATTACGGACATTTATTTCATGAAGATTTTTGCCGTCTGTGACAAAACTGGACACTGCTCCGTCCACTGTGTATCATTGTGTTCGTATCAGGGAGGAATATCGGCCAATCAGAGCAGAGGAGGAATAACCTGCTGCCACAGCGGAGAAAACACTGGATTTAATCCCCAACAACAAAAACACGGTAAACTCTGGTGAACACTCATTAATCTGACACTATTTCACGTATCTATGCTCCTGAAAATGAGGCACCGCATAACGTTATCATGCTAGCTAATGCTAACAGAGACAGCTGTGGTGTTGCTGAGAGTTAATGACTAATCTGGGAGATATTGTGAAATATCAGATTATTTGCTCTGATCAGGGCAACGTTGGGACCAGAAAATAAAACCAGTTCAGTCAGAAACACAAACGGATCAGGAAGACGGTGTTCTGCAGCCTTTAGTTTCATCTGCAGGACATGTGAAGGCTACGTGGTCGCATATAAACAATACAAAAAGCCAAATATGTGATAAAATAGAAAAGTAACCACCTTTGAAAGAGTTTAGTTTTTTAAACTTTGATAAGTAATCATGAGATGTGCGTGTTACTACAGTGTGGCTTGTTATTAAAGCCAGTTTCCGGAGATGAATAATAGTTTACATTAATGATCCGATGTAATAAATAGATAAATAGATAAATAAATGTCCGAATACTTTAAAGATCTCTGGATAACATACCTATAGGTTATCATGACCATAGAAGACTGTCCAACGTTGTAAATCCAGATATTCACGCTGCTTTCCATGTTGGTAGATACGAGGTAATTGGAACTAGTCCCCACCTTAATGGCGGCGCCGTAAGATGGGGCAAAACACAAAATGCTTGTCGGATCAGTCTATAGGAACTAGGGACCACGGACCTCAGCTCCTAGATCATTTTTAGCTCCTACTCCGAGGCAGGGTCTTTCCGGGGTTCCATAGGAACTGAAATATGTAGATGTTTGGTGATTGGTAGAACTGGCAAGCCCCGCCCCAAGTGTGATCTCCGCTTCTTCCAGCCCTGCCATATTTACAAAGCCCCACAGCTGTTTAACTGTTTAACTGTTTACTGAGGTCGTAATAACAACAAGAACTATGACAACAGGAGTGTACCAATTCATTATCAAATCGATGCATCATAATGGCACACGTCCCGAATAAAAATGTTCTAATCAACCTTTAATTTGATGTTGACGTCAAATTTTAAAAAATGAAAGTATGTTGTCTACGTTATAAAGCAACCATTTAATCTAGACTGGAATCAACAAAACCTAATTTGGCCAATTAAAAATGACATTTTAATTAGGCAATCTTCATCAGTGGAATGATCAATTACTGGAAACACCTTTTCACACCAGTTTAGTTAATAAGAGGACACAAGTACAGGTTTGCACCTGGTATGAGATTTGTCAGCTTTTTTCCCCTTTATTTTTCCCTCCATTTTTCTTTGAAATTGATGTACTATCCCTCAGAGTTTCTGGTCACGTCCACAGCAGGTCGTTTGTAGCTATATCTCTAGCCACAGCATTGGTAGATTATCAGTCACACTTTGGTCATACAGACTGCTCCTTTCACAAATCTTTACTCTGTGTTCCTGTGACAAGATGTTAACAGTGTGAGGATGGGAGGAAAAAACAGGAAAGTAAAAAGTAGTCCAGGCCCACGCAGTCATGAATTGTGATACTTGCATTTTCAAGGCTAACAGAGGCGCCTTAAAGGAGCCGTATCATGAAAAATGAACTTTTAAGAGCTTTTCATCATGTTCCTGTGTTATTTCCTCATAAAAACTTCATTTAAGTAGTTTTTTCTTCATTTGCGCACAGTCAAATGTTTAACTTAAAAATATGAGTCTAAGGGCTGCCTCAAAATTTTGATTTAAATAGTTTACAATTTTTGTGTGTTTAAAATGTGTTTGATTAAGTATTTTAATTTACAACAACAGCTTACCAGAATCTTGTTAATTTGACATAAAATAATACATTGGGACAACAAAAATGCCAAAATGCAATTTACAGTGCTGAGTAATATATATGAATATTCAGGCCAAGCTGTAGCTTCCTTAACACGACTGACCGACCACCGGTATGGGAAATGAGGTGACGCCAATCATGAAGCGACAATGCAGCATCGTAGCAAGACGCCCTCTTTTTTCAAGAGAAAGTTGAAGAGAATCCTAACCTATCCATACTCTCTGAGGACGAAACTAACAGCTGCAGGAAGATTTCCTCAGAGACAAACAGCCATCAGCTAACAGACGTCTGATCCAGAGTTCAGAAGAAAAGCTTTTTTTTTGTTTTTAAGCTCTAGAGGACAGCAATTGGGAAAAATGTGGTTATTCAGCGTGGGAGTTGGACGAATCAACTTGCCAGATGTGGTTAGATTTTATCTTCAGGAGCAGAAAAAGCTTCAACTTTGTGTGTGAACTTCACTCCTGACAACTTCATGAATCTCGGGCAGTAAAGTGTTTTTTTTTCTCGGGGATTACTTCTGAAACTTGACGCAGTTCCACCATAAAAACTCCTCACTGACAGACAACAGCACCGGTGAGTGAAAACGTCTCCCAGCTCAATGCTAACTGTTAGCCTATGATTTGTTTGCTAATTTACTGACTTGTCAGGGTCTCTGTGGTACTTCTGTGGTACTGCGTGTACTTCAAACTCCATGTCGGACTCTGGGTCAAGCATACAGCTCAATAATAGGCTGCTCCATTTTATTCCATCGATCGGAGTCCGATCATCCATCAAAGTTTTCAAATAACGTCCATGTGAGTGATGAAGCTGGTGTTAAAAACAATTCTGTGACCCTTCTGAATCTGTGTCTCTTCCGGGTCGACGTCATGAAATGGGCGTAAAGCATGTCGAAATTGGTCGAGAGCTTCAGTGGTTGGAAATTTGACGCACAAAAAACTAATAAATAAAACCAAATTACTTTCTACACTGGCGATGGGGATATATTTAGCTTATAAATGCCTGTATTTGACTTTTGGAACGTTTAAAAAAAACATGATACAGCTCCTTTAAAATCTGCCTATTGGGAGTCTTTTCCACCTTCCACCTTGGGTCCTTTTTTTCTTCTTTTTTATTTCAAGGTTATATTTGTGTAGCTGATGTTTAGCAAAACTAGCAAAATTATCTTTATAAAATGGTTTTTTTTGGGGTTTTTTTCATACTAATCAGATACGACCAGATATGCTCCATTAAAACACTGTATGTGTCGGGCCGGACGTATTAACACATTTCCACCAGTTGCTGACAACCTTGTTAATTAGTTGTGTAAAGGTCATACATCATGTAATGAGACGAGTTACACACCAGTTACAATGGGCTTGGTCATATTTTAGAAGTCTGGCTGAACTGTTGTTTTCACACTTAATGACAGTGAAAATTGTGTGGAATGGTTTTCTCTAAAGATTAAGCTGTTATGCTCATTAGTTCCACTCCATTTCTCCAGGTTTATATCACAGATAGAGTTTTTTTTGTGTGTAATGGTCCCTTTTTATTTTCTAATTCTTATAACCGTCGCAGTAAGCTGAGAATGTTCGTTGCATATCACAATATAACAGAGCTGTTTAAAATGAGTGAAATCATAAAATTGGATTTAGAGAACGTGGTCTTGCATGCAGCATCCAGCATGATGGTTATTTGTTCTCGTATGGGAGGGATCATTACCATGCCATATCAAAATAGTCGCTCCATAATCTTTTAATCTGATCTGTTTTGCATGAAAGGGCGCGTCTGATGACCTTTCTGTTTCCCCCTTTTTCTCATGCCACATGTCGTGAATCATGGAGTCCTGGAGCCGTTATAGCCGGCTCCCACCCTCACATTATAATCACCCAGGAGTGAGACAGGAGGAGAAGCTTAACTATCTCTCATCGCTCACTCCATCCCTCCACCTTCAGCATCGGACACACCAAATTGATTTTAATCAGGCAATAAAGTAGATCTGATCCTCCCTCTGTTGACTCACTTTCATGCCCCAAAGAGGCCGACTGGATCGACTTTTGTGATGGGCTTGATTCATGACAACCTATAACCCCGCTCAATACACACAATCTCCATCATTTTAGTTGCATTCGGAGAAGACCGGTGTGATGTGAGGGTTCAACAGTTTATTTATCAAACACTGTGATCCTTTAATTCTTGATCTCCCGGGGTGCTCAAGAAATAATAATGTGAGATCTTTTCAAGCTGTTTCTTTTAGAAATATGGGTCCAATAGTGCACTTAACTCTGAAATAACTGCTTTTCTCTCTTGCAGGCAGATCTTTTTCATAACAAACCTGTAAATAAATATGAAGAATTGACTTTTTCTGTCTAAATAGTGCCGTTTTTGTTACCTCACCTTTCAGTTTTGACCCAGTCGTGAGATGGTTGACAAAAGATGTTCAAGATTTCTGCCAAACTCTATTTTATCTATTTATTAGAGCAGTCAGACCACTGCTAGAAGTTTGGACATCTCATTGAAAATGAATGGCTCGGTGTAAAAAGACTTTTGATCGTGGAGATAATGATTGATGTCTGTTGAATAGCAGAAAAGTGAATTTCATTTGGAGCTGAAACACCAAAAAACTTACAGTTGTGTGAAAAAGTGGTTGCCCCCTTCCTGATTTCTTCCTGTCTTTCTTTCTTTTTCATTTGCATGTTTGTCACACTTATATGTTTCAGATCATCGAACAAATTTAAACATTGGGAAAAGATAACACAAGTAAACAGTTTTTAAATGAAGATTTTTATTTTTAGGAGGGGGGGATCAAAACCTACATGGGTCTGTGTGAAAAAGTGATTGCCCCATAAACCTAATCCCTTAACAGCAACAACTGCATCAAGCGTTTGTGATAACTGGCAGTGAGTCTTCTTCAGCGCTGTGGAGGAATTTTGTTCCACTCATCTTTGCAGAATTGTTGTAATTCAGCCACATTGGAGGCTTTTCCAGCATGAACCGCCTTTTTAAGGTCATGCCACAGCATCTCAATGGGATTCAGGTGGGGGCTTTGACTAGGCCACTCCAAAGTCTTCATTTTGTTGTTCTTAAGCCATTCAGAGGTGGACTTGCTGGTGTGTTCTGGATCATTGTTCTGCTGCAGAACCCAAGTGCGCTTCAGCTTGAGGTCACCAACAGATGGCCGGACGTTCTCCTTCAGGATTTTTTGGTAGAAGCAGAATTCATGGTTCCATTTACCACAGCAAGTCTTCCAGGTCCTGAAGCAGCAAAACAGCCCCAGACCATCACACTACCACCACCATATTTTACTGTTGCTATGATGTTCCTTTTCTGAAATGCCGTGCTACTTTTACACCAGATGTAATGGGACCTACACCTTCCAGAAAGTTCCACTTTTGTCTCGTCAGTCCACAGAGTATTTTCCCAAAAGTCTTGGGGATCATCAAGATGCTTTCTGGCTAAACTGAGACGAGCCTTTATGTTCTTTTTGCTCAGCAGTGGTTTTGGTCTTGGAACTCTGCCATGCAGCCATTTTTGACCCCCAGTCTCTTTCTGATGGTGGAGTCATGAACACTGACCTTAACTCATTGACTGCCAGACCTTTTCAGAGCAGAGCGCTCCATATTGCCAGGATTTTTAAGCATTTTCACTGATTTTGGGAGATCCACAGAATATTGTGTACTATGCCAATACAAACACTGAATGTACCAAAGGAAAAGCTTAGACTTTCTTCTTTTATCAGAAAAAAACATTTGTTTCTAGCTTTTTCCATTCTTTAGTAATCTGCAGTAGAACATGGGTTTGTTGCAGCGAAAATGCCTGTTTCTGACCAAAAAGCTAAGAAAACTAGCTTTGAATGCCGAGATCCGCTTCAAGTGAAAAAGTGTCTTTGATGCCAATATTTTTTTACTTTAGTAACACCATCATCTGAACAGCTGTTTACTTCTATGAAACAACAAATACAACACTGAGAAAAAAGAGTTTTGGTGGCAAAATAAATATTTACTGGCTGAATAAGCCACAAGAAGTTTGTTTCACAACATAATATTTGGCAGAAACATAGAGCAGAACCGTCTCTCTCCCTCCTCCCTCTACCGCAGCTTAGGTGCGCACGCAGTCTTTGGATGTTGTTCTGGGGTCTTTTGTGACCTCTTGGATGAGTCGTCGCTGTGCTCTTGGGGTCATTTTGGTCGGCCGGCCCCTCCTGGGAAGGTTCACCACTGTTCCATGTTTTCACCATTTGTGGATAATGGTTCTCACTGTGGTTCTCTGGAGTCCCAAAGCTTTAGAAATGGCTTTGGAACCTTTTCCAGGCTGATGGATCTCAATGACTTTGTTTCTCATTTGTCCCTGAATTTCTTTGGGTCGTAGCATGTTGCCAGCTTTTGAGGATCTTTTGGTCGACTTCACTTTGTCAGGCAGGTCCTGTGCACTTTTCTACACAACTGTAGCAATGAGTCTGAGTCAAATGATTAAAATCCTGATTAATAATAATACCCCCACCCTCCCTTTTTTTCAAATAAATATGTTGTAATGAGCGTCATAGGTCATGATGAAAGTGCGATGGGTTTTTACTCTCTGTCTATTAGATGAATCAGACATTAGGAATTGAACTATATCTACAGGGTGAAAAATGCCTTTCTCCCTGTTTTACAGCTTTTATAGGGAATTTAGATCTTCTCTTTTTTTTTAGGAAGTATTAATGTATCCAGATTAGTGCTTGCTCCAGGCTGAGATGTGGAAAGCTCTCTGTTCTCAGCTTTGTTTAACAAGTCATATATTTTTCTTATCATTTCCTTACCCCCATTAGCTCAGGCACCTGCGGCAGCAGTACGCCCACACATGTGGCATGTTAAAACAAAATTGAATTGTCGGTTTGCAAAATAGTGTTAACCTCCCTACCATTTCAGTTTATATGTTTGTGATTAGTTCACTGTCAGAGGGCAAGAGCAGTGATCATCAAACATATTCCTCGCACGCAAAGAGCAGGGAAAATCTGAAGACAGGTAAAATGACACAAATATCTGCTCTCTTGACTTTCCTCAGAGATTGCTTTAATTCGGGGTGGCCAAGTCGAGTCCCCGAGAGCCACTATCCTGCAACTTTAAGATGCCTCTCCTCTCCAACACGCCTGAATCAAATAAATGGCTCATTACCAAACCTCTGCAGAGCTGAAAGAGGTAATTCAGGTGTGTTAGAGATGGGATGCTACTAAAGTTGCAGGACAGTGGCTCTCGAGGACTGGATTTGGCCACCCCTGATTTAGATAGACAGGTCTTGATGTACAGTATTAATTTCTAAATACCTGCAGGGAACTCATCTCAGTTTAAGGGTGCGTCCCAATACACCCACTAGCCCTACTTTTTAGCCCTACCCCTAAATTTTGCACATTCCCGTGAAGGTAGTGCTGTCCAATGAAAAACTCAAATCTTACCAAGTATATTTTTCTAATTTCTTGTCAAAATATCTCATTACACTCTAAATAAGACCAAACTACCTAAAGAGAAACATTTCAGTGAGATATAAGAACTTGTATTAAGACAAATGCATCTTATTTGAAGAAATATTATCAAGAAAATTTTGCTTGTTGCAATGGCAAACTTTTTTGCTTATTACAAGCAAAACATTCTAGGCCACTCTTGAAATAAGTAAAAAAAAAAAAAAAGGTTTGTTTTTTTCGTAATAAGCAAAAAATTCTGCCAATGGAACAAGTCAAATTTTCATGATTTCTTGAAATAAGACGCAGTTCTCTTAAAACAAGTTCCTAAATCTCACTGAAATGTTTCTCTTTTGTCTTATTTTGAGTGTGATGAGATATTTTGACAAGAAATTTAAAAAATATACTTGCAAAGATTAGAGTTTTTGCAGTGTCCCAATTCCTCTCTGCATGTAGGGGTACTGGCCATAATGAGGGGTACTGAGTATGAATCTAGCCCTTCAGAGTGAGGGGTGTCAGATGCTGACTTGCTGAGGAAGAGCCAGAGAAAAGGGTTGGAGAGCTGTCATTACATACTGAATCAAACAAGAATAGCAACCTCCGGAGAGCGACAGGACTCCAAGAAGAAAACTCACAAATGTACATACACATTTATTTGTAAAGTTAGCCAGAGCAGCCATGCTAGCTAGGCTAAAATACCAATTAAAAGCTTACAAAGGCTCTTCGGCAGTCATCATGGCGACTTTTTCCCCGTGTGGTTGTTTTGTTTATTAATCAACGAAAGCATGAGGAATGATGAAAAAAGTAAAATGATCGCAACTGTTAGCTCTGTTGTTGCAGGGTGTGTTGTTATGGTGAGACGTATGTGCAAACATCACTATGCAGTTGCTTAGGTGCCTGAATGTAAATGCAGCAGTGGTGCCCCAAATCCTAGGGAAGATTACAAAGTCTTACCCCTCGTGGCTTCAATTCTAGGGTGTAGTGATAGTGAGTGAGGGCTAGTGGTTGAAAGTAGGGGAAGCATTGGGATTGGGCCTAAATCAGCTCTTTGTCATGGTTGCACATGTTTTAGTTTCTGTTACAAGAAAAGATTTGAACTTTGTTTTTGCTATTCGTTTGAATAAATTCATTGTTCTTCACCAACATGGCATCAGAGATGAGTCCAGATGAACATACTTCTCATAAGTGAGCCATTTTGTCATATCTGTGCACATGCTGTACAAGAAACTTCAACTATAAAACTGGCCTCAAAGCTCTGATAGCTGTTTGAAGATGTAGAATCTGCCTTCATTGTCCCTCCTAAATACATTTAAAACTTAATTTTCCCTCCAGTTACGTCAACCTTTCCAGTAAATTCAATGATTTTTCTTCATTTTAATTCAATACAGCTCAAAAACAGACAGAAAAATGGCAACGATCCCATCGGTCCAGCTCGTCTCTCGCTTTGGCACAGAAACCACCATGCTTCCACCAGCTGATGCTACTGAAACTTTGTGTGTTTGTCCAAATGTCATGGGAAAACGTGCTCCTGATACACTTATAACAGAAGCCATAAGGGCTGCTTAGTGTATTTTGAGGCATTAATATGCATGCGATGTCTGGAAAAGGTGTATCAATATAATAGCATCACCACTGGAAGATACAGCTGTACCAATGTGTATGGAGCAGTAGCAACGGTCTGGAGTTATCCCAATGCAAGACGTGTTAGGCTAATATATAATTCAGTAAAGATTTGCCAGTGAAATCTCCAGTAAAATATAAAAAATAATAACAATACAAGATAAAGTCAAGCTTGTAGAAAGCAAGTTACTTCCAGCCAAATGAATTAGCTCAACAAATGTCTTATGAGTAATGAGACAAGTTCCATAAGTCATTTAATGGCCATTATTCTTGGCAATTACGAGCAGTACTGCTGAAATGTTATTTTCATGCTTGATTATGTTGGACACTGGAAAAAGTCAAAGTTTTCACTGGAAATTGAGGATTTCTGTTTATTGGTGCTGTAATATTTTTCAGTTGAACTGATCAGAACCAGATCAAGTTTATCATACAATCTTTTCTAGCTCATGATTTTTCTTTATGCCTTCGATCTCTATCTTTATGCCCTATTAGTTCATGTAGTGAAATGATCCTCATTTTACATGATTCTCTATTTTTTTTTAAATAGTTCTGTTTTTAAACTTTACGATAAAATAGATTTGAAAGGAATTTGTTTTCTCTTTTACATGTAAATGATAACTTGGTATCTTTAAGAATTATTTGCACTGCACAGGTTATTGTCTTTATAATCAGAAAAGGCCTTGCCTTTCTGTGAATGTGAAGAAAACCTGTGGACAACATGAAATTCATCCATCCTTCCAATCCTTTGTATTGCCCATCTGGGACCAGGTCACAAGAGCAACAGTCCCAGCAGGGTCCTCCAGACTCCCCTCCCCTCAGTCACCTACTCCTGCTCTTCCAAAGGGACACTGAGGCATTGCCAAGCCAGCCAGGAAATATGATCTCTCCAGTCTTATCTCTGCCCTGAAGCCACCTCCCAGCAGGACATGTCTAAATCACCTCACTGGGGGAGGTGTTCGGGTGGCATCCTGACCAGATGCCTTAAGCCACCTAAACCGTCTTCTTCTGATGCAGAGGAGCAGTGAGGTTGTCCCTCATGACGACTCCTCACTCTGTGCCTTAGGGTGAGCTCAGACATCTTTTGGAGGAAGCTGAAAATGACATTTGTCTTTGTGATCTCATTCTTTCTGTCTTTACCCACAGCTAATGACCAAAGGTGAGGGTTGAATATAGATTGGCTCGTAAATCAACTACTTTCCCTTTTGGCTTAGCGCTGTCTTGCAATAAAAGACAAGAACAGGGTCATTATTACTGTAGATGCTGTCTGAAGCCCACCTGTCAACCTCAAGGGTCCTGAGATACCTGGGACCCATTGGTTGTTGTGCTGTTTGGTCCACTTTAAACAAATCCTGGTCAGAAAGGAAGTGATATGTTTGAAAAGACAACTCTTATAGAGTGGTTAAGTTGAGTCAGGTGTGTTGAAGCAAGTCTGCAGGACAGTGGGCCTTGAGGACAGTAGTTGGGAATCCCTGCCCTTGACCACGGGTGCCCAAGTCCACTTCTTTAGAGCTACTATCCCACAACCCTCAGCGCATACCTTCACCCGTGCACCTCGATCATATGGATGTCTCGTTATCAGGGCTCTGCAGAGCTGAATGACATGAGCACGAGGAGATTCAGCCATTTGATTCAGGAGAAGGTACTGTATGCTCTAAAAGATTAGCTCTTGAGAACTGGACTTGGGCTCCCCTGCCCTAGACTATCCTGGTGTGAAGGCATCCTGTAACTCCTCCTCTTGAGGCAGCAACTCACGTCTTATCCAGAGTAGACAATCCACCCTTTTCTGATTGATGACCATGGCTTCAAGCTTAGAGGTGATAATTCTCATCCTTTCTTGTACACACTTGGCTGCAAACCAACTGAGTACAGTTTCCTGATGTAAAACCACTTTTCAGTATTTGTAAATGTTGTAAAGCTATTTTATGTATTGGGACATATTTATTCATCTGTTTCTCTAAAGAATATATACTGTAATTAATAAGTGATCCAGTTTGTCCACATGACCAAATTGTAGTAGTGTCACAAACATAGTTCGACCCAAACAGTTTTATTGTCTGTTGTTTGATATAAGAAATCTTTCAGCCAGTCTGCAAGCATGTCCACCCATTCATTTTCTTTTTGAAGTGGAGGATGTTTTATTTAGGTGTTTTCTCATTTTGCACAGGCGAGGTTTCTCTCCTGAACTGAGATAGCATTACGGTTAGATTCTGAGTAAAAACTAAGTCATCAATTCATAGAAAACATTATCAAAAATGTTGTGTACTGCAATGTCATCTGTGACCTCGATTGTGACATCAGACTTCTCCGCCACATCAGAACATGCATGTGACAGTGGCTACATGCACCCCTTTCTGATAACATTTGGTGCAGGAATGCTGGGGGCGTTGCTAAATCTGTGAAATATTTCTGTCTTGGCTCGACAGAGCGAATGCAGCAATTACACCTCTGTAAAAAAAAAAAAAAAAGATTTGATGCAGCACTGTGAATTTTTCAAAGGGGAAACTTCATCAGTTTGGGGCAACAAATCATTCTGGGTTATAGTGAAGGACTGGATGAACATTTTCCTGTAACTACATGAATTGAGTATTCATAGTGTACTGTGAGGTCTGTATTAAAGTGCACATTACTACTATTCTACCTTGTAAAAAAATCTATTTATTACATACTCTTCTAATTCGTGTTTCAAGCTGATAAGAAATACTGCCATGCTTCCTGAGCAGCATTTCTTCCATCCTTTGGTACTGATTACAGTTTCAACGGTCACACTGCTACAGGGGCTAATAAAGCGGGTGTGTTTTGTGAGTAGCATTGAAGAGGACATGTTTCCCCATTTTTAATGGAACGAAGCTAATCAGTTCTGTGTAAGACGACTCCCTGCTGCGCAAGTTTGCAGTAAAGTGGAAAACTTAAATAAAGGGCAAGTCCATCTTAATCACATGCTTCTGTGGTCCAGTGGCAGGCAACGAGACAGAAATGTCACATTAGCAATAGGGAGATCTTTATTACGCCACATGGACAGTAAACCAACGTGCCCAAATGCTTTGGCCCTTTGTAAAATGCTACATTTTGGTTAATAGAACAAACACATTTTTGCTTCTTTATAGTCTTTGATTAGGTTTTGCTAAATTATTACTTTTTATCACCCTAAAAATCCTGGTAATTGTTGAACCAACCCAGCAGTCGGTAATTTGATCCAAGAAAATAGGTTGTGTATTTTAACCCAACTAGGTGGGTTACACATTTAATTCAGATGCAAAGTCAAGTTGCTTGAATTCATCTTGTTTTTTTTGTTTGTTTGTTTTTAAAAAGGCTGCTATATTAATCCCAAATGAGAAACTTGGTCACTGCATCTAACGCATCTGTAAATGAAGAGAGCATATTTACCTAAGGAAAGTATGCAAAAGAGTAGCTGCAGAGTCAGAGACAGAAAGCCTGAGGAGCCAGTGACTGATGTTAATACTATCTTTGGCGGATAGAGAGCTGTCTACAGTTTGGTGTGAGTTTATCTCCTCGTTCTGTCTCTAATGGTGGAACTTTAACATTTAAGCTGAACAGAATTTTTCCACAACTTTGGCTAAATGTGAACTTAACTAAAGCCTGGGTTTCCCTGTGCAACATTTTCAGTCGTTGCTCACAGCCCTAACTCAAATTGTGCGAATCAATTGCAGACTTCAAAAGTTCACAACTTGTGATGTATGTCTTGTACCCAACCCAACCCTAACCCTCAATCAGAATGTGGGGGTCATGAAACGTAATTTGAAAAAATCTTGAGTTTATTAGTTCACTTTCGCCACGTAGTGCTAGTTGGACACGCCAGATTACAGCAATTATGCTAAGCTAAGCTAAAGTCAGTGCTGCCAGATTCAGAGAATGACTGGGTCGGGTATAAAATGACAAAAATAACCCAGATAATAACCCAAAACCAGTTAGACATCTCATAACTGAGCAGTTGGGTTGATGAAATAACCCAGCAGTTTTAAGTGTGTAAACATTATAGTTAGATTAAAAGTAAAAACTTTTCTTTGCTTTCTAACAATTGTTCAGTCGTATTTTTTGGATGGATAAATAGGAATATGTACAGTAGCAGATGGCAACTCAGCCTTCAAGAAAATCCTTCTGCCAGTCTCATATAGTCATTTATCTTTTATGCTTTGGCTCCCTGATTACTAAATCTGAAGGGTGACATCAAGATGTAAACAAGCATGCACACAGCTTGATAATTTCAGTATCTGTGCTTTATTAAAATCCACTCCAGTGAGTGATTAGGAGACAATAAAAGTCTTAAACAAGATCTCTCACATTTTGTGTTGCTATCATTTGTTTTGTAACAACAGTTTAGAGCACCCTTGCAAGTATCCAATCCATCTCTCATTCTCCTCTTCCTGTTAGACTTTGACTGATATTATTGCCCTCTTAGATGCTACGTGGTCTAAAATGCTGTTTCAATCTCAAGCTTCTTTTCTTTTCTTTTCTTTTCTTTTTTTTTGTCTTTTCTCATTACGAAAAAAAAAGTTTATTCAGCTTTGGTGTTAAAGGAGTGATGACAAAGCAGTAATTAGTTCATGTTGTTGGCATTCAAATCTCCAAAGAAAAAAAACGGCATCTTTTACAGCAGGGGATTGTTTTGAATCATCAGACCTCCCTTCCTCAGTAAAAGAGTTGGGGGTGGTAACGATATGCAGCTTTACCCGGAGACCAAGTTGACTTCATTTTGATTGGCCACACCTTATTTGGCTATAACCTTATTTAGAGAAACTAGATCAAGCTGCCCTAATGGTCGGAGTTTGCTAAAGGCTAACTGTTAGCAACATGTGCATTTCAGACAGTGAATTATGTTTATTAGACAAGACAGACCATAAACAGGAACTTTGATACGCACTCTGGACATTCACATGGCCTCATCAGGGCACAACAGATCATATTATACCCCCCAAACCCCAGAAAAGATGAGAATCTGCACCTTTAAAGTACTGCTGCAGATTCTCGTCATTGACAGAGAACCGTGATTTATCTTTTTGTTCTGATGTAATGTGTTTTGAGGATTGAAGGTGTCATTCGAGGCATGGTGTTAGATAACGGATGGCTCACTCGTTGACCGCTGTGGGGGCCGGTGAGGATATGATCCTTCACCATAACAGCTTTCACTTTGCTCTGATAATGCTGTTTAATCTGGAGGCTACATTCAAGGCACTGACACGGACTCGTGGAAGCCTTGACTGGCACTTCACCCCTTGGTGATGACAAAAACCCTGTCTGGTTAAGCAGCTATTACTTCACCTGATTGGTAATCATGACATAGACTGAGGAATAAATCCTTCAGAGTGCAGCTGGTTAAAATGGAGGTCTTCGAGGGAACCCAGTGATTAGGTGACCTTGGATGGAGCATCAAAAGGGGCCCAGGCAAAGAAAGGCTGGTCAGGGAGGGTGGTAATTTTCTATTATTGGCCGTATAATGACACACAGTCTTATGCAAATGAAATTCACATACTGAAGGATTCATTTGAACAGTTCAGATACCTTATGCATTCTTTGATTCTCTACAGTATGTAAGAGCGCTGTTCTCTTCAATGGTCTTATCTCTTTCAACCATGATGTATTTTATTCTTACAACCTAAGCCCTATGTCTATATCTGTCTGCGTTTTTAAGTTGTTTGGTGAGCAAAAGCCTCAGAGAAGTTTGCCCTATGCACTTATTCTCAAGAAGTTATTTCCAATCAGATCTTCTGAATGCATTTGAAAGGATATGTATCCAACCAGAGTAACAAAGCCTGTGATGCAGGAGAGACCTGCTGTGTGCTTCAACATCACTCCTTTGTTCAGTCTGTTCTTCCCTTGCATCCCATAGAATAAACTGTTGTGACTGGTTGGGCAGGGGTCAGTGAAAATATGTTTGAATTGGAGGTCGGGAACATTGAGCTGTATGGCATGAACTCCCAGGGTCACCTGGCTTAGATTTACTGCAAGTAAAGGGGAGAAAAAGTTCCACTTGACTTAAACCTGAGCAATGAAAATTTTAAATTGACATGCATGTAATCTTTTCATCACAATCTGTATCTGTATCTTTATCTGTCTGTGAAAGGAATAGTACATCAAATGCAGCCGGAGATCTGGGGGGTGGGGTTTAATTTTCCCCCAACTTTCATATAATGGAGTTCACCAGCGCCTGAACCAAAAAGGTCCGTAAAAGTCCACGAAAACTTGTCAATATTCCTCCATACTGCTCGTCCAATGTAATCCAAGTGTCCTGAGCAGGTAGCGTCCATAATTTACTGGAAACCACATCATGTAGTATATTTTTAGAGCCTAAACAGTCCTACAAATAGCTGCCGCAAAGCGCGCCCATGAGAGTTCACGACACTACGGAAGTTGTTTTCTTTTTTCTTTGTTTGTTTTAAATCAATATCCAACCCCTCTTGTGTTTGTCCACAGCTCGTTCGCTCTTAGCACAATGTAAACAGGTCATTTCTTCTTCTACGCTTGCATTATTGGCAGAGTAGGCACTGTTTCTTCATTTGAGCTCTGTGTGAATTGTAGCCTCAGTTTCCTGTTCTTAGCTGACAGGAGGGGCACCCGGTGTGGTCTTCTGCTGCTGTAGCCCATCTGCTTCCAGGTTGGATGTGTTGCACATTCAGAGATGCTCTTCTGCAGACTTCGGTTGTAACAAGTGGTAATTTTAATTACTGCTGCCTTTCTATCAGCTGGAACCAGTCTGGCCATTCTCCTCTGACCTCTGGCATCAACAAGGCATTTGCACCCACAGAACTGCTGCTCACTGGATATTTTCTCTTTTTGGGACCATTCTCTGTAAACCCTAGAGATGGTTGTGCAGGAAAATCCCAGTAGATCAGCAGTTTCTGAAGTACTCAGACCAACAACCATGCCACGTTCAAAGTCACGTAAATCACCGTTCTTCCTCATTCTGATGCTGGTTTGAACTGCAGCACATCGTCTTCACCATGTCTACATGCCTAAATGCATTGAGTTGCTGCCATGTGATTAGAAATTTGTGTTATTGAGCAGTTGGACCGGTGTACCTAATAAAGTAGCCGGTGTGTGTATATTTTAAAAAACACATTCGCTCTGAGGTATCTACTCATGGCCACGCCAGTGAAAAATATCTGGCTCCACCACTGTGCAGATAAACTCTCCGCTTATATCAGACGTGCTGCAGCCAGATTCCTCCCAGTTGTTCACCTGGTACCTCAGAAGGTTTCTGGATCTTGCATGAATCAGCCAGAAGGACTTTTATTTAAAGCTTTTATGTGTTATGAGGCTTTCACGGCATTTGCAACCAGCCTGCTTTTTTTCAGCAGTGCTTACACTCTGCTGCAACCGCTCTGAAAGATGACCCACAATAAAGAGACGGTGGGGTCAGAGGAAAATGTACAAACATTTAATGACAGAACTCATTTTTGTCCCAGTGTTACTTTTAAAATTAAATCTAGCTACAGAGAAAGATTTTCCACCTTCAAGGTAACTGGATAGATGAACAGTTTTCATGTTTTTAAAGATCCATCTGACTTGCACAGATTCAACATTATTCATGCACTAACTCAACAAATCATATTGCTTTTAAAAAGTTCTTGCAATATCATGAGATGCTCTTTTTAATGTAATGTGCTGTGATGTAGTCCTTTGCATGTTGAATAAAGAGCAGCACACAGACTACTCATGAATCATTCATTGTTTACTGGTCTGTGAATCTATGCCAAGCAAGAGGCCAGCGCACGATTGTCTTCTGCAACTTTTTCATATGGTGCTCCGTTTTATAATTTGTTGACATGGCCCTGCTGCTGTTGAGAGAAGAAAAGTGACCTCACTCTGTGGTGAAGGTCAGGCAGTGTCTAATGAAGACCCCGAAGCCTTGCAGCATTGATTTCTCACCCATTTCATGGCTTGAATGCAAAGCTGTTTAGCATCGCCATGGGGAATGGCTGCGGGTACGAGCTGGTATTTCCTAGAGCCAGTTCTGTTGCACTTCAGTCTGTAAACACAATTATTTCTCTCTCTTAGAACATTATCCTTTTATTTCTAAAATTTTATGTAATGCAACTCTTTCTCACAATTTGACTCTGTGATTCTTGGAAAACGAGAACTTCAAGGAGCAAAGAGGGAGAGGCGTTGCAGTGCTGCATATATAAGTGGACGTGACATTCTGCAGTCGCTCATCAGCCAGCTGAGTCACAGAACTCTGTTTTCTTCACAAGCTGATCAGACTGGATGTGGATGGCATCTATGATTAAATACTGCACAGTGCATGACGTTTGAGAGAAATGCTTGAAAAAGGGTTGAGTATGCAGATGTGAGGTAAAGAGATGCATCACAATGCCTCAGATCTTTTTACAGATTTAAGGTAAGATTGAGGAATAGCCACAATGAGCCTTTGTTATACTTAATAACTCGCTCAGTTTGGCTCATATCCTCATGCTCATCCATAATGCATGTGACCTGCAGCTTGCCAGAATGCTAAATCTGCTCTAACAATGTAAAGGGATTTGATAGTACTTATTTAGGTGCAATACATCTGCAATAACTTGATGAAATTTATGTGTGTACATAAGAAGGAAACCGATGAGGCAAAAGTATTACTATGCTGTCAGTACTTAACATGCCTCCGGCTTCATCCAGCTAATCATGGACTCTTCAAGACCTTGTTTTATTCAGTTAATTAGTTATTATTAATTTATTTAGAACATGCATTTAAACAAAAAATCAGATAACAGAAGCAAAACACAAACAACAACAAATGAATGAATAAAACAGGCACGAGTTAAAGGAAGACAGAAAAAATAATCTACATGTTAGAAAAGGAGTAAGAGGATGTGAAAACTGACTAAATACTACCACTTCTCTAAACTTCACTGGCTTATTCCATATGACTAAAAAATCAAACAAACAAACAAATATTTAGAATTTTGACCTTAAAAAAAACAAACAAAAAAAACAATCTCTTCAGTTTTTTTTTTTTTATTTGAATGTTCTGGAAAAAAAGTGAAAATTTGAGATTAAAGTCAGAATTCTGACTTTTTTCAGAAATGTGAAAAAAAAAAAAAAAATTTCAGTGTTCTGGAAAATATTTTGAATTCTGACTTAAAAAAAAAATAAATAAAATAAAAAAAAAAAAAAAGAAAGAAAATCTTCATTTTTTTCATTTAAATGTTCTGGAAAAAAGTGAGAATTTGAGATTAAAGTCAGTGTTTTTTTTTTCTTCAGTGGCCTTAATCCTCTTCCGTACAAATCTGATCAGATGAGCAGCTACAACATCCAAACCTTATATTCACCTCAAACGACTACATATACACTCACATAAATCGCTTAACACATACTCAGGATGTGAACAAATACTACTGCAGTACATGTTACTACACTGTCCACCAGTAATTTTATATCCATGCTGATTTAATCAGATATTCAGTACATTATAATATACAAAACACGTAACCATATCCCAAATAATTTTGTTGTTCAGTGTTGCCTTATCTTAAGTTATAACCTATTTCTAATATTATAATCACCAGTTCTTCCCTCAAACATGGTCTGCAGGCATTGCAGTAAACTTTACTGCAATGCCTGAGTAAACTCTTTCTAATTTTGCATAGAAGTTGTGCTGTTTTAAACTTTACAAAATTTAATTTCAATATTTTAGACTTCACAATTGAGCCGTGAGTACACTGGTAGCAGAGCTTTGTAAGCAGGGAGTTCATGCTTTGTTCCTCTGCATCCTGTTTAATCGGTCGTCAGTTCATAATTTGTTCCTTTGAGCTCTTATAGATGCAGGAATGCCAGACTGATGACTGGAAGCACCTCTTCAGGTTTTGTTGTTGTGGAGATGCTCCAATACCATCACCAATTATAAATTCACATTATTTAAACTCACTCAGGTCCTTTCACCTGCCCCCCTCCTCCTCCATCATGTTAATGACTGCAATGCATGTTGCTGCTACAAGATAAACAGCCTTATATACTCCAGTGATCATGTTTTGCCACATCTGTGTTTGCAGCCTCATGCTTGAAAAATTATTCCCCCAAATGATCTTGTAACAAATTTTTTCTTTTGACTCCTTGAATGCATCACAAGCTAATGCTCATCACACCCTTATCAGGTTCACACACTACTTTCTGTCTTGGACGAGTTGGATGAGCTGCATGTTCTTTAAGAAGCAGCTTCATGACTTGGTAATATTCTCAGAATTAGCTGTGCCACAAAGATGATGTTAAACGCTCCTCTTTGAGCTGTGCACTGCTCCGCTGCCTCCTCAACACGTTTTGTTTGAATAGGCCTGTGGCTTAACACTTATCCAGTGTACCATATTGTGAAATCTGCGGCTGATGCAATTCAGGGGATTGTCGGGGTCTTAGCTTACCTTTGTAGCATAATGTTGTTTAGAAAGATAAATAAAGACCTAAGCTCTTAGGTAATTCACAGTTTAAAAGGACTGTGCAAATGGGACAGTGCTTCAAAATGCACAAGGAGTAAATTGTTGTGGACTTGTGTAGTAGGTGGCCCAACATAAAATTCGCGGCTCTCGTAAATAGAAGAAAACTTGATCTCTATATGTGCTACAAAGCCTGTTGGGAGGTTTTCCTGCAGCAGGTTTGCAAACTGTCTTCCTGCCTCCAAATAAGTCTTTGTTCCTTTGAAAACCTGGCACCTTTCAAAAGACCCAGCAGCTTTAATGAGCCGCAATGTTGTGCCAGTGTTTGCTGCTGGGTGTCAGGAATGGTGCTCACGATAATGTGCCCAGCTGAGTGCCCTCTGTGTGTTCCCCACTGTTGTGGCGATGGAGTCTGATGGGTATTTTTCCACTTACAGAAGGTGGCTGCAGTTTTTCTTTGCTTTAAACACATCACTGGGGGCGGGGATGCAGAAATATCCGGTAAATAAAAAATGTTGTTGTTACACTTCACCTTCATGTGGCTTTTTAAATGCAAATACATCGCTATATGAAACAAAAGGAGCCGTTACTTTCCCTCGGCTGCATATCTGTCCCACTGTTGTCTCCCAACAGCTGCGGGGACTGTGCAGCCTGTCAAGCAGAGGCTGTTTGCAAAAGCAGAATGAAAAGATGAAATGACATAAGAGGTCATTTCCTCTGCTCATATTTGTCCCCTTAGCTTTGAAGATGAAGAGGCATGAAAGGTAGTGGAACATCACTAGGTAACTGGGCCCCTCTGAGGTGCAGGAACCCCCCCTCTTTTCAAGGCTTGCTTACTTTTGTACTTGAGGAAATGGCCCTTCTGTTACCAGCTCTGTGCTTTTCAATGGTAATCAATTCAGCTTTAAAGGCATAGGAGACAACCATTTAGAGACTTCAGCTATCTGAGTGTGTCTCTGCCAACAGCAAGCACAGCACGCGCTTATTGATGCCTCGTTAGTTTGCATAAATAATGTCGTTGCCATATATATATTTAAAAAGTGCAGCATTTGTCTAAACTACTTGTTTTTGATGCTAATTTAAACTGAAAGCTGCTGCTTCTGATTAGCAATTTGTGACCCCTACATGCATTTTAGCACCGAAACGTGCAAACCGTGCAGAGCTCATTGTTAAGTTAGCTGCTGCGTTTATATGCTTCATGTGATAAAGCACTGTATAGCCAAAAGTATTGTATCACCTGCCTTGACTCACATGAGCTTCAGTGACATCCCATTTCTAATCCAGAGGGTTCAGTATGACGTTGGTCCACCTTTACAGCTTCAGATCTTCTGGGAAGGCTGTCCTCAAGGTTTAGGAGTGTTTCTGGGAATCTTTGACCATCTTCCAGAAGCACATTTGTGAGGTCACACTGATGTTGGACCAGAAGGCCTGGCTCTCAGTCTCCGCTCTGATTCATCCCAAAGGTGTTCTATGGGGTTGAGGTCAGGACTCTGTGCAGGCCAGTCCAGTTCCTCCACACCAGACTCTGCATCCAGGTCTTCATGGACCTGCTTTGTGCGCTGGTGCACAGTCATGTTGGACGAGGAAGGGGCCAGCTCCAAACTGGTCCCACAAAGTTGGGAGCATGGAATTGTCCAGAATGTCTTGGTATGCTGAAGCATTCAGAGTTCCTTTCACTGGAACTAAGGGGCCAAGCCCAGCTCTTGAAACACCCCCACACCATAACCCCCCTCCACCAAACTTTACTCTTGACACAATGTGGCCATGGAAGTGACTGGAACACCTGATTCCATCATTTGGTTGGGTGAGCAAATACTTTTGGTAATTCAGTGTACGTATATGTGGCAGCATGTTCTTTCTTAGGATCAGAATCTTATGTTGTTTGATGATGCAAAAAAAGCTCATTAGAATGCAGCCAAGAATCTTCTCTTAGCAGCGAGAAAAAGAAGAAAAAATGTGTTTGATTTGGAAATTTAACAGCATTTTGGAGAGAAAAGAAAAGTCCAAGATTCATGTTTCATGTTGAATCTCATAAACTCTCTGGAAGCAGATGAATGATGACGGCCTGATTTCTCATCACCTTGAGTTTATATGCTGCTCCGTGTGACAAGCATTTTCTCTTCAATTCATCGGCTTTTGTCTGCAATTTGAAATGGCTCAAAAGAAATAAAAAAAATAAATAATAAGACAGGATGTTTCAAAGGGGACCTTGATTTAAATTGTAAGATATCAGCTATATTGCATCAGTGGGAATAGAAGAGGCAGAATGGATGAGATGTTTGACCTTTTCCGATTTGTCCCTGGGTAGTGAATTTGCTGGAGGGTGCTGGGGCAGGGAGCAGCGGTGCGTTGAATTATCACTCCCACTGTTCAGAAGCTGCAGACCTGATCTCCCACTTGCTCCCCTCCCACCACTAATGGGTTAGGAACACACTGGGAAAAAGATGGAGATAGCAAGAGTGAGTAGGAGGGGGACTCTGAGCCGGTCTGATTGTCGGTGGGTTAAGCTTAGAAACAAATTACCGTTTTTGCTCGGCGCCGAGCAGAAGCAGCGGCAGGTCACATTGTGGTGTCAAATCTTAAGCAAAAGCCGGTGTCATTCTGCAGCGCGATCGAGCTGAGTCTGTGACAGCTACCGGCAGGAAACATGTCAAGGCTTTGATGGATGCTTTCTATATTGAAAGGCTATGATGACTTTTTAGTTGACTGGGCTTTTACCGAGCTCTCCCCCCTGTTCCACCGTCAAATGGAAGCACAACACCGAGGAGGCAAGAAGATAAGAACAAACTTGCCAAAGTGCTTTGTAATAGTTTGCAGAGTCGCAAAGGACGTCATGTCTTTGTTAGAGGAGAGCAGCTGTCAGGAACAGCAATGTCTGGGCAGAGCTTTTTCTCTTTTTCTTTCTGTTTGGTCTTATTTTTTGTTAAAAACTGGTTTACAAAATATTCTGTCAACTGCTGGACAGTATAGACCAGCGATTCTTAACCATGGGGCGGCGACCCAAGCTTGGGCCTCGAGCGCCACCTAGAGGGCCGCGAAAAACTTTCCTTTTGCACATGTGGGCCGCGAGGGCTGTAGGACCTTTAATTTTAACTGTTATTTATAACTGGGTAAGTTGCGTCTCCCCACCTGATGGCGGTTATATGTCAGAGTTCAACAAACAACCAGAGGAAGACACTTCGCTAGCCGCTAGCCTGTAGCAAACATGTGAAGATGTATCAAAACGAAATAATGAAGACAAAAATGGTCCAAAACCGCCCCTAAAAGACAAAAATCCTCTCCAATTTATTAAATACGGATCAGTAAGTCAAAGTAATAGAGCAGCTTATGCTAAAGGAAGCCTTGACTCTTTCATCTGCAAGCTGCTTTGAGAACGCAAACATCTGCCACTCATTGGAAAAGAAAGGATTTTTAAGAAATAAAAGAAAGAAAATCAGCTATTAATGCTGAAAATGTCTGTTATGTTTGGATGTTCTTAAAAAATTCTGAGAAAAGTTTAAATAAATAAATTGTTTAATGAAATTTTGTGCTTTAATGGCCTGTCTACATAAATAAACTAGAGGTTTATTTAAATATTTTAATGAAAATTTGATATTTAAAATTTTAATAAATAAATAAAATTAAAACATAAGTTAAATTGAGTATTTAAATAAATGTAAATATTGAAATAATATGTAAATAAACCTGTGGGTTTTTTACATATTATTTTAATTTAACCTTTTCATTTTTGATGTGGATTATTAATGCACCATTTTATCTCTATTTAAAATTAATTTCCATCATTTTTTTCTGTTGTCTCTCAATGTTTTGTAGTAAAATGTTGTAGATTTTGTTTTATAATCCTGATTTGTTCTTGAAGGAGTCTGATTTTATTCCATGAATTATATGTGTGATATAAATGTGTTTGTGATGAAATCATAATATATTTTTATATTATGTTTATCATGCCACATTTTACAAGGTTCTGTCAGGTGGATTTGGTTTTAGTCAATAAATAAACCAAAAATGAGATCAAGTACACTAATACAGTGTTAAAATGTGAATGGGCCCTGCACCAGAATGGACTGAAAAATTGGGCCCCATCATGCACAGAAGCTCACTCTCTAGAAAAATATATATCTGTCTCATGCATTAACTCTGCGATGAGTGCCTCTTCACTGCATGTGATTTTTAAAACAGTAGAACCAAATTCTGTGCTTTCCACCCACACTCGTGTTTAAATGCAGTCCATTTTTTTCTGGTGAAACATGTGATGTTTCGACACATTCCCATCACTTCATGCTGCATCTTTTCTAACTTCCTCTCCACCCCTCTCCTCATGCCACCCAGAAACCATCTTGTGCGACGTTGGCGAGTTTCATTGTCACAACCAGGACACCTGCATCCCCGAGGCCTGGCTCTGTGATGGGGAGCCCGACTGCCCCGACGACTCAGATGAAAGCGATCATGTTTGTAAGTCATCCATCCCATTCGCTCCTCACTAATTCAAAACGATGCTGTGGTCTGTCATCTTGCATCAGGTCACATCTTTGAAACACACTCTCACATTAACATGAGCTGAGTGATATTCCATCAAAAAGGTAAGGCTTTTTGTGTTGAACATTCCTCCCTGAAGGCAGTTTCTCTGTCGCAGACAGCAGCTGCTGTGGTCTCTTTGAAGACATGAAGGACTCATTCCATTTTGTTTGGAGCAACCCTGAAAGCAGCCTGCTAATGAAGTAAAGTTTTATTAAAACTTCTCTGTTTGAAAGACGACAGAGCTATGAATGCTAATGTTGCAGGAGTTGGTTTTTTATAGACTCATAAAGGCCCATTTATGCTCCATTTGTGGGCGCGAGTTATCAAACATCCCTTTGGTCATATTTCCATGCATCCTTTACGTTGGCACGGTTGCTCGGCAACGTATCCACCAGAGGTCAGTGCAGAGTTTAGAGTTTACCCTCCGAATTTTGACGTCTGTTTCAGACAATAGTAAGGAAAGGCAAGGGAAGTTTATTTGTACAGCACAAATCATGTTCAGGACAATTCAAAGTGCTTTGCATAAAACATTATAAGCATTACAGCAGGGTGCAAAGGGGAAAAAAATATGGCAGAATTTTTTGCTAATAACAAGCAAAAAAAGTTTTTTTTTTCTTTTTTCCTATTTTAAGAGTATCCAAGACCTTTTTTTTTTGCGCAGTTTCATGGTTGTTTTTGAAAATGTTTTTAGCACGAAACCGTCGTCATCACGCTGTGACGCAAATAGAAAGCGACAGCAAAACTCCAGTCCAGCTGGTGGCGCTAACGGTTGCTACCTACTCACGAGTCTGTCCCTTAAAACCAAAGACAAACAAGCATTGACTGCAGATGCCTGCCGACAGCATGGACGCTGGATTTTTCTCTGCAACAATTAAATGATCTCTTCCAGGTTGTGAGCACCTCTTCCAACTGTTACGTTCTGACAACGGTTCCGGACTTTTGGCGCGGCTGCAAAAATTACGGATTTAATCCCTTTTCTAGACTTGAGAACATTCTAATTGTAACAAAAGTGTCCATGTGACCCTACCATTAAACAGTGCCATATTTCCAAAATAAAATGCATTTTGTGGGACGAGTAGCAGAGTTGAGTGTGTGGGTTGTGGTCATACCAAATCATCTTTGTTAATGTTAAATGGCTTATTATGCTATTGACTCTTGTTTGCTGTCGTTTGATGATTGAAGTCTGAAAAAACAAAACCTGATAATAAACGAGTGTCAGGAGCATGAGGACGAACCACGCACAGCCACAACAGCCTGGCACCTCCTCCTCGTGCTCACCAGTCACCACTGTGGGCTGGCATCCTTATCTTTAACCAGTGTTTGTTGAAAGTCAGCCAACGCGGCTATGTTGGTCACTCTGGCACAAACAACCTGCCCAAGTCGATAACGGGGTAGAGGTCAGGACTGCACGACACACTCTCCTCTCCCAAATTCCAGAGATATTCCCCGATCAACTCTGCTCTGTGTGGGCGAGTGTTGTCGACACAGCTCAGCCTGTTTTGGCTGTGTACGGTTCTTCATGCTACTCAGCCCCCTGTTTGTTCAATGACTAAATTGTTAAATTGTCAGTATCTCTTTTTCCTCCAGACTTCAATTATCCAATCCAGCACACAACACCAAATAAGGATCAATAGCACAATAAGCCGTTTGACTTCGGAAGAGAAGATTTATCAAGTTTTTCATGGCTGCAACCCACATACTTATTCCTGCAACTCACCTCATAAATGTATTTTTCTTTCAAATGTGGCACCATTTAAAAAGGGAAATGAGCATGCTTTCCAGCATTAGGAGATTTATTAAGAAGAATTGTTACAACAAAGAAATAATCCACCAAATACAAATTTACTTACTTTCCTGACTACTCTAAGTTTATTCTAATATTTCCAGTCCTCCAGTGGAAGAGGAATGCATTCCCAAGGCTTGCAGGCAAAAGTGGCCTTACACGAAACACATGCTGTAGGTACACGTTAGAGTAAATTGTTGCCCATGCGGTTTGTGTTAGCCTGTGATAAACTGGAGACGAGTCAGAGTTATACCTCGCTTGTCAGAGAGCACACAGTTATAGGTAGCAGCTTATCTTTGCACAGTTTAAGTGCTTCAGAAGAACTTCTCTGGGGACAATAACTTTTCAAATTGATATGTGTTACCAGCACTTTTGAAAGAGGTCATATTGTGCTTTTGTAGTTTCCCTCTTTCACTCAGTTTGTTATATAGCTTTTAATGCATATAACGCTCTGCAGACTTACAATGTCAACACAAAGGGGAGTCATTCTCTGCAACAGAAAAGCTCTACTCTTGAACTACCTGGAATGCCTTTTATGGTAAACAAAGCAACGCTTTTTATGCTTAACATTGAAATATTTACATAATGTCAGCATATTGAAGTATGGCACAGCTCAAACAAAGAAAGAGCAGTTTTCTGTCCAATCAGAGCAGATGGAACCATTATAAAGGAAAGCTTTTAGGAGTCAGTGTGTTTCATATAGAAAGAGACATAAGATTTTGTGGTACATGCAATATAGAATGATGTTTAAGCATGTATAGTAGCTCTAATAGAGCTACAAATAAGAGCAAACTAGAAACACCTGCAAATAAGCATTAAATGAAATCTTTGCTCTTAGATAGAGCTGTGTGAAAAAGTGTTTCCTCCTTCCTGATTTCTTTTTTTTTTTGCATGTTTGTCACACTTAAATGTTTCAGATCATCAAACAAATTTAAATATTAGACAAAGATAATACAAGAAAACAGAAAATGCAGTTTTTAAATGAAGATTTTTATTAGTAGGGGGGGGGGGGGGGGGTGAGCTAAACCTGTGAAAAAGTGATTGCCTTCTAAACCTAATAACTGGTTGGGCCACTCAACATTCAAGCCTTCATTTTGTTTTTCTTAAAACCATTATAGAAGATGTTTCTTTCAACAATTTTTGTAAAATTGGGTTCAGTGCTCCATACGCTATGATTAATTTAAAGCTTTCGATATATAAATATTATTCTACATCAGCTGTGAAAGTAATGAGGCTGAAAAAACATCTTCCAATCATCTCTGCATTCCTTAACTTGATCATTTGTCTACTGGCTCGTCAATCACTTTTACTAAGAACGGGTAATAGGTGAGACTGATCAATGAGAGTGATTGATTGGTGAGAGTAATGCTGCGACCCGGAAGCTGCGCGCACTTGTCTGACATTTCCAGCAAGTCGCTAGCATTATTCTGCTAGCAGTTAGCAACATTCAGACAACGACATCTGTTTACTTGCGTTGGCGACATGATACCTGCTGTCTGCTAAATACCGGAGTGGCTCGTGCACATTATTCTGTGGCAGAAAGAGGGAGCTGGGAATCCAGCAGGTTGGTCTTGCGCATGCGCATAATTCAAAAACTCACTAACAGTCTCTGCTTTCTCAAATGCCGAAACATCTTCTATAACACCTTTAAGCCATTCAGAGGTGGACTTTACTCTTTGTCTAAAATTTTTCAATTTGTTTAATGATTTGAAACATATAAGTAAGACAAACATGCAAAAAAAAGTTAGAAATCGGGAAGGGGCAAACACTTTTTCACACAACTGTAACTATTTAAAGGTACAGTGATCGATTTACATGAGAATTTTGATTCCTCTTTAATTCCGAATGAACGTTAAGTCCACTTTAAGAAGAGCATGTAAACCTTTCATTCCAAGGGAAAATAATAATTCTGAAAAAAAATTAATTCCGATCTAAGTAGTTTGTTTGTTCCACTTTTAATTCCAAATAAAATAATTCCTCTGTAATGTAACCTTTTATCTGCTCTAAGTTAATTCCTGTTCTGCGCATGCTTCTTTCCATGTCCTGTTACAATGGCACTTGTCGAAATGCACGTGAAACACGCGCTGGACTCGTTCCAGGCAGTGGAAATGAAGTAGTATGTTAGTGTTGAACTGGTGCTCCAAAACTGCAATCACAAAATTGTGAAAATCGGCTTTATTATGTGGTTTTCATGTCGTAGTCGAAACAAAAAGGAGCAGGAACTGGCTTCTGTTTAATTCCTTCAGAAGATATTATGTTGAGTCACCCTTCCGTGTACATCCATACAATGGCAGAGATGGGGCAGCCTCTCTGTGAGGCATTATCTGCAGCAAAACTCCTTCATTTCACCACTTTAAAGGGACTAGAGGCAGGAATTTTAAAAAACAAACTAACATGCATTTCCATTTTTTTAATACTAATGGATGCTGAAGTGTTAAATACCAACAATAACGTTTCCACCCATGTTTCTCTCCGTTGCCTTGAACAGGCTGTGTGCTGCAAAATGCGCTGCAATTCGGTGTCCAAATTTCCCGCGCTGCCCTGCGGACGTGACGTCAAATGACGCTACATCCGCAGTTTTGATACAGGAAGAAGACGGTCGCGGTAAATTCAAACAATGTAAGAGATAGTTATGGATTCTTCTGCCGTCAGGAGAAGACGGCGCAGCATCTGGTGGCAACCCTGTTTACGGAAGTTGGGAATGCTGCGCTTGTATGTTTCCTTTGCTACTATCCGCGGTGCTCCGCCTGTGATTGGCCTGTACTTCCGCGACATATAGTTCCCCTATTGAATGCCATCTAGTCAGTCCTTTGATGTGAAATCGGCTTCTCGTTTGTACTCGATCTGAATGTGCGGGTCAAGAAAAGTAATTGGCAAAAAACCTCAAGACATTACTGATCCCAAACAGTTCTTTAACTTTCATTAAACAAAGCTGGTACAGCATTTTAAAGGTTTAGAGGGTTCTCACTTCACACACATTGTTTTGTCCAGTCAGAGACACCATAGTAAAAATGGTGGCACAAATATGCCTGCAAGTAGATATAATGACACATTTGAAGAAAATGAACATATAGCAACACATCAATAGAAACAAATATTTGAATTGTCACATTTTTTCCATCATTGACTTTGGTTTTGTTACACACTGCACCTTTAAGTTGCAGACTAGTACATTCAGTGTTGTGCAGCTTGTTACTTTCTGTCTAGTACATTGTAATGGGATTTAAAAAGATCTGATATGTATTTTAACAGCAAACAAAAGAATCCCTATGATGCATAAAAGCAGCGAAACATCTGTGGAATTACCGGTTTGTGTTACTCTGTGAACGTGAGAAAAAAGCTTCATTGTTCTGTGAAGATTCAGCTTAAGACATCGCAACCTTCAGCCGTCCTTCACTTCAGCATTCTTTCTGGCATGCATGTTCTTATTTTTACACATTTGTGACACAGATTTTGTTTCACGGTGAAACGGAGAGGTATCACAAGCTGAATGAGCCTTTTGATACCACGATGAAACTGTTACCGTCGTGCCGTCTATCACAGCCAAAAACAAACAGAACAAAAAGGCAACAAAACCAAATTATTCATATTCAGTTCAGGTTCCACTCTGCTGTGAGTTATTGGGCATAATTAGGACTTTATAGTTTTGGCAGTGACATCTGTGCATAAATCGTGATAATTATTAATGCCTGGGTGTGCGTGAGGCTGTGTATCAAGGAGGCTACTTGTGGGTGACTGTGCGTACCGTCGAAAAACACAGACACTGCTGCTCTTGTCAAAATTATATAATTACGCCCAGCAGCTGTTAACACGTGCACATCTGCTTGCATGTTCTCTACGGTAAAACTACAATTGGGATGATGGTTTGTTGCTTTTTCTGAGTTCTTGCTCATGCTGAGAAAAAGCAGCACAATCCAGTGACCCAGACAATAGTCAGGAGGTACAGAGAGGAGATGAAAGGATGGATAGCCTCATGCCTGCAAAAGAAAAGTAGACACTGTGCCAAATATATCATCTTCCTTTGGATTCTCTGTTGATAAAGCGAGTTGCTGTAGGTTTTGCTCCTCGCTACACATATCAATCTGCCTTTAATATCTTACACTTGGCTTATTGCCTGTAATTCTCTTGTTGTTCCACACGCAGCATCTTCGCGTGCCAGATTAATTCCCATGAAAGATTGTGCTGGAGTGTTTGGAAGAGCAAATGCTGCTTTTAAAGGGGCACGGCGGATATTTTGTGCATGGACTTGCGAACAGCTTTTTTGTCATGAGGGCTTCTGCTCAGCCTGGAAAGTATTGCAGAAAGCTTTCTCACTTTTGGGGAAATGAAAAGGAACGGATGAAATTCAGGTTAAAGTTAAAGCGTAGCATAAAGTCTGTGGTACATCTGGGATGGAATAAGTTGCTTCAAGTGTTTTTTGAACCCACTGTTTTGCAGAGATCGCTCTTCTCAGCTTATCTAGCATTTAACCATGAATTCTTCTAACGGGGACACGGATTGGATCAATTTCAGTGCAAGTGAAATGAGACAAACTGAAGACCTACACACTCAAAAATAGAGGTACCAATTTGTACTTGAAAGGGTACAAAGCTGGTGTTCCTCTCTGAAAGACATTTCTGTACCTTCGGTCCTGGTCCATTTTTTAATTAAGTACAATTAAACCAATTAAAGATGATGAATAAAAGTCAATAAAATAGAGATTATGACGACAATCAAAGATGCTAATAATAAATGAATAATTATTATAGAAATATCAGGCCAAACATGTAGATAATTATACATATAATTATCACTATGATTACTACTGTATGATTATTATGAAAATTATAATATAATAACTATAATTATACTACTGTTTAGAAGTACTGCTATTTATAGTTATTGTACAAGTTACGCACATTTTTCAATGCTGCAGGTACCCTTAGGGTTGAAATGGTACAAATTTGTACTTTATATTACTTTGGACCCTTTTTCATAGTATATAGGTACTTCTGGCCTCATAAAGACCAATACTGTACTTTTGAGAGAACATTTGTAAAAAAAAAAAAAAAAATGTACCTACTGTGCAGGTACAGAAATGTTCCTGTCTCGTACCTCTATTTTTGAGTGTGTACAGTCATCCTCAATAATATTTATCCCTCAAATTAAAGAAAAGGTTAAATTCACAATATTAATTCAAATAACAAGAAACAAAAAATTAATGATACATAAAAATTTACTAAATTATTGTTTATTCATAAATAAATTATTGCTTTTTAATTGTAGTTAGAAAAAACATCCTTAAATAAAATAATTAAACAAAACTGTCACGGGGCTATTATAGCACCTTTCCCACACTGTAAACCCAGATTTGGATTTGCCGTAATATATCAAGTTCATATTACTTAAAATTGCCTAATACAGGAATATCACAAGCTAATTCTTAGTAAGCTGAACTGTTTTGTCCCTTTTTTTTTATCGTAATTGTCTTTTTACGTCTAATCAGCAGCTTCTACTAGCATAAACTGAGTTTATATTACTGAAACATGTCATTTAGTTACATTAATGATAAATTCTGAGTAAACTGTACTTTTAAAATGGTCCATCTCATTGTAATTATGTGTTTGAACTTAGGTTTTGCACCCGCCAAAAATCTAGTTATCACTGGTTTTAACAGATTTTATTATTATTATTAAACTTCAAGTAGGGAACTTAATTTTCAAAAATGTTTTTATTTGTTTAAACTGTCCATTCTGCTGTACTAATGTTCAGCAGGGCTGACGTTTATCATGCTTCTTCACAGCTGAAAATTGCGAAGAGCGTATTTTTGTTAATCCTTTTTAAAGATACACTCTAAAAAGAGTATTTTGGGCTGTAGTTGATAGCAATGACTTATTTAGATTGATCTAACTTAAATATTTTGGTTTGGCGATGAAATCTTATGTTTGAGTAAAATGAACTTAAAAACCACGCTCCCTTATCTGAACTCATTTTGTTTTACTTTCACTCAAAATAAATTCTTTCACTGACAGCATATTTTTTCCTTCTTTAATTGAAGGGTGTGAATAATTTTGAGGACAACTGTATTTGCTGTTTGTAGTGAATACCTATGTCAGCTTATGGTCTTTGACTCTTCCTTTCTAAGTGTTTTCATACATTACATTTAATATGGCATTCACAGTGGCTGTGGGCCAGGTGGTTTAATCTCCAAAAGGCAATTAACTATCACTTTGATTAATGTTGGCACCATTTTATTTCTAAGCCCACATAAAGAAGACCCTGCATATTAATCTAAAGAAATTGGCATAGCATTATCGTGGATTATGTATTGATAGAAAGGGATTTAGATCAGCTTTGCCCAACAAACAGAAGAGAGGATTAGAATGCACTCTGCCTTCTTAAAACATCACAAGGACGACTGCAATAACCTGTGAAAAGAAGATCCTCCATCTGTGATTGCGTTCGCTGAATTGCAATAAAAGCAGAGGAAATTCAGCATTGTGCAGCGAAGAGTAGGCCCACTTTGATTTGACGGAGTATTGTGGGCATTATATAGAGGGATTTAATATCTTAAGACCAAGACAAGCTAATATATTGTGCTCGTTTCATCTAGATATATAAAAACATGGGTGCCACAAAGGCCTCTGTCCTTTATGCTCAGGTTCGGTCAGAGAGATATAATCACGGGGTCTTCAGGGTTTGTTTGAAAGAAAGGAAGGAAAGGTGGCCTTGGACTGCAATACCTAAACTAGGAGGAGGCATCGGCTTATCCACTCAGCTGCAGGCCTCATGGGAGAGGACAGCTGACGCCAGTTTTTCAGGGAGCTGGAAAAGCAGCCTGCCTTTAGGAATAACAAAAGGAGATATCCAGCAAAAAAGCGATTCTCCAGTCGTGTTTAAGCTAAACCTAACTGTGAGATAAAAGGTGAAAACGTTGCTTTAGTTCATCGGAAACAAAACATCGTAATTCATAAAAGGTGGGGAGATTGAAGGAGATATGTCCAGAGTTAGAAAATCTCTTAGTATGTGCATCACACTCAAAAAGAGTCTAAATGTCAAAGCAGTCTCCAGACACAGTTCAGCTGTTAGCTGTGCATTCGTGATAAAGTGGGACGGTCATAATTCACTTCATGTAGGAAGTATTTCTGGTGCCATTTTGTAAAAAGCCTCTGTGCTAATAGCTGTCAGTGTGCAAGCATCTTCCTGTATTGATGCTCCATGCTTGCAAACAGTGTCTTAGAGCCTAAATCCGTCATGAATCCTTCAGGAAAGGATTTCATGGACTTTTGGCTCCTCTTAGTTGTGCTGCCAGGAGGAGCTTTGTGAATCTGGTGGACATGGAGACCAGTGAATCCTCTGATTGAATTGTCACCCCAGAGGAAAAGACAATAAAAGGGGTCAGTGGCTGACTTCAAAAAGATGGTCACAGAAGCTGTGTTTCATGGCTGTAGATTGGCTCGACCTAATCGTCACCGACGCTGATCTCTGTGTCCTCGAGGCATAGTGGGAGGACATTTTTTTCTAAATAGACCACTCTCAGGGGTCCCGCCTTTTATTTCCCTTCAACGACAGGGTTGGGCATGTCTCCCCATGCCTTCGCCCTAAAGATTTTTCCTCTCAGACTCTGGATATTGAGTTCATGAGTCTCCTGCTGTGAGCTTGAACAGTGAATGATAAAAACAGATTTTCTACGTTGATCCAACTCAAGGTTCTGTTTCTATCGCTCTACTACTGAGAATTTTAATTGACTTACTTCCAGACAGCCTACTGGCTGCAACAGCCAATAATTACAACCTTCTTCAATATGACTCCATCTAATGAGTTGAGATCGCATTTAGCATCTTGAGTATTAATTATTGATTGTTTGACTGATTAGCTTTATTTTGGTCAATCAAAACATTCCAATACCAGAAACAAAAAGAACATTAGAAACCAATAATTTACCAAAAAGGGTATAGGCTAAAGCCAAGGCGAATACTTGCCTACCCTATTCATGACTCAGCAGTCTACAAAACAAAACATATCTTCTGTCCATTTACATAGATACATACACATGCCCATACATAGACACTCACCGGCCACTATATGAGGTACACCTTGCTAGTTAATTTTGTAGCAATAAAGTGATCGGTATTCTCTTCTTAAACTTGCTGGTTGTTACATAATCATATAAAATGCCTCAGCATTATAAAGAAAAACAAAAACAATTTCAGCAAAGTACAAAAAGTGAAAATTGGAAAAGTCTAAGATGGCTAATGTGGTTATTTTGACTGCACAGGATTTTGCGCTGCTGTATCTCAGGTTTCCAACATTTTGGATCAGAATGCAAATGAAGTGTTTGGCATTGTGTTTATATGGCTCGTTGTTGTACACTCACTGGCTACTTTATTAGGTACAACTTGCTAGTACCGGGTTGGACCCCTTTTGCCTTCAGAACTGCTTTAATCCTTTGTGGCATAGATTCAATAAGGTACTGGAAACGTTCCTCAGAGATTTTGCTCCATATTGACATGACATCATCACGCAGTTGCTGCAGATTTGTCGGCTGCACATCCATGATGAGAAGCTCCCGTTCCACCACATCCCAAAGCTGCTCTGTTGGATTGAGATCTGGTGACTGTGGAGAACATTTGAGTACAATGAGCTCATCGTCATGTTTGAAAAACATTCTGAGATGATTCCTGCTTTATGACATGACGCATTCTCCTGCTGGATGATGTCATCTTTATACATGGTGCGTTATCCTGCTGGATGAGTCATCTTCATGACATGATGCGTTATCCTGCTGGAAGCAGCATCAGAGGATGCTACACTGTGGTCATAAAGGGATGGACATGGTCAGCAACAATACTCAGGTAGGCTGTGGTGGTTAAACCGCTACGTTGGTACTAAGGGGCCCAAAGTGGGCCAAGAAAATCTCTCCCACACCATTACACCACCACCACCAAGCTGACCCGTTGATACAAGGCAGGATGGATCCATGCTTTCATGCTGTTGACACCAAATTCTGAGCCTAGCATCCGAATGTCGTAGCAGAAATGGAGACTCATCAGACAAGGCAACGTTTCTCCATCTTCTATTGTCCAATGTTGGTGAGTCTGTGTGAATTGTAGCCTCAGTTTCCTGTTCTTAGCTGACAGGAGTAGCACCCGGTGTGGTCTTCTGCTGCTGTAGCCCATCTGCTTCCAGGTTGGATGTGTTGTGCATTCAGAGATGCTCTTCTGCAGACTTCGGTTGGAGCAAGTGTTTATTTGAGTTACTGTTGCCTTTCTATCAGCTGGAACCAGTCTGGCCTTTCTCCTCTGACCTCTGGCATCAACTGCTGCTCACTGGATATTTTTTTGGGACCATTCTCTGTAAACCCCTAGAGATGGTTGTGGTGAAAATCCCAGTAGTTCAGCAGTTTCTAAAATACTCAGACCAGCCTGTCTGGCACCAACAACCATGCCTCGTTCAAAGTCACTTAAATCACCTTTCTTCCTCATTCTGATGCTGGTTTGAACTGCAGCAGATTATCTTGACCATGTCTATATGCCTAAATGCGTTGAGTTGCTGCCATGTGATCAGCTTTTCTGTGGCACATTCACACAGGATAACAAAAGTCTGAGATTTTAACCAAAATTCACAGACATCTTGTGGACGATGTCAACGCGCTGTGTATTGCATAACATCTTCTCACATAAGTTATGTTTTCATCAGCAGCAGATGATCATTCAGAGACAAATGCGCTGAAACAACATAAATAACTTGCAGACAGTCGTTACCAAGGCTTTAGGAACTTGTGCTGTGTCCACATATTGTCCAAAATCAATGTCTACGGACTGATGGAACTTGCCCTGATCAGTCCGATTCAAAAGTTAATGCTTTGTAAATTCTCATTTTCATCATAATTTAGAAGGAAAACCTATTTTGGAAGCTCCACTCTTCGCCAAACAGAAAATAAAATGTGTCCAGGAAACAAATCCCGCCAAATCACGTCACAGCTGATTCAATTCCTTTCAAATGACAGAGATGCCTATTTGCATTGGATTAACATTATCAGAGGACCTTGGAGTTCAGCAAATTATAGCAGGTATAGGGGAAAAATATTTCATTGCAAATCACAGACATGGCTGATTCACACGGGATTAAAATCACAGACAATCTCTGTAATTATTATAACTTACATTTGGTCCCCATATGATACTAATCCTGTCAGAATAGGACTTTTGTCCACAGGTAGAACTTGGAAAGGACTATGTTATCACTGATTTATACACACTCAGACAAGAATGTTTACATTAACTTTTCTACACAATTCACTTAGTGTTAAGTCGTGAGCAGCCATCTTTAATGACTTAAGTCAGAGCTGGTGAGTTTCCAAGTCAGAAATCTGATTTCAAAGGGCGTTCTTATTGAATATCTGATGGGGAACTTGTAAAAATCAGACTTCCGAGTACAAATCGAACACACCATTTTCTAACAGAAATTGCGTTCTTCTTTGGTCTTCTCCTTCAGTAGTTCTTGGTACAGCGCCACCTGAGGCAAGGAGGGGAACGCATTATTTAAAAAGTATTTGTTTGTTGGGTTTTTGGGGGGGCGGGGGGGGGTTTGGCAAATTTTGCATTCCAGTTATCCTCAAAAAAATTTTCTTCAAGGAAATCTTTGACAGAAATAATGAAGCGAACTTGGAATTCCGAGCCGTGATAATTGCAGAGGTTGCAGAGATTCTACATTTAAAGATGGCTGCGTCGGGTACCATTGTTGTCTTTATTAAACTTCTTTATAAATCAGCTTCTGTCCATTAAGTTACTGGTGTAAACAGCAGCAAGTTGTTATTGATAATTATGTTGTCACTACCATCTTGTTCTTGAAAACATGGCATGAATTTGTGTGTTTACTAAATGGTCATACTAAAATTAGCTGCTGTTGTTATAGTGACATTGCAACAATGTTTTTAGGATTTTTTTAGCGTGTACGGAAGTTGTAGCTTTACACAAATTGGCTATTTTAGAGATGTCTACTTTTCCTGAGTTGGTGCAACTGGAACAGCAACTATGTGGTAATGATGTCACAGACTGTCGGATGCTTAGAATTACAAGACAACTGGAACGCACCATAAGTGCAGTGTGAAAGGAAAGTCAGTGCTGCCACATTCAGAGAATGACTGGGTCGGCTGCAAAACGCTTCTGCCCACTTGTCCAACTCAGGGGATTGCGGGGGGAGGCTCAGTTTCACACAGAGGGGGCATATGCCTTTAAATCCAGGTGGAGACTTTTTTTTTTTTTTTTTTTGGCTTGGCAGTGTATTATGATTGAGAAATACTGTTATTCTGAAAAACATCCTAAACTGAACTTATCTTACCAAGTAATGCACCTTCAGAGCATGTTACAGCATTCATGCGTTGGCAGTGCACACTGTCCGGTCAAGAAGTGTGTTGACTAGAGATGCTTGAGTAAGGTTTTTAATCTCGCACTTGAATAGTTATGACTTTCCAAATACATACACTGAAATCCTTTCACCACCTTACCTTGATTCACTAAATCAAACCTGACCACTGAACTGGAATCTGAACATGAATGGAAAGTGATTCATATTTCATCAAACTGCGTTGCCATTTGAACATGTGGAAGTGTAGCTGACAAAGCCCTTAGGGAAATGTGGAGAGCATGTGATGAAGCTACAGTAACTATAGTTACGATTTGCAGTCTGTCTATCAGCATCTTGCAGGGCATTTTATCTGGCAAGTCCCATACTGAAATAAATGTATCACTAATGTGTCTGGTTCCCATGAGAGTTGGCGCCAGTGGCTTGGAGGTTTAGGGGGTAATGTAGCGTAGCACCGTGTTATTGAGCTGAAGGACTGGGCCTTTTGCATTATGTAACATTTTCCGTTTGCTCCATCTCTGCCTCCCTGCTGACACGTAACCCTTCTGTTGACTCATTTAAGGAAAAAAGAAATTTAGAAAATTATTCTGTGTAAGCCAGACTGTTTAATGTCTGCAAGACAATTATAATTCATAATTCAGCTTTTCACATACAGTAGTTGTTTTCCGAGGTGATTTGCACAAGTGATGAGAGAACTCGAAGGTCACAATGCGCAGTTATCACGGCGTTTCTGAACTCTTTATGTTACTGAGCACGTTGGTGCCGCAAAAGTTAATTAAAAAACATGTTTGTTTCATCTCTGCTCTCTTCTTGTCACCTGGATTCAATTTGAGATCTGATTCACTGTCCTTTCCTATCAGGATTATTTACCTAGTACACACACACTCGCACTCATGGCCTATCTTGTTTGCATGGTAATTTGGGGTTTGTTTTCAGCACCAGGAGGCATGCGAGTCTGAATGGAGACTTTTAATTCAGTGTTTTTCTTGCTGCATTTGGAGCACAAGTGCTATAAATTTCTGCGGGCTTGTGCCATCTGTTTTTACTGGTCGTTCCACGGAGTAGAAACAACAACTATTACACATGCTGTGTGTGTGTGTCAGTGCAACTGGTTGTAGATATTCATGAGATGCTTCTAAAATCCTCCACAGTGATGATTTTTTTCCTCTCTCAACTAGGGCTATGCGATATACTGATATGATGTCGTGATATATTTACATGAAAGAGATATGATATTAACACATACCATTATATCGCCGTATTAGTTGTGCTGATTTTTTTTGCTTTATTTTTTCATAATGACCTGGCTGCACCTCGACTGACCACAAAGGGGCCACCTGATTATTTAATAAGGGTGGGAAAAAACATCAATACAATGAAATATCACAATATTTTCATATGCTGATATCATATCTATATTTAAAAATGCGGTATCGATCTATTTTACTATGAAATCTTGCGACATATCGTTTTTTTAGAAAATCTCATGAGATTTCACAAAAATACCGTGAGATTTTAAAACACAAGTTAACTGTGGTTTACCACATCTTTGGAAAGCTGAGTTCAGTTTCTGTAGCCACACCCATGCCTTATTACTGCCACACCTGTTCTCAATCAAGAAATCACTTAAATAGGACCTGCCTGACAAAGTGAAGTAGACCAAAAGATCCTCAAAAGCTAGACATCATGCTGCCATCCAAAGAAATTCAGGGACAAATGAGAAACAAAGACACTTGAGATCTATCAGTCTGGAAAAGGTTCCAAAGCCATTTCTAAAGCTTTGGGACTCCAGAGAACCACAGTGAGAACCATTATCCACAAATGGGGAAAACATGAAACAGTGGTGAACCTTCCCAGGAGGGGCCGGCTGACCAAAATGACCCCAAGAGCACAGCGACGACCCATCCAAGAGGTCACAAAAGACCCCAGAACAACATCCAAGAACTGCAGGCCTCACTTGCCTCAATGAAGGTCAGTGTTCATGACTCCCCCATCAGAAAGAGACTGGGGGGCAAAAATGGCTGCATGGCAGAGTTCCAAGACCAAAACCACTGCTGAGCAAAAAGAACATAAAGGCTCGTCTCAGTTTAGCCAGAAAGCATCTTGATGATCCCCAAGACTTTTGGGAAAATACTCTGTGGACTGATGAGACAAAAGTGGAACTTTCTGGAAGGTGGAGGTCCCATTACATCTGGCGTAAAAGTAACACGGCATTTCAGAAAAGGAACATCATAGCAACAGTAACATATGGTGGTGGTAGTGTGATGGTCTGGGGCTGTTTTGCTGCTTCAGGACCTGGAAGACTTGCTGTGGTAAATGGAACCATGAATTCTGCTTCTACCAAAAAATCCTGAAGGAGAACGTCCGGCCATCTGTTGGTGACCTCAAGCTGAAGCGCACTTGGGTTCTGCAGCAGAACAATGATCCAGAACACACCAGCAAGTCCACCTCTGAATGGCTTAAGAACAACAACATGAAGACTTTGGAGTGGCCTAGTCAAAGCCCCCACCTGAATCCCATTGAGATGCTGTGGCATGAGCTTAAAAAGGCGGTTCATGCTGGAAAAGCCTCCAATGTGGCTGAATTACAACAATTCTGCAAAGATGAGTGGAACAAAATTCCTCCACAGCGCTGTAGAAGACTCACTGCCAGTTATCACAAACACTTGATGCAGTTGTTGCTGCTAAGGTGGAACAACCAGTTATTAAGTTTAGGGGGCAATCACTTTTTCAGACAGGGACATGGAGGTTTGGATTTTTCCACCCTTTAGAAATAAAAATAATTATTTAAAAACTTCATTTTGTGTTTACTTGTGTTATCTTGGTCTCACATTTAAATTTGCTTGATGATCTTAACACCTAAATTAAGTGTGACAAACATGCAAAAAAATAAGAAATCAGAAGGGGAAAACACTTTTTCACACAACTGTAGATATGGTTTTGGCATTTGAAAATATTGCCATATTTCAATGTATCAATATTTATTCCCACCCCTATTTTTTAAACTGTCTGGAAGACAATCCTGCCCAAGACTTGTACAAAGAAATCACAAAAAACCAGCCAACTATGTTGAATTACTTTGATTTAACAAACATTTCTAACCAGTGTTTTGTCAGTTCCATCTCTGCAGTGAAGCGATACCTTCATGCTAAACATGTTTCAATACTAAGAAACAGGTGTTGATATGAAATGAAACTTTCAGACAAATGAGGGTAAAAATACTGGCATATATTGAATATCGTCATCTAAAATAAATATATTGTGATATGATATTTGGTCCATATCACCCAGCTCTACTCTCAACACACCACAGTTGTGTAAAAGAAGTCATCCTCTTTGCCCTTAATGTGTCATTTACTTTTACTCTGCTCTTACTTGAAGGATGCTCCTCCTCCTGGCAGTTAACACATTTCCATATGTTTGAGCATTTGTCTTAAGCAAAACTATTAGTGCAGGAATTTTGTTGCCTGGTGACAATCTTGTACACGCGCTATGTCTCATTCCTGTCAGAAGTGATGCTCTGGGAGGAGCACATTACAGTTTTGTCTTTGCTCTTGCAAACACTCCCATCTCAGCAGCTAAGCTGCACTGACACATTTTCCTCTCTCTATTCCCTCCTTGTACGAGTGTTTTGAAGGACGGTGTCCCAGCTTTTCACCTTAAGAACGGAAGAAAAATAGCATATTTTACACACTTAACATGCCTGCTGTCATGGAACAAGTGTGACGTTTAAGTAGTCAAATCTACATTTTCCCCCTGCTAGTGCAGCAGAGGGAAAAAAGCCTCAGTCAAAGTAAATACAGTGATACAGATTTGCCATGACGCGTTATAAGAAAATATCTTGCATGAGTGTCATTCAGCTCACGAGCCAGAGCGTAAAAGTGTGCCTGCACAAACTAAAACCCAGCTTTATTCACTGGCCGATTATGAATGATGAGTAAGCTAAGAGAGTGATATGAATGAGTGCAGGTCTTCTTTAATGCACTCTATAAACATGGTCACAGTTCATTAGAGCACCAGAGCTGAGTTAATACCAGAGGTTATTTAGGGTTAAATGCTTGTCCTCTCAAAAGCTGTGTGTACAGTACTGAAGTCTGTGTGTAAATAAACGCAAAATTCTCGCCTTTATGCAAAAAACTTAAAGAACTTACGATCTGAAGTAACACGATTACTTTTTAAGCCAGAGTTGGTAATCCTGCTCAGAAACACTTTTGTTCTGCTGGGTGAAATGGTCCTTCCATCCTGACAGTACCAATACATCACATATTCATAAAAAGGAATGAAAAAAGTCAGACCTTTGTGAGAGCTGCAGTTCTGTAAAAACTCTGACCAACCCCCGCTATCTGCACCGAAAGGCATGATTGGTCATTCACACATTGGATGCAGTATCCGGTCACGTCTGAAGAGGCGAATGTGGAGCCAGTCGGTGTTTCTCACCATCGCCATCTTGCCGTGTCACGTGTGTCGTCACTCCTGGAAAATACTAAAATGAGCAACGACAGGCCCGCTCCGAGCCTCGGGACAAATGATTAACAGCCAAGCTAACGCTAACCAAGCTAATCTGAAGTGAACAGGAATGAACGAAGATAGACGGTTTAGAGGTAAGACACGCTCAGACTTGCTGTTCATCAGCTAAAAACTACCATTGTGCAACTCCGCTACAGGCTGAGGCCTTCCTGGGAACAAGAAGCTAACTATTAGCCTCCACGGCTAAATCCAGCACCCAGTCTGCTGCCTGTCAATCAAAAGGACGCGCCTCTAAATATGTGTAATTTCAAGATTTAATAACATCTAAACGGATGAGTTATGAAAAAATATGCCTTTACAAACGTGCTCCAGAGTCTTGCTCAGCATGAGGGAGAATAGAAAATGAAGGCATATCATTCTGTGGGTGTCAAAATTTGAGTAGCCTAATCTACAAATGATCTCATTAGTACTGTCTATGATTAGCATGAGTATCTTAACTTCTTTATAGAACCTGCATTCTTGCTAATTATTTCCATGATGCAAATTATTTTGGATATTTATATTATAAATGACATAAATAATACAAACACTGCATAATTATTATTATTATGCACATCTTCTGATAAAAAGCTGTTGGTCCCCTCGTTGCTTAATGACACAGATGTAATATAACAGATGTTTTTGGATTTGGAGCCGACGTCAGTCGCTAAGTTCAGGCACAGTAGATGAAACTGTCCCCTCTGAAACCTTCATGTGCAGCTTTTTCTGTTACCAACTCTACAAACGGCTTCGTAAAGCTTTCTGCAGAAATGTTTGCTTTGATTTAATATGAATCGTTGTCTTTCTTGGCTGAATGTTGTCGGTTAATAGAAGTGAACATTGCTGTCAAAAGAGGACAAAACCAGAGAGAAAGGGTTAGGTTTCTTTATTTTTAAATCTTTGTGAAAGAAATCTCTTTAAATGTTGCTTCCCTCTTTTCTTTTCTTCAAAATAATATCCATTCTGTTCACAAAATAACTTCAAGAAACTCTTGGTTTAAAGCACATTTATTTATCCTTATTTTATCCACTTCAAAAACTTGAAATGAAAATATTGGTTTTATGTGAATCCCTGACAGTAGTGATAGGCTTTCACATAACCTATGCAAACTGAAATCATGAAAAATTTCCACATATTTAGTCAAGAGTCTTATTAAGAAGCTCTGTATGAATATTTTACAGGTCTTTGTGGAAACTGACTTTGTGTATAAAGCACTGGATTAGATGGGGCCATATTAATATTGTATTTCAAAGTAGATCTGGACACATTATACTTATCACTCAAAGTAAATGCCCCAAAGTACTTACATTTTAATAGAAGCATGGTTCCCACACAGCAAAATTACTATGCAAGGGGGAGTATTCATTTCTGTAAAGTGCCACAAGATAATAATGCAGCCAGAAACTCCTTATACACTGGTTTTCTGAGCAATCAACATGCTTTCTTGTCAGTATTATAGAGCTCCCCCAAAATTTCACAAATCTTATTTCTAGGGGGGCTGATTTTTCATCAAGGGGAGCTATGGCTCCCCCAACTCCCCCACGGTTTGCACCTTGTTTTGGTCCACTGCTCATGAGCAAGATGCTAATTTGTGCAGGACAGTTTTGTTTGTTTCTTTTTTAAATTATCATTATTACTTTCTTAAACTACAATTAAAAAACAATATTTTTTTTTTACTAAATTCTAATTTAGTAAATTTTTATTTATTACTACTTTTTCCCAGTTTCTTGTTTTTTAAATGACTACTGTGAATTTAACCTTTTCTTTAATGAGAGGCTTTCAAGCACTTTTATACTTAAACATGTTATCATTTAGACTGCTTTTATTGATCTAGAAATCAATCGATCAATTAAGGGAGATATGATATTAAGTTATGGGGTTACTTTTCGTTATAAAACTTACAGAAAAAGAAGATATATGAATATATTGGCATATCATTAGGTCACAGCAGTGCAGTTACAGAGTGTGATTTTACTTGACGCCATTATGAAAGCTCATACAGTTCATTCAACAACATACACACTTGTGTATTTCCTTCTTTGGTGACAAAATGCAAGCAGTAAATATAACACTGTGTATTATACCCCTAATGAGATCATTATTTTCAGCTGATATTGGTTTTAGCCTCTCCAAATATACTATATGTATTATTCATTTGATGTTGGCCCCGAAACATTTAGATTATAACATTTGCATAATAGTTGGTCACAAAACTATCTCAGCTGACTAATTATGGAGCTGTTTTCCAATTAAAGATAAAATGCCTTTTCCCCCTGTTTTTGTAGATTTTTTTCAGTGTTACTACATTGACCCGAGGGTGCTCATTTCTCTCCGCAGACTTGTGTATCGATTCTTGGCTGTACAGTACAGCCTGATGTCATGGATGCCAACACCTGATTTTACTCCACTGCTCAGTGGAATGAAACAGGGATTGTTCTGGAAAGAGATGTGACAGAATACTCAGCATAATTTACAACAAATAATGAGTTATTGCACCCCAGGAAAGAACTCTCAGGACCCCTGCAAACAATATGCTGCACGATTTTGTTCTCATTGAGTGCACTCAGGAGTGATACATGCTCAAACATGTAACATGTATGACTGATTTTCACGTCTGAGGTTGTTGCTGTTGACTTATTCAGTGTGTCATGCTGAAGAAAACACCCTGAAAAGAAAATATGTATGGAAGACAGGATGAATGAAATATAAGTTGTGGCATTAAACTGAGGTTAAAGAGGACTTCTGGTCAGATTTGCAGCTCAGGCCTCACAGTTAAGTCTTGCAACTTACTTTCACAGACTTAAAGTGCTGATGACACATTTTTGACATTATTTGCCATGTTTCATAGATCAAAATGTTCTTCACGATGATCTATGTAACAGAAACAAGCGCAGCTGCATAGATGAGTTATTAGAAAACATGGCTGCATTTCAGCACCAGACTGTGGCGCTGTGAGCCGAAACCAGACGTGACGTCTCCTAGAGAACGTTCTCATCTCATTAAACATTGAAGTTCATGGCTTCAGAGCGGTTTTAAAGTTCCTTTTCCAGTTTTACAGACAAACAGTAATGACTCAGCCTTCTGTTGTATTGCCAGTTAATGTTTAAAAGCTCGTAAGTTCAGCATTGGTTTATGTAAGGGTGCATTCATGAAGCTTTTTTGGTTTGAATCAGAGTCCGTTTGCTCGGAAAGTCCACTTCGTTTAGGGGAGTAGTGAATGCGCAATCGGACTCTGATCCGGAACAAACAACCGGACTCGGTCCGCCTGCAAACGCAGGTCTCGGTCCGATTCAAGTGAACCAAAGACAGGAAGTGGACTACAAGTTGCATTGGCATTGTGGGTAAAATGTTGGACAACGTGGGTAAATGCTACGACAACAAACACGTGTGGGACTACGGTACTTATAAAGATGGCTCGTGGTCAGACGTGGAGTTATGAGGAAGTAAAAGCTTTAATCAATATTTGATCTGATGAAAGCAAATCCAGCTCCTTGTACAAAAATAATGTCGCTTAGTGGAGGGAACAGAAGTTGTGAAAACCTTCTTGTACGTGCGTCTTGTCCTCGCCTACAGTGAATCCGAAAGCAGCACCACCTGAGATTCTCATTCTTGGCCCGTTTGGCAAAAGTGCACCCCCCGTCCCCAACTGAACCGAGTCCCCAAACAGACCGAGACTTGCGGACTACGCTTTCTAAATGCGCCCTAAGTTTCCTACAGATCAAGAATTTTATTTTGAAGAGGATAAAGCAGCAGGTTGGACTTACTGGGTAGCAGTAGGAGCCTCTGCACGTCTCTCCTGTCTACAGCGTCTTTTACTAGAGCTGTTGAGACTTCTAACATGTGGTGCTGGAGTCATGTCCTCTGGAATATTCTTTTTCAAACATTGTTGCTTCATCACATCGGTTATACAGCTGCTGTATGGAGAGACAGCTGCGACTTGGTTATATGAGGACGTCTCCGGTCATCAGATCTCCTCCAGCTGCTTCCAAAGATGCATCCTTCCCTCCATCCTCATCTTTAGAAATGGGAATTATTTAAAACTGGACTGGAATCATGGAAGTTTCTATCTTCTCATTTTTAAAGGCTAATTATTTGCCGTGAGTTAGCTCGAGGCTAGCTGTTAGTTGCAAGCTAACTTGCGGCAAATAATTTGTCGATTAGCCACGAGCTAATGCAGAGAATGAGTGCCTCATTTCTGTCACGCCTGGCTCTATGTCAAACCGGTGTAGCTCCCTAACAGTTGTGAGTCTGCTCGGTGCATCGGCATCGCAGCTTTTAGCTGAAACAGTGGACCTGAGGCTGGAGACAGACTGTAGGCAGTTGGCTACAGTTCGACTCTGGTTCTAGCTTGTAAAATGTGATTTCCCCAAATTCCACAGCATTATCACTCATCTGAACTGGCTGATGATCCACCACACAAACCAGTTCCAATCTAGCTGTTCTAAAGCATCTTTCATGTTTTCCACGGCTTTGATTGTACATGTAAATCAATGAGCAGACCGCAACTCTTTATCTCACTGATGTCACGTCACATGCTAGGTTCATTAGTGGAAAGCTATTAACGCTTAGCCGAGCTCCTACATCGGATATTTATGTAAATACACGTCTGATTAACTTCTAACTGCACAGAACTTCTTATTTTGTCTTGGTGTGTTGTTGTATGATAAAGTTACTTGAGGTTAAGGTCGTGTCATCAGCACTTTGAAGGCCCATTTATGTAGGTGGACGGACAGTTTTGTCCATCTCCTGTGTCGGTGACATGTATAATTTGGTCCATTTTCGGAGGGCTTATGGGTCCGTCACTTGACACAGAAGACGGAGCAATACCACCACAATAATACTGCGGGGTCAGTGTTGAGCTGAATCGCTGACATGCGACAAAATAAACAGGGTAACCAGAAGGAGAAGACAACAGTCGTACGGTTGTAGCTTTAGGAGAAAGGCTGTGTGAGTGTGTCGGGCGTGTTGGCTGGTTGAAAGTGATGTCGGGTTAAAGAAGTGAACTGTGAACTCAGCGGGGTAGCTGGTTCAGCAACGACGCATGAAGGATGAAGGTGGCGACGTTTGAAAATGACGTTGCTATTTACATTATGTACGTGAGGGAGCATAAAATTGTCAAGATTTTGTTTGCATTTCTTCAGTTAAATGCAGCTGACTGAAAAAGATTCAGTTTGCTTTTGGAGAATATTTGGTGTTTGTCCTTCTGTACAATGACACGCCTTCCAGTCAACCTCACAAAACTCTCAGTGACAGGTATGCAGAAGCAATGCTGCCCATCATACTGCTCTTTTAAAGTGGATAGTATAATTCCTCGCTGCTTTACATCCATATTCCAGATATCTGCAACATGGAAATGCTGCAGTAAGAAACTAAAATGAAGAGTGTCAAAATCCACAAATCTCTGTGCTGACTGTCGGCTTTTGTTTTGTTCCCTTTTATTCGATCCTATGACTTGTTGCCTTATTTTCCCCCACGCGACTTTAAATTAAAAAAAAAAAAAAAATCACATTGCTGTTACTATTTTTAGATATGAAAAGAGAAAACTCAGTAATGCACTGATACTAGGAGTGGGTCAAAATACTGATTAATTGATGCATCACAATATTTCCCTGCACAATTCAATAGTGATTTGGCCAATCCTCTGGATCAATTCCCCTCCTGACCTGTGAGGGGTGCTGTGGGTGTTATATATGTTGCATGGATAGTGGCTGCATTTGATCAAACAACAAAATGGCAACCATTTTTCACTTTCAGGTGCTTTATTGCTCAAAAATAAGAGGTAACAAACCACATATGTTTACAAAGGCATGGAAAATAAGTATTTTAAAGTTGGCCACAGAAACTATTTGTGTATTTCTTATCTTTAAATCTATAGCCTTGTACTGTGACTGCTTGGTTTTACTACATCGCCAAGACATACAGCGTCAGTTCTGACGTCATTTTTGAGTGTGCTTATATGAAAAAAATCAGAGAAATAAAGGTTTGAAACCCGACACCCGCTGTCTGCGCGCGAAGCTGCAGGAGCGCGGGAGAGAGAGAGAAAAGGCGAAAGCAGCAGTATGTTGAAACGAGTGAGAGACAGATCGCGACTTTTAGAATAAAAAACTAAACTTCCAGAGGCCTTTACAGTGCAGACGAGGGGCTGCACTGATGTTTGCTGATCAGGATTAGAAGGGGACGATCAGCCCTCGTCAGAGACAAATGACTGACGTCGCAGCGCGCGCTGCCGCACTCGCGCCGCACAAACTGTCAGAAAGCACACTGATGACGGTGAAAGTTTTCTCTGCCGCGATGATGGGAGAAAGAAAAAGGGATGTGTGGGCAGAAGAGGGGATAATCAGAATAGGGGAGTTATTGATGATGGCTGGGAATGTTTGAGAGGTGAGGAAGTTTTCCACGAATGGATCAAAGACTCTGACGAGCCTGTGTGGGACATCGCGGACACGAGGATCTCACAGATGCTCGTGCATGTGATTTTCTGTCTGTTTTCGGATGAGGATTTCTGGAACCTCATCACAAATGAAAGATATGCTCACCAGTGCCGACACACACCAACTCCAGCCAAACCCCAGATTTCATGGCTGGTATGATTGTATGAGGAGTCAGCTAGGTTATGACAAATTATAAATCTATAATAACAAAAGAGGGGGAAAAAAAAACATAAAAATATAATTTTACCTGTTGATATATAAATTATATTACGAATGTACTCCTGTCAGATTCCTGTTCATTTATTCTGAGGATGAGAGGATAAAAAAAGATCAGTGAAAAAAAAAAAAAAAAAATCTACTGTGTAAATATGTTCGGAATTCTGTTTTACTGAGTTTTACCTGCTGATATACAAATTATATTAGCAAAGTTACTCCAATCAAACTCCTGTTTCTTTATTTAGAGCATGATATGACAGTATAATTTTTTTTTCCTGTGTATAAATATGTTCAAAAATCTATTTTTTTTACTGAAAGTTACACAATCCAATATGGCCGCTACCTGATGACATCACAATATGCAAATTACATGAGTAAATTTACTCCCATCACAAACTTCAGGTCATGATGAATATTTTTTTCATTTACATTATGGATCTGTCTCTCACCACCTCTAAGCTACAGCATTTTGAAATCTTAAAGTCCAAATGGAATATTTTCCTAAATAAACTCTGGCGCCTAGAGGGTTAAAAGTGTTTTTCCATTCATCAGTAATCACTCCCCTCAACAAACTGAAGTGCTCCTCTAAGCTCTGAATTTGCCGTTCGTATCATTCATATATACATCAAATGGGTCGGCTCGGTGGGGGCTACCATGTCGTGTTGCCATGTTTTTATGTTCAGTAGACACCGGAGTTGTCAGCTCAGTTCGAGGTAATGCCTTTGAAAAGTCACCGCGGGTGCAGAGGAGGGAACCGAGTGCTAAACTGATGCTGCGTTCAGGTACAGGCGGGCAGACAGACGTCGGTAACAAACCAGATGTCATTTTAATCACAGAAGCCGAGAGAAAGACGGTAAAACATGGGTCAGGGAAAACAATACGACATCGCCATGACAACATATCAGATGTGGACTGATGTCACTGTAACTGACGGACCACGTCTTCACATAGAGGCTGGTGATGCCTTTACATGCAGCGGCTGTTGTCCGTCTGCCTGGTTTCACTTGAACGCAGCATAAAAAGAACGAGGGAGCTGCTCGCTATATACAATTGTTACACAATGTCCCTTTAAAACAATATTAAATTGAATCAATGAGGTTGAATCGCCACACAAAGTATCAAAATCAAATTAAATAATGAGGCTCTTAACAATGCCCCGCCCTAATTAATACTATGACATTCATTCATGATGGTAATGTAAATTTTCTAATCATTTCATAATTTCTTCTCTTTTTAAAACATTTTTGCTTTTTGATGTTTGCTAGAAAGTTGAAAACAAAATTGCTCTTAAGATTTATTTTACTGGATAAGTGGGTTGGGTTGTGCAAAAACACTTGTGAAGGAGGAAGATGGCCGACATCCAAAAGCAAAAGAGGTTCCAGCAACTCTAAAGCTGCCAGTTTTTTAAACCCACTGAGCTGTTTTGTTACCCTTCAGCTACATTGGGCTATGTTCTGGATGGGTGGATCCTGAACCTCACAGCTTCACTGGAAGGGCTGCAGCTTGAAGTCAAGAGGCCATCAATAGCTGTTATTTGTGTGCTTCCCTCTTTTATGTGCCTTAAATCTGTAGTTTTTAGAGACAAATATTTAGGAATTAGTAATATTCCTGATATGCCATTCAAATTTTACAAATGGAAAAGCCAAGGAAGCATAAGGTGTAAGGATTTTCCCATCAGTACGGGGTCCAGTCTAAGTTATGGTCTGACTCTCCATTACTTATTGTGGTCAGTTTGGACTTATTTTCCTGGAAATGCTAATAAAAAAAAAGAAAAGAAAAGAAAAGAAAAGAAAAGGAAAGAAAGAAAGAAAGAAAGAAAAAGTTGGCAAGAGCTTCAAATTAGCCCTGGGATAGTTTTCTAAATGCACAGAAACCCCAGCACTGTACCGTTATGCTTTGCTGGAGCTGCTGAATAAAACTGTCTGTGTAGGAGTCGTCCTTGGGGACAAATACAGACAAATAGAGCAAAATAAACAAATAAAAAAGAAAAGAAAAAAAAACTTTTAGCTGAGCACAGCATTTCAAATGCCAAGTATGTAAAGGTCACATAAAATAATTCTTTTAAAAAGCCCTTGCTGTTAGGACCACTGGGCCTGTTAAAGGTAGTACCTTCTGGAGAAAGCAGCAGTTCACACAAAGTGAAATTTGGCCGTGATGGTAGTAAACTTTGCACTTGTTTAGCACATTGTACTTTATCAGCCTCTATTTTAGTAGTTTAATTTGTTGCCAGGGAACTGTCAAATGCCTCTGTGACACAGTTTGGATGACTTTGTAGCAAGTAATACCAGTGCGGATCCAGAATTCACCCACGGATTGTGTCTTTTAGATATAACGCATATCTGGGTACAAACAGCTTATATTGTCAAATCAAGCAGAGATTTTTGAGGATTGGCTCATTAGCAGCACCGCTACATGACATGTAGAAACATCGTTCTGTAACATCACTTATTTAGGCCAAGCCACATCACAAAACACAGGAATATAATCACACAAATGTTTAAAAGCTTTGAGATTAACTCCAGTCATGCAGCTTACAGGAACACACGCAAACAGAAGAACAAACTGAAATATTCATGCTTTTTACGCCTTTTATTTATCCCCCTACACCAGCAACGCAACTTATAAGCACCAAGATTAATGTTAACAACACTGCACCACCCTGACAGTTTTTTTTTTTTTCATTTTTGTCTGTGATTTCTGTGAAAGTCAACAACATGTAGCTGCTTGTTATTTAGACAACAATAAAAAAACACTCGGTAATGCTGCTTTATTTTAACCTGACATAAATCCCATGAGTGTGACTCTCACCTGGAGCTGCTGTTTTAACTCACTGGACCAACTTCTACACATGAGAAGTGACTCATTTATAAAGCTGCTTACGCACAAAACAGGCCTGAAAGCGGCGTAAGTGACTTTCTACGCAAAGTCTCTGATTCATAGAAACAAACCTGACTGGAGAATGTGCACATCTGTACACGAACACTTTAGAGACGGGGAAACTGGCGGCGCCGCTGGTGAGATGATGAACTTGAGCCATGTTAAATATCAGACTGTAGACCCTCAGAAACCCTCGTCTGTTCCTGGATTGAGCCGTACAATCCATAAGCTTCATAAGGCACATTCGGACGGAGAGGTTCTAGGAACACAGTTCCTATAACTCCCCGTCTCGAGTTTAATTATCACAACTACCTTCCCCATCAGTTGCATTCGCACATGTGGGAGGACTTGATAAAGACCATGTGTGATGCAGTCTTCTGCATCAGTGACAAATCTATGCCCCAGCAGATCTGATGCAAAACTGAGGTTTCTTATCTCTTTTATTCAACGCTAACTTAGCAGCTTTCCCTCATCACGGTCATTTGTATCACGTAGCATCTTGTTTACCTTTAGCCGCAGATTCTACTGCCACACTTTGCAGCTGTATTTGAGTCATTAAATTAGTGTAAAATAATTGCTTTTTGACACTTCAAAATGGTTATTAATTCGGGACGTGCACCATTGTGACGGATTTAATAATGAATTGCTACACTTCAATTCTAATAGTTCTTGTTGTTATTACGATCTCGGTAAACAGTTGTATCAGCTGTGGAACTTTTCAAATATGGCGGGCCGGAAGAAGCGGAGCTCATGCAATGAGCGCGACTTGCCAGTTCTACCAATCACCAAACATCTACGTATTTCAGTTCCTATGGAACCCCGAAAAGACCCTGCTTCGGAGTAGGAGCTGAAAAGGATCTAGGAACTGAGGGCCGAGGTCCCTAGTTCCTATATGTCTGACTGCACACACACACACACACACACACACACACAAAAACAGCCTGGTTCCCGAAAAGGTTCTAGGTACTCCAAAAGGTTCCTACAGTCTGAAAGGGCCTATAGCTAGTATACGTTCATCTTCAATTATAGCAATGGCACAATAACTGTAGCAAGGTGTGTAGTAATAATTGTATCTGTGCGCATCTGTAATTGGTTTCATAAACGCATTGTTTTATAAATCTGAATGATTTTCAGCGCACGTACACTTTTAGTCAAGATCCTGTGCACAGTTTTCTCAATGAGATCTCTCACTGGTCCACTTGTGTGCTTCCCAGCTTGTCATTGGCCAGACACTTCCTGACTTTGGTGATGATTTTGATGTCAGAAACTAAATTAAACGTGATACTGATGTTTAGATCACATTCTGTTGACAGTCTGACAAAATGAGCCTGAGGGGGAGAAATTGGAAATGACAGAGAAAACAGCAGCGATTCTTCGTCTGAACCTCGCAGCAGATGCATGTTCTTCGTAGCTTTGTGACGCTATGATGAGCCATTCAGCTCAGCTGTGAGAGGAATATGTTTTCATTTCTCATAAAGTACACAATGCACGAACATGTGCATCAGCCATCACACACATCGACATAAGGAGGTCTGAGAGAGCGAGGATTTGACTCCTGTTTTTTTCATCCAGTTATTTGCATCAAAACTACTTGCTCACAATGAAGCAAAGATTACAGTTTAGCATAAATTTGCAATTTTTCAAAAACATTTCAGTTCCTCACAAAGTCTTTCTGATGAGATGTGCAATAACTTGTCTGCCTCATATCGCTGCTAAAGCCTTTCTTTTGTCTGCGAGATGCATTTAGTGTCCTGCAGCGTAACATTAGTCTCTCTTCTACTTTCTCTTTCATCAACATCTCAAGGTGACTCAGCTGGACCTGCATACCCCAGATATGAGTTTAAATCCATGTTCACTCAGACGGTTGTCCATATCTTCATTCATTCTCTGTTGAAATCCATTTTGCTCTGTTAACAATAAGGCATTTACAGTAGACTACTTTATTTTTAAGGAACAAAACTTATTTGTTATTGATAAACAAATATGATGAGTTTTAATATCCTTTATAACCATTATAGCATCTGGGAAACACAAAAAAACAGTTTTCTCTCTATGTGGAATGGTTAAATGGGTTGTTTGGGCTAAATTCTGTTATGTTTGGTCACTTTAAAGATGTTTTTGAAATGATTGAGGCAATATAAAATTATAGAAATGAATATCAGCCGAGACTGATGTCAGCCCGTTATCGTTCTTGGCTGATATTTGCCTTAAAAACAAATATCAATATCTCCCCAATATTGACCTTTATAATGAATCAATAACAGGTGCTGTTTGGTGACAAGCCTGCAAAATGCTTTTTTTTTAAACATTTGCTTTTCCTTTTTTTAATCCATGGGGAATGACATAAGGCTGCACCCACCCTGCAACATTATGATGTCTCTGGCAACTACCTGATCTGCAGCAGATGTGTTATTATTATTATTTTTTACAAGGAATGAATGTTACTTCATTTTGAGCTTTGACATCGGTATTCTTTTATCAGCCAAATGAGTTGTAAAATATCAGCATATTGGATATCGGCCAAAAATCAAATATCATGCATCCCTCATCATAATCAAGACGTGCAGCAGCAGCAGTGAACTTTGACCTGACAGACAAAAAAAGTGAGAGAGAGGAGGCTACGTTTAATCAGCTGAATTTATCATGACCGCTTGTTGTAAAAAGTTAAGCCCAAATGTAAAAAAAGAAAAAGAAACAAAAGTACCTTAAAGCAGATTCCCTCCCGGCAGCCATGTTGCACAAACTTCCCACCGAAAACTCACTGCTTCCCTACATGCCCGACAACATTTTCTTGTTGCAGTTTTACTAGTTTTTGCTGCATTTTCTTGTTGCACTTTTTGTTTATGCTGCATTTTGTTTTTGCAGTTTTCATTTTGGAGTTTTTCTTGTAGCAGTTGTTTTAGTTTTTTCTTTTTTTTCTTTTTTGCGGTTCTTTATTTTGCTGCATTTTCTTGTTGCAGTTTTTGTTTTTGCAGCATTTTCTTGTTTCAGTTGTTTTTCGTTTATTGTGAATTTTTCTTGTTGCAGTTGTTTTTGTATAGCAAGTGCACCCGTGGGCCACCCTGTGAATCAGCTATTTTTTTTTTTTTTGCTTGTTTTAGATTCATAGTCAACCATCAAACTAAAATGATTAACTGAAATTCCATCAAGTGATCTTAAACTGAGTTAAAATTTATTTGTTGTTCTTTTATCTGTTCTTTTAAGAATATAACCAAAGGACGAGTCAGTGTCATACAAAGCAAACTGGCATGTGTGGATGAATATGAAGTGTGATTAGGTCGCCCTGCAACAACGCCCTAAATGCAGATACCAGATGAGGTTTGCATCATGGCACTACGAGGCAGTCTTTGTCTGTGTGTACTTTTGGTCAGTACAAGTCTGTAAAGTGATTCATGTAGAAGTAAAATATTACACTTTTCTGTCGTTTTGCCTGAGACTATGTTTCCCAGAATCTGCAATGGAGAATCCACGACTTTAGTCATGGATATATATTATCTATGCGTGTAGCATTGCTTACTTTTACTGCATAACTTTACACATTAAAACATCAGATTGGGGTCATTTGGACAGATTTCTCTGCAGATAAATTTGTTGCGACATGTAAGGCAGGGTATCATAAAGTAAGTCATTAATGGCCTTGAGGCAAAGTAGCTGTGCCAAAGCGCAGCACAGTGAAAGCTGTTGCTGCTTTTTCTGACATTTTGGCTCCGGTTCAGACTTTTTAAATGATTTGCACACACTGTGGTGTTTATAAGAAAGATGAGGAAGCTGGGGCTAAACAATGTGGCGCTCAGTCACTGATGTCATACTAACTGCTGGATTCAACACAGACCAGCTTGTTTCTACAGTGGTGGAAACAACATTGGTGTTGCCTCAGGTCACGCATAAGGAGGAGACTTTGATCATCGACTTTAACCATAAATTAAGAAAATGAAATTTTATATCTAAGGGATGTTATAAATCCTCGTACTTACAAGTTTAAGGAGCTTTCCGTGCTGATAGGTTCTTTTTAACTTTTAGGAATTCATTATTCCACATAAACCAGCATCGGCTGAGATTAACGTGATTATCATAATGAACATAGCTCCTGAAGTTCCCCCTTAGAATCCTTTCATTTTAAATTAAATAGAGGTATTAGTTTGGCCCAGCTGTTTCGTCTATATTTTCACATCAGATTAGGCAAATAGTAGCAAGTTTTAATTATTTTCATTAAGACAGCATGAGAACAAAAGCTTGCTTGTGACATCTATAGGGTGCACTGTTCATTAAATTCAGTCATTGGATCTTTTGTTTGCATTAAATTAATCTAATCATTGCATTTTATAATGTGCAAAACTGAAGGAGCTTATTAATTTTGTAGCAATAAAGTGATCGGTATTCTCTTCGTAAACTTGCTGGTTGTTACATAATCATATAAAATGCCTCAGCATTATAAAGAATAACAAAAACAATTCAAGCAAAGTACAAAAAGTGAAAATTGGAAAGGTCTAAGATGGCTAAAGTGGTTATTTTGACTGCACAGGATTTTGCGCTGCTGTATCTCAGGTTTCCAACATTTTGGATCAGAATGCAAATGAAGTGTTTGGTATAGTGTTTATATGGCTGATTGTTGTACACTCACCGGCCACTTTATTAGGTACACCTCGCTAGTACCGGGTTGGACCCCTTTTGCCTTCAGAACTGCTTTAATCCTTGGTGGCATAGATTCAACAAGGTTCTGGAAACATTCCTCAGAGATTTTGCTCCATATTGACATGATATCATCACGCAGTTGCTGCAGATTTGTCGGCTGCACATCCATGATGAGAACCTCCCGTTCCACCACATCCATGATGAGAACCTCCCGTTCCACCACATCCCAAAGCTGCTCTGTTGGATTGAGATCTGGTGACTGTGGAGAACATTTGAGTACAATGAACTCATCGTCATGTTTGAAAAACAGTCTGAGATGATTCCTGCTTTATGACATGGCGCGTTCTCCTGCTGGAAGCAGCATCAGAGGATGCTACACTGTGGTCATAAAGGGATGGACATGGTCAGCAGCAATACTCAGGTAGGCTGTGGTGGTTAAACCGCTACGTTGGTACGAAGGGGCCCAAAGTGGGCCAAGAAAACCTCTCCCACACCATTACACCACCACCACCAAGCTGACCCGTTGATACAAGGCAGGATGGATCCATGCTTTCATGTTGTTGACACCAAATTCTGAGCCTACATCTGAATTTGGTAGCAGAAATGGAGACTCATCAGACAAGGCAACATTTCTCCATCTTCTATTGTCCAATGTTGGTGAGTCTGTGTGAATTGTAGCCTCGGTTTCCTGTTCTTAGCTGACAGGAGCGGCACCCGGTGTGGTCTTCTGCTGCTGTAGCCCATCTGCTTCCAGGTTGGATGTGTTGTACATTCAGAGATGCTCTTCTGCAGACTTCGGTTGGAACAAGTGCTTATTTGAGTTACTGTTGCCTTTCTATCAGCTGGAACCAGTCTGGCCATTCTCCTCTGACCTCTGGCACAGAGTCCTGCAATGAGTCGGGTACCCATGGATCCCCGACGAGTAACCCGCAAAAATGTTCGTTTGCGGGTGAAAAATACCTAAATAAAAATAACAGGTACGGGGTCGGGTGGATATTTATTTAGTGCGGGCGGGTAGTTGGTCGGGCGGGCAGGGTTTGTAGTCCAGGAACGGAGAACACAGCTGAATCCAGGAACTGTGGATGACATTTTGTTTATGCACAGCAATCTCTGAATTAAATAACTCCCCTACCAGGGGCAAAATAAAAGACGATGGTTTGGTTCAGTTGTCACAAATGTTTCAGTTAGTGCAATATTAATCGGTTTAAATGGCTGCACTTGTTGAGCAAGGTCCTGCTTTAAATAAACCTTTGTGTTTTCTCTGTGTTGTTGTTGTTTTTGCACATTTAAATGATGACAAAACATTAACTAATAAAGAAAAAGAAGATCCAACGAAGGGAAGGACGGGTGCAGTTCAGCCTATATTACTTGATATGTTAACGGGTCGGGTTGCAGGTTAAATGTCAACAGGTCGGGTCAGGCTCGGATTTGAATGGAAGCTATCAGCGGGTGATGGGTTGGGTTTGGTAGTCATCCTAACGGGTTCGGGCAGGTGCGGGTTGGTAAAACTGGACCCATGCAGGACTCTGCTCTGGCATCAACAAGACATTTGTGCCCACAGAACTGCTGCTCACTGGATATTTTCTCTTTTTGGGACCATTCTCTGTAAACCATAGAGATGGTTGTGCGTGAAAATCCCAGTAGATCAGCAGTTTCTGAAATACTCAGACCAACAACCATGCCATGTTCAAAGTCAGGTAAATCACCTTTCTTCCCCATTCTGATGCTGGTTTGAACTGCAGCTCATCGTCTTGACCATGTCTACAGGCCTAAATGCATTGAGTTGCTGCCATGTGATTAGAAATTTGCGTCAACGAGCAGTTGGACAGATGTACCTAATAAAGTGGCCAGTGTGTGTATTTTACAACACACTGGACTATACGGGAATGATTGCCAAACAGCCAAATAGCTCAAAGGAAGTTTTCGCAGCAGCTGACAGAGGAACTAGCAGGGAGTTTATGGAGAGAAAACAGTCAGCAAGGCAGGTGGAACAAGGTGGACCAGAGCAGGTGGAGCATAATTCAAAGGTTCACCAGACCCTAAAAATAAGAAAGGAAGCAACAGAGAAGCGGCAATAAAAAGAAAACCTCCTTTTGTTGCATCAGGATCTGATGTGCGATCTGCGCTGGTTGTGACTTGTGAATAGTTGAATGAACTTTATTGTAAATGAGAAAATAATTCCTGTTTGTAAAAAGTGTAAATAGATTTAACAATAGAAATATTCTTGGCTCCACCTAGCTCTTGTTACAGACTCCTTTTTGCAGTTTCTTTATTAGTTCATTCCAATTGTAGATTAACTTGTCATAAATATTAAGGCTACGTGGAAATTTAAAGTTAGATTTTGAATGTTGCCTAAAACATAAACATGTCTTATGTTTTATTCAAGGTACTATACCCAGGCCCGGCCTTGACCAGTCTGGTGCCCTCGGAAAGATTTTAGGTGGCGCCCCCTGCATCGCAGTACAGTACTTGCACTGCTAGTGTACATATACTCACAAGAAACTTATTAGCTTTGTCTTGGACATTCTTTTATGTAAATAAAACAATTTGCACAGTCAAAATACTTAAAAAAATAATTAGAGAAACATACAGAAACTGTGAAACCTCAGCAGCGCATCTGAAGACGGAAGAGAAATATGTGACACCAGTCTACTGATAAACATAAAATGATATAAAAGAAAATATAGATACATGCATAATGTGGACTATATTGTACAATATACAATGTCATTTTTCTAATTACCAAATTATATTAGCAGTTCATATATAAGTAATACTTTAATTTTTCTTTATTGCCATTACAGTAAAATACTAATTAGCAGAATACAAGAATCAGTAAACTGCAGTATAATATACTACAGCATGTGGGAACGCTAAGTTATGCTGGAACAATAATGATGTGCACTTTAACACTGATGCACAGTTTAACATGATAAACACACTTAAGACAATATGAGCTGTAACACAGCTAACGGCTAGCCTTAAAACTGGGAAAATGGATAGTGTTTTCATTGACTACAAGCTGGGAAAACGTGAGCTAATCATGTCAATGCAGTTAACATTATAACAGCTGCTGAACAGATCTCATATTTACTTAAATGACTATTTTCCATAACAACTGGGTCCTTCCATAACATTACCTGATGTTGAAACTAACAGATAGCAGTGGCTATTTATTTATTGATTAGCAAACCATGTTATGCTAATGGCTAATGCCATTATCGATCATCGTTCTGCTGCAGAACTTCTGCAACAGCAAAATAATATCATTAGCATCATCTTTACTGTAACATTACCTCTGTCTTTGTCACGTTTCTCCTCCTCTTCTTTTATTCTTCCCCTGGGCACCAGACAGAATGGGACGCTTTGATATGTTGACTTTTTGATGCAACAAAAAATGAAAATGGAGAGGCAGGTAAAAGAGGTCTGATTGGTGGTGGGGTGGGTAATTGGGCTTATTAGGAAAGTACTATTTCGTAGGCTTTGAAGTTAAATGTGGGCTGATTCTTTTCTTAAGGGATAATAATGCGGCATTATTGTTTCTTAAGAAAAGAATCAGCCCACATTTAAGACTAGTTGGTATTATTAATACAGAAGCGGTTGCTGTGATTGGCCCGCTGGGGGCAGGGTATTTGCATGTTTCCCATCCTGCTTTGCAGCACCCTATGTTTTGTTCTGACTGCACCGTGAGCAAAGTGTATGTGTGATCCCTTCAGTATCTCCCTGTTCCTGAGTTTTAAAGCAAGTTCTCATTGAAAGTAAATGCCTTACTTCAGAGATCCTGCACCCGCGACTATACTTAGAAATACAAAAGACAGTGACGCATTGTTGATCATGATTTATGGCACCCCCTGGTGGCAGGCACCCTTAGCATTTGCCTATACTGCCTAAGCCACAGGCCGGCCCTGACTACACCCAGCCAACATTTTCATGTGGGGCCCATAAAGGTTGGAAATGGGTTAAAAATGGGGCCCACACCAAAAAGTCCTGGGTCAAACTGCTGGGTTAAAAAGGGACCAACTAATTTCTGGGTTATTTCAACCCAAAAATTTGGGTTGTTTGGTTGTTGCCCCAACTTCTGGGTTAAAATAACCCAACATTGTAGTCAACACAAGCCAACCTGAAAGTTGGGCAAAAAAACAACTCAAAAAAGTAACCCAGAAATTAGTTAGTCCTTTTTTAACCGAGCAGTGGGTCAAAAATGACCCATAATGGGTTATTTTTGACCCAAGAGTTTTTGGTGTGTAGGATTGTTTGTGGGTTACATAATGGCACTTTAGAAGCTCATTTTGGTGTTTTAATGTGAGAAACCCAAGTGGGCCCACACCCAGATGGTAGCCATCTAGCCCGGGTTTATCCCAGATGGGGCCCTTATGCATGTTCGCTGTATATTGGCAAATCTGCAAAAGCTAGTGCTTCATGACTATTTTGCCAAATTGTAACCTCTAAAAGCTGCTAGCATCACTAAATGAGAAGGTCTTCACCCAAATTAGATCATGTGGCATGTTTGGATGTCTGGCAATTTGTTCAAGGAAAATGTGACCTCTCAGAGCATCTCAGTGTGAAAGTTAAGTAGCATTTTTGTTTTAAATGCTCTTCATGAATAAAGTTTTGATTTGAACGATTGACTGATTATAATAGTAATTATCCTTTTATTCCTCTATGTGAAGATCATCCGTGGTTAAGTGGGTTTTAATTTTTTTTTCACATACACAACAAAAGGGTCATTGCAGCTTAGCATTCATGCCTGAAGAGGACCTGTTGTCCATCACTAATATATTTTTCATTGTGATTCTGTCACCATGCTTTTACCAGGAACCTCACAGTCAGCAAAATGACCATTTTTCATGGTAGATGTTTTGACTTATCTTGGCAGAAAAGTAGCAGGTGTATTAATGATGGCTGCAATCCACTTAGGGGCGGCCGTGCTGTTTTGCAGAGTGGCTCACTGTCAAATGGATCATCATTAATGGTATTAATTCTGCTTGAGCTGTTGCAAGTCAAAATATCTACTATGTAAAAGGGCAGTTGCAACAAGCAGCAGTGCCTTCCGTGAATGTGCAGTATTCAGATTAGATGTGTGCACTTTATTCTAATTTATAGCTTAGTTTTGTAGAATAAGACATGAATAGATATTGATGCAATACTTAAATGCTTCTTTGCCTGAGCAAGGATAAAACAGTGAAAAATCTTTATTCATTTAGCTTACAAAGGCATCATTTGCCTTCACCTTAAGGTGTTATGACTAAAGTGGTTTATAAATCTGCTTGCTCACTTTATATCTTGATATACTGTAATTCATTTATAAAGCCATTAGTACCACAAGTGCTGGATCACAAATATCTCAACAATTTTTGATTATATGATGATTTCTGACATATATCTTAGTATGTTTTTATATTTCCTCTTAAGAAATAAGAAAGACAGTGAAGGCATCTTCACCAACTTAATTTCTTTTGCCTCAAACCCTCGTTTTTCCAGGGGAAATGTTTCAAATGATGTGGTGGGTGTAAATTTCAACAAAACCAATATCTTTTTCTTAGATGTATCATTATTTTGGTTCTACGGGCTATTTTGACACAGATGCTGAAGAGGAAAGGGGGTCAGAGATGGAGGGGGTGCAGCAAACGGCTGCAGGCTGGGATTCAAACCTCTGCCAGCTGCATGGAGGAGTCTGAGACGGGTTCTCAACCAGTTTAGCGCCATAAACATCCTTTTTTTAAACATTATTTTTAGCTTGACTTTAAAGAGTCTCTCTTACAGTAATTTTGTCGACATCACTGATATGTTTTCCATGAATCTTCTTCCGGACAGCCTCCAGAGGCAGCTCCTTCACTTGTGTAAATGAGTCTAACGGAGGCTGCTCTTCTTTTCTGACAACGCTCCTCCTTGTTTGCAGAGCTTTTCCATACACAGACGCAGCTTTTTTATTTTTTCTAGAGCCACTCAGAGTAGCATATTTTAACTTCTTGGGCAGGTTTGCTGTTTCCGTCGGTCTCATAGCCATTGCTGACTCTCTGGGGAGGACCTGGCAGGGCAGGTGATGTCACATAAATGGGAATCTGCGGTGGTTTGACTCTCATCCAGTTTTTCTTCTTTATTTGACTTTAACACCATTAAACTCTGAAGTTGGTGAGGAAAGCAGATCCCACCATTACATGATATTCACAACTCGTTCCATCTTTACTGTTAAATGTGGTGATTCGTAACTCAGGGGACCAGAGCAACCTGCCTCGTCTCCATGTTGCTGCTACAGGAGTGAACAGAGGGGAGTGGGTGGAAAACACTGACTCAGAGAGAGGTGGAACCACAAAGTTGTGTTATATTAAAGGTATTAGTATTAATTTAATGCAACATGAACTCTAATCTCTAATCTTAAATCTAGCGATGCCTGTGCTAAAGGCACCTGAATATATATTTTGTTTCTAAGGACTGTAAAGTGACAATGACCTCTCCTGGCTGCTGGCTTCTTCATAATGCAGTCATAATTTTGCATATGTCTCTCCTTTCATCTCTAATGGTCTTTAGGGAGATATGAATGATGCTAGATTTTTTTTTTTTTTTTTTTTATCGCCCTTTTGTCCGGTGCTAATGTGTGCTCTGATATCTCGGCTTTAACCAGGCTGTAACTCAGCATCCACGCAGTTGGCAGAGTTTGGGGTTTAAGTGTCATTAGCACCTTGAAATGGGAACCGAAGGACAGAGGAACTCTCCTGTCTCTTTGACTTTGAGCAATCGTCCAGTGCAGTGCAGTAGTTTGGGACATTACGGAGGAGTTCTGAGCACCTCAGCTGTTAAGAGACCATCTGTGTACCCCCTGCATCACAGATCAGCGCCACTGAATATTCATGCACCATTCCTCCCCTTATCACATTAGATTAGAGCCCATGTGGCAAGTAACCAAAGGGAGAGGCTGACAGCACTGTCGTGTTGTCACAGACCCTTATAGCTGTGTGTTAAATAGCACATTTGCCAAATGGACACTGAGGGGCTGACTTGGATATTATGTGACAGTACCATGGTTTTCTGTAAGGTTGAAATCTATCCGCCACATTTTAAAGTGTAGGTCATTAACAGTCCATTTAAATTGATATGGATAAGATATATTAATGATACGTTTACACGACAATAATTACAGCATCCAATGTGTGAGAAGTGTGGGGTTTTAGCAGTGGTAAGATGATTTTGTGCGTGGCAGGGCAGTAGCATAACAATTCAACAAAAAAGGACCCATAAGATTATTAGGGGCCGATACCAGGAAATTATTAGTCATTCTGATAAGTCTGATATGAAGACCTGTCCTGCTAACATACAGTTATCAAAATTATTCATACCCTCTAATTAAAGAAAAGGCCAAATTCATAACAGTAATTCAAATAACAAGAAACGAAAGAAACTCATGATAAATAAAAAATTTACAAAGTTATAATTTAGTGAAACAAAACATTGGTTTTGAATTATGGTTGAAAATAAAAAATTGAAAAAAACAAACAAAACTGTCAAAGACACATTAGAGCACCTTTCCCATGAACAGGCGACCAGTATACCTGTCAGCAGGTGCAGACGTCTGATTGGACGTTACAGAAACACCTGATTGCAGTGATTGCCTCGAAGTGTTGCTCAACAAAATTTTAGCTTTGGAGCCCCATCATACTTGTTTACATGTTTTATTTTTGTGTGTTTGTTTTAAATATTTCTGTTGAACCACGATTCAAAATCAATGTCATGATTTTCATAGAATTTTTTTATTTATTATTATCTTACATTTCAACTTATTTCACTGACAGCTGATTTTTTTTCCAGCTTTTTTAGTTGAAGGGTATGAATAATTTTGAGGATAATTGTACTGTATGTGTTCACCGGCACAGATGGGATCTTTAAACTGGGGGGACCAAATGATTTAAACTTAATAAGTTATTTTTGTGTAATTGGGCTTCAACCCCAAAAGAAAGCTGCTTTTTCACAGGGGAGACTTCAAGCTGCTTCCAAACCACTTTCCCCTCTTATTTAGACACTGGCTACCCCCTACAGTAGGAAGTTTTAAGATCAGACATGTTACACATTAAAAACTCCTGGGTCAAACTGCTGGGTTAAAACGGGACCAACGAATTTCTGGGTTATTTCAATTCAGACATTTGGGTTGTTAACCCAACTTCTGGGTTAAAATAACCCAACATTTAACTCAATATAACCCAATTTCTGGGGTGAAATAACCCAACATTTAAGTCAATATAACCCAATTTCTGGGTTAAAATAACCCAACATTTAACTCAATATAACCCAATTTCTGGGTTAAAATAACCCAACATTTAACTCAATACAACCCAATTTCTGGGTAAAATAACCCAACATTTAACTCAATACAACCCAATTTCTGGGTTAAAAAACCCAACATTAACCAAACAACCCAATTTCTGGTTAAAAAACCCAACATTTAAGCAATAAACCAATTTCTGGGTTAAAATAACCCAACATTTAAGTCAATATAACACAATTTCTGGGTTAAAACAACCCAACATCTTAGTCAACATAACCCAACTTCCAGGTCAAATATTTAGTTGGGTCAAAAATTTTTCTGGGTTGATGTAACCCAGAAATTAGTTGGTCCCTTTATTACCCAGGAGCTTTTAGTGTGTAATAGTTTTGATGTCATACTAGGTATATATGTGTGTTATCGATGATCAGTTATCGGTATCGGCCTTTAGGAGCTGAAATTTATTGGTTATCGGTATCAGTTTTTTAAAAAAAAGGTTCTCGTGCATCCCAAAAGATTATATTTACTAATGTCAGAGCAACAATTTAGAAAACAGGTGAAGTCTTAGAATCATGAACAGTTTCTGCAAAGAGACTTTCAGATTTGAAGCCTTGGAGAGGAGCAAATGTAAGCGTCCATCATGGCGCACACTGCAGGAGAATCAAAGAGGAAATTTTAAATAGGAGCCCACCTTTTGGGACTGCAGATCGCTCATGTATGAAACATGAACTCTCGGGGACAAGGTCACGCAAAGTTGACATACCTAAATGCGGCATAAAAATAGAGCAGAATTTCAGTGCTTGAGATGCAGAAAGCATTCATAAGAGAGATTTTTCAGTCGTGTAAAGGCATATGAATGCTTGGGATGGGGGACTGATTAATCATTTCCGTGTCAGATGTTACCCTTCATCACATACACCCCCTCTGTAAATCTGCACAAAATGACGACCATCTTTGTAATGGCCACATTCATTTTGGCATCTCTTATCTTCCCAAGTAGAAATAGATCTTACAAATAAGTATCTGCCAGTCAAGCTGATTCAGGTGCGCTGTGATGTACCTACAGTAAGTCTGAATATGCGGGAGAACTATGAAGATTGTTACAGATCTCATCACATGGGTGATAAATCTTCCCATTAAGTGCCTGCAATGGCACAATGATAATTGATGTCAGTGTAGTTAAGGTGGAAATGTGGCACATTTACAGTTCTAGTGTATTGGTCAGCTGTGTTTTATGTGCTCTCAGGGGTGCCCACATGAATGAGGGTCACCCATGTGCCTCATGAATCCTTAAACAGCTGCTGTTTGCCTGCCTGGCCGTAGGAGCCAGGTAGTTTGTTATGAGATTTCACCAACGTGGCTGCAAGGCAGCGCGGCGAACATCTGTTGTGTGTAAAAAACAATGCTGTGAAGTATAAATACATTTGCATATGCATTGGTTCTTCCTCCTATAAAGGGGTCTTGAAGTATCAGCACTTTGAGGTGACACAAAAAAGGGGGGGTGTTTACTGGTGAAAATTTCAAACAAACAATATCAGCATTGAAATATTTCACGCTGAGTTTTATTCATGTGCTGGGAGTTAAAGCAGCAATGATGCTGAAGCTCGTTTGGCTTCTGCAACACATATTGTTTATTAATGTTCACATTTTTTTGACACACTTGTTTTCCTGCTCTAGGTGCACAGGACCTGGTGATCAGATGTCCTCTTAATCACATACAGTGTATTGGGTCGAAGAAATGCATTCATTTCAACAAGCTCTGCAATGGGGCACGAGACTGCGAGGATGGCTACGATGAGGGAGTTCACTGCCGAGGTAAGAGTTAATGACGCTTTCCCATCCAGCCTCTTTCCCCTTTGGGTTTAGAATACATAAATGAAGAAGTATCCTCATCATCATGGTAATTAATCGGATCATGCTCATTTTATTTGGATTTTTAAGATGGTATAATTTACTTTACACATTAAATAAGTATTGAATTGGTAAAATATGTAGCTGTGGAAAATGTTTAACTTCCATTGCTTTTTAATGCGTTTTGAATTATTCTTCTGAAACTCATCTATTTCTAGATAATTTTTGCTTTCAAGTAGGAAGAGCTGTTTAACCTGCCCTTTGATACGCTTCATTTCAGCTGCGTGACGGCTGCTAATGAAAGGCTTGATTCATGTTCTGCTGATTTGAGTTGACACTTTTGAACTTTTGTAGTGAACCGGTTGCCAAGGTGACCTCTCGTCATCCTGGCTGTCAGAGCAGGTGAGAGACGCAGCAGGACGGTAGCGCCAGGCGTTGTGCTGTACACAAGTTTTTGTTGTTGCCCGCTTTTCCTCGCAAGTGGACCAAGCTGCCACGGACACCTGGCCTCTGTGATAAGGCGAGTTTGCCTCGTGATTGCTGCAGTCTTGGCACAACAATAACACCCGTCAGGCAGAAAGCACAACCTTTTCTGACCTGTAAGACAGTTAAAGTCATGCTGGGAGTTGTCTCTGCGTGAGTCTGAGATGCAAGGAGGTGTTAGCCTCTGATTCGCTACTATGAAGAAGCAAAAAGACTGTTTCTTAGCTGAGAGGAGAAAATTCTACACAGCATGCATGTTTTTAAAACTCAGAGTGATAGAATCATCTATAAAGGATTCATCTTTGTGTTTACTGAACCTTTCTCGGGACTGTTTGGGACCCTGTAGTTTATAGAAACTTCATGGCAACTGCAGCAGCATAAATATGATTCCCTGCTCTGACTGTGTTCTGCATGCTTTGGATTGCTGCACAATACTCATATTAGCTGTTTGTAGATGGATGGAAGTGTTGAAAATGCAAAATGCAACTTGGGTTTGACCTCAAGTCAGGATTGGACACCCAGCAGTATGGTATGGAATGCTGTTATAGACAAATGTTTAATTAAAGAAATAAAATGAATAAACAGGATATCAAGGGGAGCCTTGTGTTCAAAAAGCTCCCCTTGGCAAAGCAAAACTGTTCAACACAATAAAGCAACCAGATTTCCATTCTGCTTGCTATGATGCTGGACAGGACAAGTAAAAAAGAAGAAAAAAATAAAGAAAAAGAGAGGAGAATAAAGAAAAAAACACTCTGCTGTGTGCGTGCGGGTGTGTGTGCTGGTGGGGGCGTGTGTGTGGTGGGGCTGGGGGATGTATCGTTGTCGTGTCTGTGTCGGGATGCGGGCATCCGGGATGTTGGTGTCGCGGGAGCGGCCATGTGGGGGGTGTGGATTTCCCCTGTGCTTGTCCTGCGTGTGGGGCTCTGGGGGTCGCGGACGGAGCTGCGCTTTCCGCCGGGGTGCTTGGTTTTCGGCGGACCCGTGGTCATGTCGTGTCGTATCGATGTTGGGGTGTCTGGCGTGGCTGTCGGGGTGTGGGGTTTTGTCCATATCGTTCAGCTCTAGTGTGTGGAGGTGGGGGGTGCGGGGTGGCCGGGTCTTTTCCACGCCGGGTGCCTGTCCCGCCTGGCCGCTGTGTCGGTTGGGGCTGGCCTGCGCTGGTGGTCTCGTGCGGGTTGGTCTCGCGTGGTCCGGGGGCTGGGGGCGGTGGACTTGTGGCGGGGGGGGCTGGTGGCCCCGTGGTCCCCGTCCTTGGTATGTGTGGGTGGGTGTGTGACTGGAGGGGGGCGGAATGCGGTTGTGGGTGTGTGTGGCTGCCTGTGGGGGTGTGTGGAGATGGGTGGGTGGGTGGGGGTGCGTGGATGATGGGTGTTTGGGTGCGGGGGTGGTGGTGCATGGTGGGGTTTGTGTGTGTCAGGTTGGGGGGAGGAAAGGGGGGGAAAAAAAATAGCAGCTCTGCGTGCCTCTTGGGGGGTTTGCGAGGCCTGGGGATGTTGGGCCGGTGACTCTGGCCCCTCCGCCGACCCTTTCCGCTCCCGTCCCTTTTCCCCCCTCCCTGGCCTGGCGTGGTCGAGCGCCCCCAGGGGCCGAGGCTGGCCCCTCTGTGCTGAACGCCGGACGCCGGGCCGTGGGGGCGGCCATGCCTGCCCTTCCTGCCCTGGGGGATCCCGGGAGGCAGGGGTACCTAATGCCGGTAACGGCTCTTCTTCCAGGGGGGAATTCATACCCCCCTGGTCTCCCTTCCCAAGACCCCCCCCCCCCCGCTCTACCTCACACACACACACACGTAGGGTTTTGGGGAGGGTGCGTGTCAAGCGGGCGTGGTGAGGGAGGGCACCAAAGTGCCTTTGCAAGAGGAAAAAAAAAAAAAAAAAAAAAGAAAAAAAAAGGATTGGACACCTACAAATGCTTTGCAGGCTTTTGCTGGTGAGATTTTGTCGAGTCTGCTGTTCAGCTAAAGTACACCAGCACATGAAGAACTAGAAAAGCACTCGGAGAGCGCAGACCTCCGCCAAGCAGCTCACGCCCCCCCTCATGTTGTGACTTACAACAAAAACTTTTACTCCTGCAATCATGCAGTTGAAATCCTTGAATTCCTTGACCATGAAAACATACCAACAGCATTTGGAATCATGCTTGTTTCAATCTTACTCCAAAAGTTATTTCCAAAGATCGATTTTTCCATAATGGCGGTTTTCTTCGGGATCTAGCTTCGTTGCATTTGAAGATGCATCAATTCCATTGAAGTAGTTCTGGTTCAGCGGAGTCTTGGCTACAGTTTAGTGTTAGTTGCATGTCTGTATCTTCATTTGTTTCATTTCAGCATTGAAAATTCTAACAATTCCCTTATTTTTGTGTGTTCTGGATCAGAGTACCTTGATTTTTCTCCGGATCCAGATCAACTTTTTGAAACATTATAGAACTCATTTAGATCCTTTCTTGTTTTGTTTTGTTTTTTTTTTTACCAAACACTCGGGCCATTTGTATGGAGTTATACGCAAAAAATTCCAACATTTGACAGATCATACAATGATAAAGAATCCTTTGAAAAAATTCCTGGATCCAGAAGGTGATCCGGATCACCGCGCCCTTGGGCTGAGATTCACAGCTGGTGAAAATTTCAGGTCAATCCGTCCAGAACTTTTTCCACAAAGTTGCTGACAGACAGACAAACCAATGCTACTAAAAACATAACCTCCTTTGCAGAGGTAAAAATGGCAATTGTTATAGAGAAAAGGTAACAAGCTGCTTTTAAAGTTGTACTTCCATGGTCATTTCATTAATATTTCTGTGTTCTCCATTATTATTGGATGCATTCTGCATCGTTTCTGTTTAAAAAAACCTTCTGGTATCTTTGTATCCAGCTGTATTTGTATACTAGAAGAGAGGCTTGTGGTCCAACGGCAGCTTTTCCGGGTCCTTCTCATGAATTTCCGTCTGATTGGCTGCCTCCCATCAGTGTATGAAGGAAGCTCCGCCCTCCGCTCTTATTTCGCTACAGACAGGAAATAGAGCCGACAAACAAGTTTGTTCCGTCATGCTAACAAACAGTTAGCTAATTAGCTTCTCAACTCCGAAGCTACAGTCGTGCCGTCTTTACTTCTAGTGTGTAGTGGAGGGTTACCTGCCTTCCAATGGACAGATAGAAACCCCACGTGGGATACGCTATTTGCAATGTGACGTAGAATTGCGAGGCTGTTCCCGATTCGCTCTTTTCTTCGTATTGTTTCTGTGATGAGGAAGCACAGCCGACTGGGGGGAACGCAACGCTAGCAAGTCAGCATGTGTAAGTAAACAAGGGGAAACCCTCCGTATTTCAGAAGGAGCAAGTTAAACGGGTTTTCAGTGGAAGGAGGCCTTTAAAGGATAACTTTCCTTTTTTTTCAAACTGGACCTTATTTCTATGAGTATATACGTGCATTTATTCACTGGTAAAGTTTCTGCATCACTTTGACTCCTTGGGAAGATATAATGTTGAGTCGCCCTTTGGTGTACATCCAGTAAAATGGCGGAAATGGGGCAGTCACTATATAAGACATTATCTGCAGCAAAAGTCCTTGATTTCATCAGTGCTTTAAGTAGAACGAACGAATGAGTAGGATTGTCCTGTGAGTTCAGAGTTTTGCAAATTGTGTTTTGGTTGTTGTCTGGGTAGCGAACTGCTCTTCTCAGCTGTACTACGGAAGTGCGCATCGTGAACGTGGAAAGTGTGTGGAACACTCATAACTAACAGAAAGCTAAATATGGACTCACGGGACAACAGTACTCATTCGTTCTACTTAAAGTATTGGCAAAAATCAAGGAGTTTTGCTGCAGATACTGTAATGCCCTCTACAGTGACTGCCCCATCTTCACCATTATACTGGATGTACACCAAGGACGACTCAACATAATATCTTCCGAAGGACTCAAAGTGATGCAGAAACTTTACCAGTGAGTAAATGCACGTATAAACTCCTATAGAAAAAGAAAGTTATCCTTTAAGACTGTTGCATTCACCAAAATTCAAAGTAGGGAATCCTCAGCAGAGCTAAATGTTTTCTTGGTCACATACAGATAGTATTTGCTCGTTGTGAATCTTGCTTGCTTTTGTGGGTCCTGAAGATAGAATCAGTTACTCTTAAATTCTGTTGGAAGCACAACAGCAGAAAGATTGACCGAGCTCATGATTTACTTCACCGAGTGGTCTCTGTCTCACATGAAAGTAAATTTGGGGTGACCTTGTTTTTTTCCAGTAACACTTTACAATAAGGGTCTCTTAATTAATGTTAGTTAATGCATTATTGACGTAAATTAACTGCTTAATAATATATTAACAACTGACCTTAACGTAATGTTAGTAAGCATATTGGTTAATGCATTAATTAGCAGTTAATTAATGCTTACACTTGGCCTGACTTCATGCATTATTAAGCATTGATAAGAGGGGAATAAAGTATGCTAAGTAATGCTTATGAGGCTCTTATGCATTTATAAAGTGTTACCAAAGGGATAAATGTTTACACTTTACAATAGCGTTAAAAAAAAGTATTTAGAAATGGTTAACTACGGTTAAGTAATGCTCATGAGACACACATTTATTAACGGCCATTAGATCAGGCTACTAATGTATAGTAATACCTTCTATAAGATCAGTTAAGGGCTACCTGATAATTCACACGGCACAGCATTTGTACATGAAAACCTAATAAATTAATAAACTGTTTATTAATACCCATCCAAGTAACGCTTGCAATATATAGCGAAGGCTTTGTACCTGTAGATGCATTAGTTAGCTGTTACTTAATACTTATTCATTCCAAATAAACACCATTAGTAAATGAGTACTCAAGATATTATTAAGGGCTTACTAACATATTAACTAAAATGCTGAGTAATTCATACATAATGGAAATTTAATATATTATTACATAGTTAATACTTAAGGGACCCTTATTTTAAAGTGTGACCAATCTTTTGTCTCTTTTTTGTGTAAACGTGCAGGTGTGTACATTTTTACTATGTATGCTCTGTTGGAATTTTCAGTATTTTAGACACAAAAGAAAAACTCAGACTTGCAATTTCTGAAAAATGATTCATAAATGCTCTTTGTGCTAACTACAGGTAATGTGCCTTTATAAATAAATAACAACAAATTAGATCAATAAATCACAAAACATCTGTCACAATTAACATTTTAGCTCTAAATATGGCCATGATTTAAATAGGTATTTTCAAATGTTGTATGCTTTTGTGCTTTTTATGAATTCATATGAGGAGAGGTTCTGCATGTATCACCACTTTATGGAACTCGAACTGCTCAAAGTGGATTCACAGATAATCGTTTCAAGACCACCACTTAAAACTGGTTTTAACTCAGTGATTTAAAATTCAGGATGTTTTAAGGATAAAGCCATTTAATTCATGACCGTTCCTGGATGCACTAATAAGGATGTACTCTACTGCTTTGCATTTCAGAATTTTAGCACAAAGTATCAGGGCCATAATGTCGGCTATTTCAAAGCCCACACCTCCAAAATGTCCTGCACACAGTCCCACTTGTGTCATCATTATGCTCATATTCAGTCTGTTGTGCAGCTATTTCTCCATGAATAATGACCATCCCTAAACTGGGCCTCAAAAAATGATATCAAAGTGTCAGAGTAAATTAAGAAATTCATCATTTTAATGTACTTACATATCAAATTTTTGAGCTGAGTTTTACTTACACAAGAAATAAAATTTAGATTACTAGAATTGTTCCAATTTTTTACAGAAAGCATCATTAGCGCATACATTTCCTTGTCGTTGTTTTGATGGCACATCAACATTAAATGTAAATTCCTGGAGCCAGCATTGCCCCGTAGCATCCCGAGGCTGAAGAATGGCTCTTAACAGCTTTTCAAAGAGCCTTGACACCTGCGTTTTGCTTTCCATCACATGCCAGCAATTGGATATAAACACTATTCTGAACACACACCATGGCTGGTTCAAAGGGATGCAAGAACACTTTACTGGAGAAAGTGAGGAAAAGAAAGAGAGAAAGCAACAGAACAAGAGATAACTGGCCGAGAGTTCAGAGTAGAGGTAGGATGCAAGACAGAGGACAAATTAGCCTCCGTTAGAGAGTGCCAAAACTCAGCGGTGCAGCTTTCAACCAAATTGTAGCCATTACACGTACATGTGCAACAGCTCTTTCTTTTTCTAATGGAAGTGTGGAGGCACGTTGTGAGTTTTTGTTTCTTTGTTGTTGATGTCAATGATGCTTCTCAGTTGCATGATTGAACTTAATCTGGATTAAAGCTATTATCGACAACAGTTTTCCAACTGTAAAATCCTGAGCTTTTCTAACTCTACGTAAAGATCTGAACTTGGACAAAACCCACTTGTCAATTGCTGCCACCAGTTAGCGGTTTCTTGCTAGCTACCATTGATTTAATTTTGATTTATGGTAGGGAAACATTAAAATATGCATCATGAAAAATAACTGGACTGTTTCATAGTATTTCAGCCTTTCTATAAAACTCAGTTTTTTCCTACAAAATTGTGTAGCTGTGGTGGAACCATTGCTCAGAGAAGAGGGGGGGTCATATGCACTGTGCATAGATGATAGCTTACTTCAGCTTTTCCCAAACTGGAGGTCCCAACACAGGGGTTTGCTAGATTATTATTAAAACATATAAATAATATTAGGCATGTCAAAAATGATGTACCAGTACAGCAAGATTTATCTGTAAAGTTGGCATGTTAATATTCTAAAAATTCCAATTTAGCATCATCCCATTGAGAGAATCTGATTTTGGCCACGTACAGTCGCCCTCAAAATTATTCAAACCCTCCAATTAAAGGAAAGGTTAAATTCACAACAGTAATTTAAATAACAGCAAACTAAAGAAAACAGTAAGAGAAGAAAATTGTACAAAATTATAGTTTGGTGAAGTAAAATATTGCTTTTGAATTGTGGTTAAAAATAATGATAATAAAAAAACAATCAAAGCTATCACAGACATTAGAGCACCGTTCCCATGAACAGTGGAGCAACATACCTGTTAACATGTGTAGAAGTGTTATTGAACATTACAGAAAACACCTGATTGCAGGATTGTCTTAAACTGTTGCTCAACAAAATATTAGCTCCCGAGCCCCATCCTGCTTGTTTGCTTTTTTTATTTTTTGTGTGTTTGTTTTTAATATTTCCCTCCAACCACAATTCAAAATCAATGTCATGATTTTCATACAATTTTTATTTATTATTACTTTTGTCAATTTCATCCTATTTCACTGATAGCTGAGCGCTGATAGCTATGAATAATTTTTAGGACAGCTGTACATGTGTACCATATTTTCTGAACTCCAAAGTCGCATCAGTCAAAAAATGCATCACGAAGAGGAAAAGGGCATAATATAAGTTACACTGGACTACAAGTCATATTTATTTAATATATTATTAGGGCTGTCAGCATTAATGTATAAATCGTGATTAGTTAAAAGAATCTATAACGCGATAAAGTTTTTTTAATCACATTTCAAATTTAAGCCGTTTTGTCCCTTTGACTAACCTGTATCAGCCCCTTTGGCCATCTTGTGAAGCGGTAAAAAGTGATGTATGAAAAAGTACGACCGGAGTTTTAAACATTTTTAAATAGAAAAAAAGGTCAAAAAGAAAATTCTATGTGTTCATTTGATTCCCAATGAAGACAATGGTAAAATATACTACATTATGGGCTTAGAACTGCCTTGATATGCAAAATAACAGAATATTACAGATGCAATTCAAACCGCGTTTAATCACAGTTAACTATTAAGCTTCTGTGATTAATTGCGATTAAACAAATTAATCGTTTGACAGCCCTATATTACATATTACTATTAAAAATAGGGCAATTTTCAGATTTTTCATATCCTGTTTGCCACTACTAAAAAATTCCCCAAACACTCCGATTCCAAATTTAATGGCTGTAAATGATGATAAACATCATGATTAAGAAGGATAAATATCCTTGGGTCATGTCAGTTAGTATGAATTAGCACTTAAGAATATATCAAATTGTATATATTCTGATATATAAGTCGCAGGAGAAGCCAAACTATGAAAAAATGTGCAACTTATATTTTGGAAAATACGGTATTCAAAAGTTTAGATAAAGTGTAAGTTCTCCTAGAAAAGGTTGTAGTGCATTTTAGGTTTATTCTGACATCATACAAAAGCATTCCTGTGTATAACTGTTTTTTTTTTTTTTTTTTTTATCTGTTTCTTGTATTCAATATGTCTGCTGTTGCATTACCTGAAATAAAGGAGGGAGCCAATCAGACCTGCATGGTAGACATATCCTCAGACGGACCACAGTAGAAATTTGTAGCGATGAAAATCTGGGCGCAGGAGGTCTCAGTCCTGCTGCCCAAACAGACCTGAGCTGTCAGCACACAGACTCTGGCCTTCTGAGGGTTTCCTGTCTGGCACCTGGACATTGGGAGCAGATCCTTTGGGGTCCTGCAGGGTGTGACCTCTTGCAAAACAAAAAATTGTGCATATGTGCAGTTCTTTTGGGACGGCAGAGAACGAGTTAATGCCTTTGCTCGTTCACATTTTGCTTCATCCACACCTGAGTAGTTTCTGTGGTTTGGATGTCACAGAGTCTTAACTTTTGAGTGAATAAAAGTTTGTTTTTGTGTTTTTCTTTATCATGTCACATCTTTCAGCTGTTAATGGATTACATGGCACCTCTGTGCTTTTAATTCCTTCCAGCAGCTTTGTCTGTTGCACTGTGAACGAACGCGTGACCTGAATTCTAACAATCCACCTTTAAATGCAACTCTGCAGTCAGCTGCAATGAAAACTTCCCAGCCTAAAGCAATAAAAAGCATTATTCTTTCTCAATGAATAAATTTCTCCTGCATGAAATATGAATTTTTCTTAAATTATTCATGCATTAACAATTTCTTTATTTCTTTTTAATTTACCATAGACTGTCATTCATTGTAGTTCATTTCAGTGTGTTTAAAGACAACCTTCTGTATAAGCTCAGTCAGGTAGAAGCTCTCTGCTGTGTGCTTAGTCTCCCATGGACAGACCAAACTCATCGGAGCAGGACAAATTGAGGTCACCAAAGTGAAGTTTTAGGCAACCAGCTGGTTCTCTTAAAACTTTTTTCCCCTCCTGTTTCTGCCCACCTCTTATGAATATACATGCTGAACATCCCAAGAGGCTTTGATATGAAGGTGCCCAGATGGAAAACCACCAAACTCTTTTTGCTCACCTCCAGGAAACTCATTCTTAATCGCGTGCTCATGCCTGCGCTGTGGGAGCTCTCAAGTCTCTGCTGCTTGCATTGTGGAAGACAAATGTCAGTCCTAAATAAATACAACTCAGGCTTCATATAACATCTTCAGGGCAGCCCCAGAAAGTGAATACAAGCAAATTTATTTCAAATGACTTTTATAGGAAAAGAAAAAAGCAACACAGTCTTAGGGCCAATTCCAATTCCCATCTTAACCCTCAATCTTAGAAGCCCCCAAAACCAGGATGTTCATCTTGTCTTCAGTGTGATGATTTTCTTGACTCTTCCTTTTTTTAAGACAAATTGTTTTAGCTTTTCTTACCTCAGTTTCGGCTGTCACTTCAGCCTTCATCAGAAGTTGTCGGACTTCCTGGTGTGACGTAGCCTCGTGAGACCGTCCAGATGGACAGACCAAACTCATCGGAGCAGGACAAATTGAGCGTGGCTATCGCTCAAGTTTTATTGGAATTACAGAGTATTTTTTCACTGAAAGGAGAGCAAAACACTGCTCTGGAGGCTTTTCTAAAAGGAAAATAGGTTTTTGCTCGTGTTTTTGTCTTTACTTTGTCAGTAGGTCGTATGCGTCGTTGATCTAATTGGTTGATTTGGCCCGTCTATCACCAACATAGGCTGTGATAGACAGATGCCTTATCCAATCATCTAACCAGTATTTTCACCCTTTTCCAAAACTACTCTAGTGGATGGTTCCCAGACGGATATGCGGAGCAAATCCATCTGGTGGAGTCAGGTTAGGCGTGACGTGTCATGAGAACAGCTGACCGGGCACGGCAACTTACAATGAAGTGCTCGTGCCCGGTCTCGTCTGTCCTGAAATGACAGCCGAAACTGTTACTTTTTTGCCGATCAAGTACAAGAACGAGTACTTGCATTTGAGTACTTGCCGATACGAGCACCCAATTAATGCGGACAAGTGAAATAAGTGAAAGGTGTTTACGTTTTTGTTTGTTTGGTTATTCGTTTAAATAAAGAGAAGCATCTCTGCAGCTCAGGTGTGATGCGGGCAATGACTGTTCGACCCACAGCCTCCGGAGCTCGTGTGTGGGTGGAGACGCCAGATCATGTCTGTGACGGTGCATCGCTGTGAAAGGAGACTCTGTGCAGACATACTATAGAAACGTTGTTTAAATCAGCTGTCAGTCACTGGAGAAGGAAAGATCCAGGAATAAGATGGAAATGTTGAACAGTTGTGACCCGTATAGAGAAGTGACTGCTGTATACGAGCCGTTAAACATCACCACGTCCCTGCTGAGCTGCATTCAGGGATATTTACATCTGTCTGGTTGAGAAGCATCACCGTACACCAGGATGAAGGTATATAAGAAGCACCGACAGTTCTCACTAAAAACTACTATTCAAACAGAAATAACAGAAATAGAATAATTTCCTCTCATTTTAACTTGTTACAACATCAGTTTTAGAACGATGGAGCGCTATGAAGACGTAAATAAAAAGCATATAGGACCGGTATGCAGGAAAAACAAAAAATATCCTTCTAAATATCAGCGGTACATCTTGTCTTTGAGCTTTTCAGCTGAATATGAGTGTAACAGGATTTCCACATCCCTCTTTTAGGAGTTTATTTACGTTACCGCATCCCTCCATTTTAGCTAGCAGTTAATGTCAGCTCATACAGAAGACAGCTTATGAGAACAAATCACACCAACACGAGGTATTGGCGTGATTTATTGATAATACAAGGTACTATTTATGGCTAAAACTATGCTAATTATATGAGGATGAATGTAGGTGTGGGCATTACTGACCGTTGATGAAGTGTTCGCTGCTAGAACGTGTGGGTTCGGGGATGCTGGAGGAGCTGCATGGTTTACTGTACCCGGCCGGGACCGAGGTGCGTTTCACACACACCCATGAAATATATCTGAAAACAGTAAAACCATCATGTTTAAGGCAAGGCAAGTTTATTTGTATAGCACATTTCATGTAGAGAACAATTCAAAGTGCTTTACATCAAACATTATAAGCAAAAGGGGGAAAAAAAGAACAAAAACTTAGAAGTAAGATTCAAAATTGAAAACATTCAAGATTAAAAAAGAGAATAAAGAGACGTGCAGATTTTAACTTTTGAATAAAATCTACGTAAATGCAGCTGAGAACAGGTGGGTCTTCAGCCTGGATTTAAATAAACTAAGTGTTTCAGCTGATCTGAGACTTTCTGGGAGTTTGTTCCAGACATGTGGAGCATAGAAGATGAATGCAGCTTCTCCATGTCTGGTTCTGACTCTGGGAACTGATAAAAGGCCGGATCCAGATGACCTGGGGGTCTAGCAGGTTCATACTGGGTCAAGAGGTCACTGGTGTATTTTGGGCCTAAACCATTCAGAGCTTTATAGACCAGCAGCAGAACTTTAAAGTCTATTCTCTGACGGACCGGCAGCCAGTGTAAAGACCTCAGAACTGGACTGATGTGGTCCACTTTTCTGGTCTTAGTGAGAACTCGGGCAGCAGAGTTCTGAATGAGCTGCAGCTGTTTAACTGATTTTTTAGGTAGACCAGTAAAGACGCTGTTATGCATTCATCAGTGCTTGAAGATGCATTCATCTTCAAGCCGACTGAAGATGATGCATGGACTAGTTTTTCCAGATTTTCCCGAGACATCAGATCTTTTATCCTTGAGATGTTCTTCAGGTGATAGTCGGCTGATTTAGTGATCGCTTTGATGTGTTTTTCAAAGTTTAGGTCTGAGTCCATCACTACACCCAGATTTCTGGCCTGATTGGTGGTTTTTAGGTGTATGGACTGAAGTTCTGTGACAACCTGATGTCGTTTCTCTTTGGCTCCAAAAACAATCACCTCAGTTTTGTTTTTGTTCAGCTGAAGAAAGTTGAGGCACATCCAGTCATTAATCTCCTCAATACATTTACCAAGAGCCTGTCCAGGGCTCCGGTCTCCTGGTGATACTGTAATATATAGCTGTGTGTCATCTGCGTAGTTATGGTAACTAATATTGTTGTTCTTTATAACCTGGGCCAGTGGGAGCATGTAGATGTTAAACAGAAGAGGCCCCAGGATAGAGCCCTGGGGAACTCCATAGGTCATTTTTGTCTGCTCAGATGTAAAATTACCTACTGACACAAAGTACTTCCTGTTCTCCAAGTACGTTTTGAACCAGTTTAGTACAGAACTAGAGAGACCCACCCACTTTTCCAGTCGTTGGAGTAATATAATGTGGTCAACTGTATCAAATGCAGCGCTGAGATCCAGTAAAACCAACACTGACATTTTTCCAGTGTCAGTATTCAGACATATGTTATTCATGACTTTGGTCAGAGCAGTCTCGGTGCTGTGGTGCTGTCTGAAACCTGACTGGAAGACATCATAACGGTTGTTTTCTCTTAAAAAGTCATTTAGCTGGTGAAAAGCTGCTTTTTCGATGATCTTACTTAAAAATGGAAGATTGGAGATCGGCCTGTAGCTGCTCATCTGTGTCTTGTCTAGATGATCCTTTTTTAGCAGAGGTTTGATCACAGCTGTTTTCAGTGACTCTGGGAAAACACCTGACGTTAGAGAGGAGTTCACAATCTGAAGCAGATCTGACTCCAAGGTCTTTGAGACCTTTTTTAAAAAACCAGTGGGCAGGATGTCCAAACAGCAAGAGGAGGACTTCAGTTGATGCAAGATGTCCTCCAGTTCTTTGCTAGTAATGGGATAAAACTCTGTCATGGTGTTTAGACTTGATGGACACGAGACATGACCTGAACCTGCTGTTGTCGAACCAACGGCTTGTCTAATAATTTGGATTTTGTCTGTGAAGAATTTGGCAAGGTTAAAAATAAAGAAGCACAGAATTAGATGAAAAAATAAAAGTAGATGAATAAATAAATAAAACAAAATTTAACATAAGGATAAAGACTAATTAAAAAGCTAAAAACGTTGCTAAAAGCTAAAAAGGTAGGTCTTGAGCCTCTTTTTAAAAAAAACATCAACAGTCGCGAGGCCCATAATGCTGAAACAAGGCCTCGCCATGGGTTTTGGTACGAACCTTAGGAACAACCATAAGGCCAGTACCAGAAGACCTCAGGGTCCTCTGGTACTGCATGCATGAATGAAGAAAAATAATGACTTGAATGACGTTTTATGAAGAAATAAAAAATAGTCTAAAAGCTCTTAAAAATCCATTTTTCATGAAGGACAGAAAAAGCCAGAAGACTCTCCAGGTCTAAGGAGAGAAGGTTTCTTGGTGTGATACAGTAAAATGTTTTGAGTTCAAATTCTCTAAACATTTGTGGGGCAGCGACAGATTTCTGATTTCCACATTCAGATAATGTGCTTAAAGTTCAGCCTACAAGGCCAAAAAGCAAACCTGCTTGTGTTGCAGTATACTCTGCTTCACCTTAAAGCTGCTCCTGCTGTCAGACTGACTGATGCTTGTATGTGTTAGCTCCCCAGCTTAAACACCCTCCTTTAGCTCTCAGCCTTCTTTTGTGCTCACCTTACTTTTTCTTCTCAGATTTTCTCTTGTCACTCCCAGATTGCCATGACAAAAAAATCCACAGCTCATATAACAGATATCAAATCGAGCCTTATTTATGAAGCACTTTCATGCCAAAGGCAACACAAAGTGCTCAACATGTAAAACAAATGCTTATTGAAATAAAACAAGCCTTCACACACCCAAGTAAAGAACACACAAATGCACACCCCATACCACTTCTACACGTGAACCCTGTGATGGCATCTACAGCCACACAGATGTGGGAACCTGCAATTACACCACACATAGGGCCCGATTTACGAAAGGTTTGCGCTTGTTAAAACAGGCGCTATCTTCATTACGCACGCAATAATCCGCCAGAGCTGATTTACAAAGCAGGGCAAAAGGAGGTTTGCGCCTGTCAAGGGGCAAAATAGCGCCGCTGTCCATTTTGCGCATCTGCTGCAGATGAATATGCAAACTGGGCGTTTCTGCCAGAAAGCGCAAAATATTGGGAGGAGACTATGCAAAACCTCAGTTTAACACGCGCAATGTGATCTATTAACCGTTCAACGGAAAGCGGGGGCAAAAAATTGCGTGTAATTTAGCACGTCTGAAAAGCAGGTATAACTGGCAGCTTTACGCACCGATGGCTGAAAGATGCTGCACACAGGACTGCAGACATCGGGTCAGAACCGGTTCTGCTGCAGGACTGCAGACATCGGGTCAGAATAATTTCTCATGATGTGTTCAGGCGACACGTCAAGTTTTCATTATTTAATTAAATAACAATCAACATCACTGTTAAACACGAGTTAATTCTAGACATGAACCAGAACATCTGCAGCTGCAGCATCATGGTAGTTAAAGCTGACATTATTTATGCCTTTTTATTTTCTTTTACTTTTTGCCAATGGCATATTTTTAAATTAAAATCATCTCCTGCTCCTCCACACCCCAGCAACTGCTGCTGCTGTTCTGAGGTGTCCTGTGTGAAGTTGGCCCCCACCCCACAGAAAACTCAGTGAAAATAACCAGTAACGCACAAACTATAGATACTACTTTAGTTTTGCGTGGGGTGGGGGGCAATTACACAGGTCCCGCGGCTGGCATTGTGCCAAAGAGCGCGCAGTCTGATCATCTTTCAGATCAGATCATCTTTACCAGCGTGTCCTTATCCACGTCCTTAAACTGGCTTCTTCTTACGACCCACAGGGAAACCTGCTGCATCGTTTTTATTTATAGTTATTATGAAGAGTACATTTGCAAAAACAGACAAATGCCACTGTGGAAAAACGGAGTTAACTGCTTTTGTTACTGTCCGGTACAAACGTCCTATCTCCATTTACATCATTAAAACCCTCCACCTCATGTGAGCTTGATTTGCTGAAAATATTAAAAAAGTAAATGAAGAGTTTATTTGCAAAAGCAGTTAACTCCGTTTTTTCTAAATGGCGTTTGTCTATTTTTGCAAATGAACTCCTCATATTTATCTTATATTCTGTTTTTTATTTGCCTCATTATGTCTCTGAAACTAACATCTCTCTATCAGGATGAATTTCATTTTGCGTTTACCACATGCTCTTCTGAACTTTCCGTGGCGCAGTCAGAGCGCACGCTAAATCCTCATTTAAATCCTGCTGTTTGCGCCTGTTACAGATTGCGCGTGTAATCTTTGTAGATCACCCGCAAACGCTAAAATGACAGCGCACGCTATTTTTTTGCGAGGCAAAGACATTAGACTCGCAATTTGGATTCTTTGTAAATCAGGCCCATAAATCTCTTATTTTGTTTCACTACATAGGATTAAATTTACAGTTATTTCATTATTTGGAATTTATTTACATGACAACACTGTACTCTAAAATTAGTCAGCACATTTTATTTTACATTGATTTGTCATGATACTACATAATTTGTATTTATCTGAGTTCTTGCAGTTTCACCAGCAACACATATCCTACATAAATTCCAGTTTCCACAGGACAGCCTTTCAAACGTATGTCTTGCCGTTTGAGTTTGTTAGAAAGGCTGATTAGCCACAACTACTTTTCTCATTCTGTTAGGTAAGTTTGTTCGAGTTAGTCTTGCTCTGTTGTTAGTGAGCCTCCAAAGTTGTACGTACTTTATAAGGTTGTTTGTGCGTGCACCAAAATACAATCTATATTTACGTTTTTACTAAAAGCGATCTCTGCAGTCGCTGTGGTTACGTGACTGCTGAGTTTCTCCAAAACAAACATGGTGGATGTCCCGTCAATCTCCGATAGAAATGTATATGTTTTAAGATAGATTGTGGCATTAGCTTTGTTTTGAAAACTTTTCTAGCGACAAATATACACTTTTTTTCCTAATATACTGTACATTCAGATTGTTTACATGATCCATAGTTTTTTTTTCGTTTTGATGTACATTCTTTCAGGTTTTGTGGTTGTAGCAGGTATTAGATGCCTACCATATATCAGATACTAGCAGGTATTAGATACTACCATATATCAGATACTAGCAGGTATTAGATACTACCATATATCAGATACTAGCAGGTATTAGATACTACCATATATCAGGTTCTAGCAGGTATTAGATACTACCATATATCAGATTCTAGCAGGTATTAGATACTACCATATATCAGGTTCTAGCAGGTATTAGATGCTACCATATATCAGATACTAGCAGGTATTAGATACTACCATATATCAGATACTAGCAGGTATTAGATACTACCATATATCAGATACTCGCAGGTATTAGATACTACCATATATCAGATACTAGCAGGTATTAGATACTACCGTATATCAGATACTAGCAGACATATTAGCAGCTGTCAGAGCAAGTCAGGTCTGTAGCAGAACAGCCTATACTCCGGGTATTAGATACTACCATATATCAGCTGCACTAGCGGGTAGTCACATAGACTCTGAAAGGAATGCTGGGATATGAGGTTCTTTCAGGATAACAGGGGCTTTTATACATACTGGAATGAAATCTTGCGAGAATTTACTTACAAAGTCTCGCAAGATCATATTTTTAAAATTATCAGTCCAAAAAACCCAATATTTTCCGATAAAACATTTTAATGCCAGTTTGGTTGTACTATTTTCAATTTCTGGTATTACAATTCATGTAAAAAATGAAGTCAGGGTTAATTTGTCTCTAAACTAGTGAAGTAAACATAAAGCCTCCTTTTGCAGATTGCATGTACAGTTCATTATTTTCTCATACATTAGTAGTTGCTCCATGCTTAATAAATCCAGATGAATTACAAGCATACTGTGTTCTCCAGCATGTATTATAGGACCAGTAAGGCCATATCATTTTAGTGTATTTCCTTAACTCCATCAGCAACAGAGTGTGCAGATAGATGTAGCCTTCACCTGACGTCTTCTGGTATGTTTTCATCTTATTAGCTGGTAGGAATTTCTATCAGTTCATACACACTGACCTGCAAACAAAACAGCAACAGTGACATCCTTCACTAAAGAGAACTGGAGTGTAAATGAAGTAGACTGGACCCAGATGAATTTGACATTTTAATTAAAAATAATAATAAACAACCCATAAATCTTATATCTCGTACCTATCAGTGACAAGATTCTCTTTCATTATTATCTGAGTCACCATGCAGATGCACCAAATGGCACTGATGTCACCTGCAGGGAACATCTAGCTTCTTATATAAACACGAAGGGAACTTTTATTAAAGTGTAGACTGTAGTGAACACTGAAACATGACTCCAATCATGCATCCTGAAAGAATTCCTTTATAAAGACATGAGTGTGATAGTGTCTTGCTTTTGTGTCAGAAAGCTTTCGTATCAGTTCTGACTCACAGCAAATACTGTTATCTTGAATACTGCTGGTAAACTCAAATATTACAGTTATAATTTTTCATCTTCACCAAGGTGTCAGCTCCTGTTGGAAGAACAAACCCTGATAACTAGGTAATTAAGTAGAAATACAAATATTTATCGGCACCTTGTGCTTTTCATTTCTGAGTTCTGCTAGCTATGACGGCACATTTACTACCGCATCAAATATTATTGATAAACTAATACCAGATCTGTGCTGTTATATTAGGTTGTCTCTGCCTAAATGTCAGCATGTCAGCCTTGACTGTGTACACAGCACAAATTTAGCTGAATGAATGAAACACGGCGATGTTTTTCTCTTCTTTGTCATTTCCACAGTAGTTAAAGCTGTGATTATTGTGTATTATGAGCTGTCTATAATTTCTGGTTTTTCCATTTTTATGAAATTGTGATCCTCCTTTAGTCATTGTTTCAGTCTGAATTGATCACCCATTTTAATGTGAATGCCCAGAGAGATAATTAGCATTAAATTTTAGAAGTCAGCTGCAGGAGATGGAAAATCATCACAGCCTGGGCTCAGCTTTTATAACTTCAGCCTGTGTGAGATTGTTTTCTTCACAGTGCATGTTTTAATGTAATTTGCTGTGCAACAGTACATGTCAATACATGTTATTATAACAGAAAAGATTTTTCTATCCATCAGTGTTGCTTTTGATGTGAACAATATCAGAGCATTTTCTTTTTAATTTATTGTACATGCTAATGAATACATACAGATACACGATACTGTAGATGAGAGGTTGACCAATATTTTTTTTCTTGGCTGATACAATATCAGAATTATTAGTAATCATGGAGGCTGATAACCAATATTAGGAATATCATTTGCTGTTAAATTGTCATGACAACACATTTGCCTTCATAGTCAATATTGATTATTGACAAAATGCTGAATGCATTGTTGATGCACATGCCTACGTCGCAACTCGGAATTCACATGACCATGAAACAGGTAACGGGTGAAAACAAGCCGCATTTGAACTGCATGTGATGGATTAGGAGCCTTGAAAACCTTTTTGCACCCTTTTTTTATCTTATTCTCCACAGGTCTGTCTTTGAAATGATGTTGAAATGAGGTTCAGTTATCAAAAGTCTTACTGCCAAAGTTAGAAAAAGATACCAAGCAAAATTAGCGTGTGTTGGACTAAGTGATGCCCATCAGCTCTCAGTCTCCGCTCTGATTCACCCCAAAGGTGTTCTGTGGGGTTGAGGGCAGGACTTTGTGCAGGCCAGTCCAGTTCCTCCACACCAGACTCTGCATCCAGGTCTTCATGGACCTGCTTTGTGCGGTGCACAGTCATGTTGGAAGAGGAACGGGCCAGCTCCAAACTGGTCCCACAAAGTTGGGACATGGAATTGTCCAGAATGTCTTGGTATGCTGAAGCATTCAGAGTTCCTTTCACTGGAACTAAGGGTCCAAGCCCAGCTCCTGAAAACACCCCCACACCATAATCCCCCCTCCACCAAACTTTACACTTGGCACAATGCAGTCAGACAAGTACCATTGTCCTGGCAACCCCCAAACCCAGACTCCTCCACCAGATTTCCAGATGGAGAAGCGTGATTGGTCCTCCAGAGAACGCCTCCACTGTTCTAGAGTCCAGTGGCGGCTGCTTTCCACCACTGCATCCACGCTTTGCATCGCACTTGGTGATGTATGGATGGATGCAGCTGGTCACCATGGAAACCCATTCCATGAAGCTCTCTGTCACTGTTCTTGAGCTGATCTTAAGGTCACATGAAGTTTGGAGGTCTATAGTGATCAAATCTGCAGAAAGTTGACCACCTCTTCGTATTATGTGCTTCAGCATCCGCTGACCTGCTCCATCAGTTTATGTGGCCGACCACTTTGAGGCTGAGTTGTTGTCCTTCCCAAACACTTCCATTTTCTAATATAGCTGGCAGCTGACTGTGGAATATTTAGGAGGAAATTTCACCACTGGATTTGTTTGCACAGGTGGCATCCTATCACAGTTCCACGCTGGAATTCACTGAGCTCCTGAGAGCGACACATTCTTTCACAAATGTTTGTAGAAACAGTCTGCATGCCGAGCTGCTTCATTTATACAGCTATTGACATGGAAGTTATTGGAACCGCTGAATCCCATCATTTGGATGGGTGAGCAAATACTTTTGGCAATATAGTGTAGAATAAAGGGAAGATCGACGAGTTACAGAGCAGGTAATCAAATGGCTCCCCTGTGCAGCAAAGCAATGTTTTCTTCCCCTCGCTAACTGGATGTGATGAATTTGGTGAAAGTTCCCAGATGTTTGTGCGGATCCATAGCCAAGATGATAGTAAGCCAGGCCGATAATCGATCGACCCCATGCATAGAATAATGCAACATTAAAATATGAGTAATCTTAAATTTAAATTCTGTGTGGCTTGTTTTCATCAACATGCTGCACGATTCATTAACAATAATTATTGATGATTAAAATAATAAGTTTCTGGATTTTTTCTACAAACTGACATCCAGTCATAACAGTTTATCATTACAGTTCTTAATCCCTTAGATTTACCCCAATTAGTTCTGGAGAGTGGGTTGTTTGGGTCATGGAGGCCTGGGTAAGTTGGACAGGATACATGCAAAAGGTGTCAGAAACGGCAAGTAGTTCACAACATCTTTCACTTCTACTGACATTTAGACAACACATTAATAAGTACCCTGGTGCATTTATCCCAGACTTAGCTCGACCCACACCATTACATTAATCATTAACAACCTTATTTGGTAATAGCTCATGAGTACTTGACATTTACTGCAGAATCAGCCCATTTGTTGAAGTATGGAGCAGGAAAAACACACACACACAAAACAGGTCAATTTGAATATGAAAAGCATCACACAATAGATATAATTCATGCTTTATTAGCATTTCAGTCTCAGAGGAGTGAGGCCTGTGAAGCTGTGGTTCAGACAGCATAAGTCGCTCTATAAAAATCTCACAATGCACTCGATTCCCATACTGAACACATATCCAAGCTGCTATTCTAATATGGCGTTCTGTTGAATCTGTCATGCGTGTGCTGACGCTCTCATTGCCAGTGAAAGAGCTGCTTCACTGCTCACAGTACAACTACAGCTGCTACTGTTATTGCTGCCGCTTGCGATTCCATTTCATCCCTCTATGGGCTCTGATTCTGAGGTTTTCACCTCAGTGGGGAAGTTTTGTTGCCCATTTCTTTCCTCTCTGCACTAAGCTTTTATGTTAGGAGAACAGGATCAATGTTCCATGTCAACTACCAAATATGTAATATGTGGTCCTTTTTCAGAGATTCTACAGTTATTAGAATATGAGGATTTTAACCCGCTGTTGCAGTTGTGGGTGCACATAAACCAGCTGTTGCTCTGTGAATGCCAACTGCCTGCGTATGATCAGCAGAGATGTTTTGTATTAAAACAAATACCACAGTTTTAAAAAATGCTCTAATACAGAAGCTGTAACCAAGCACAAATGTTAAATTTGTACAAAATGTCATAGAAATGCTGGAAAGCAGTATCAGGGGTTCCGACTCTTTTCTTGAAGTTATTTTCCAGGACTTTTCCAGGACATTTTCAGGACTTTTCCAGCTGCTACAGTACAAGTCAAGTTACCACAACTTAGACTAATAAATTCCACCCCAAGCTTTTGGAGAAGTGTTCTACAGTTGTTGCTTACATATTTTACAGCGATGAAGTACAGATGAAGGAGCAGAGACGAAGCAGAGACAAAGAAGAGACGAAGTAGTTAGCTTCGTGTCGGAATCACATCCTCCACTAAAGTGTAGATTCTACAGACCAATTTGCACAGCCCCACAACCACACCACCCCCCCCACAAGGCCCCACGCGTCCGTCCACTAAAGTGTCCGCAGCAGATTCTACTGCTATGCTTTGCAGCTGTGTTTGGTCATTAAATTAGTATGAAAATAATTGCTTTTGGACGTTTCAAAATAGTTATGGATTCGGGACGTGAACCATTGTGATCAATGTAAAAATGAATTGGTACGCTCCTATTGTAATAGTTCTTGTCATTATTACGATCTCGGTAAACAGATAAACAGCTGTGAGGCTTTTTAAATATGGCAGGGCTGGAAGAAGTGGAGCTCACGCAAGGGGCGGGGCTTACCAGTTCTACCAATCACCAAACACCTACGTATTTCAGTTCCTATGGAACCCCGCCTCTAGAGAGCTAAAAAGGTTATAGGAACTGTGGCCCAAGGTCCCTAATTCCTATATGTCCGAATAAGCAAAAAAAACGGCCTGGTTCCCAAAAAGGTTCTAGGAACTCAAAACGGTTCCTACAGTCTGAAAGCGCCTGTAGATAATGTGCTATGTAGTGCAGCCCTATGTAGTGAATGAGGGGTTAGGGAGTAGGGAGGACATTCGGACACAGCCCATGACTAGGAGAAATGGTTCCACCGCAGTTAGCTAGAGTGGCACTGTGATGCCAACTTTGGCACAAGCCATGATTTGCAAGTTCAGAATGACATGCAGACCTGCATAGACATTATAGCAGTTTCTTTGTTTTCTTATCCAGCTGTATTCTATCGCCAAACACAACAAAGGAAACACTCCAGTATATTTTTCTCTGTTTAAACCAATTATAGACTGTGCAGATGAGAGTGCTCTATCTATGATCTCTATGAATACAGCTACAAGTTTTATAGTCTTTCCCATAAGTCCTTCTATTGTTCCTTTATTTGAAGTCAGAATTTGAGGCTGTAGACTGTTTTCCTGAAAGTTACACATGACAAACGGATTTTATCTCTGGTCTATGGGAAATGACTTAAAATGATTTGGATTAATAGTAACAATCAAACATTGTCACAAATTGGTTGCGGAGTTGGTTGTGATTGGGTCTGTGATTGGATTTTCAGTGTGAACCGATGCCAACATCAGTCCAGTGGAAAACTGCCAGTAAAATGAATCCGCTAAACACTGCTGAATGTTACATTGATGAGGTGCGGCCGTCCCTCCCAGCGTTTGGCGGTGACAGGCTCGCTAATGCATTTGATCCCAAAAAATTTGGATTTATTTCTTTTGCATAAGGGTAATCTGGAATTTTATGTAGCAATGATTTCTGTGTCATAGCACATCCTGTCAGAGGCAATGTGTTTGAATTACAGTTTTTTGGATCTTTTCAAAAAAGCTTTTTTTCCTGAATAATCCAGAAAAAAAAATCCACACACACTTTTTTTTTTTCTTGTAATAAGCCCTTTGAAAAATAAAGAATGTCAAACATGCGTCTCCCCTCCCACCTTCTGTTTCTGAACAACATTCAATTATCTCATTTGATTAACTTTTCATTACGACAACTCAGACAAACAAACACTTTTCTCCTGGGTGAAGGAGCCTGTGATAAGTGACGCTGTTGTTGGGAAAAAGTCGTCCGTGAATACAGCTTAATAACTTTTTTTAGTCTTTCCTGGTAGGTTGAGAAAAGAGCGCTGCCATCCGGCCTTGTCGACTGTAACATATTAGCATATTTATTAAATTTTTGCCCCTCTAATGGATGGAACATTTGCTGTAAGTATTCAAAGTGATTGTTCCCCTCTCTCCTTTGCTACACTGCTGTTTTGTATTGGCTTACATTACCACACTGCAGTCCCTTTAACGCAGAATATGAGGTAGTAATTTTCTATAGTGTTCCATTTCCTGTTTCTATATTGCAGTCAGAGGCATCTGTTGATGCTAAGGCCATTTCCACTGGATTTATCAAAGAATAACATGAAGTAAACTCATCTCATTTTAAATTCTGTGTCAGATTCTGTTTTGCTGTTCGAAAGGCTCCGAGTCTTTGCTTGCGGTTGACTGCCAGGCCCCACTACATGCTATATCAACAACAGCAGACACTGGTAATCAATATTTTATGCATCATACTTTGTTCTTCCCCAGTCTGGCAAGATATTGTCACTCATATCATTACTCTCTCTAATATGAGGAAACAATCTGGTGTCATCAAATCCTATTACAGCGGATTTTCTTCCTCAGGAGTGGTTAGAATTAAAATTTTATTGTTTGCTGGAACATTTTGACACCCACACTCATGGGTGTTTCTTCCAATATTTAAGGGCATGTCAGAAGCCTGGCTGTGCACCCGTTTTCAAATCTCTCAGCAAATTGTGCTTTGAAGGATTAACAACATTTACTGTCACATTTGAGCCTGACTTTGAGCTACAGGATTAGAATGCATGTATATGTGCGTGTACCTCTTACTTTCTTGGGAAATTTGTAGCATTTCCACCATCCGGCCATCTCAATGTCACATCAAAGCTGACACACTTAAGCTTATCTGATAACTTTCTAAAGTCTTGTCAATAAATCATGTCACTGCAGTTATACACATAATATTTCCCCGTGTACGTTCCTTGAATATTTGAACCCAAGAGAATATCTGACCCACTTTTATAGCTGTGGAATCAGTCCTGTCACTCATGCCACCCAGAGGATACCAACCACAGCTGCAGACCTGGGAATTGGTTAAAGTCCTTATTTATGCTTGAAAAATCATTTAATGGTTCTTTGGCCAGCCGCGGCTGTACCTTCCACGTTGGGTTTGTATCTTAATTCGGCCCCACATCAAATATAGGCCTTGAATGCGGGAAGAGTTTGGGGAAAAGGTGGGCTATTCACAGACAAAGACCATGGCTGTCCCTGAAGGGAAGCCATAATTAGGCCAGATGGGGCAATATGACTGTTAGCCTTGGGTTAGTCTTTTCTTGCCCATGGTGAGACTCCTTGTTAATATTGGCAGAGGAACAGAGCAGCACTCACCATTCATACCCTGCCATCTGTGTGGCTGAATGTGGAAGGTCTGAGAAATTTCTGCTCAAGTGATCTGCTAGACAGAGGGATGCTGTGGAGGGGATTTTGTGTCCCACACCACCAGAAAAGCAATGCTTCTGCAGATTTTCAATAAACCTAACTGAAATTAGAATTCTCTATAGTCTGTGCTGAAGCTGATAAAACTATTATGGTATTATAAAAGGAAAAGAGGATGTGCATGATAATAGAACAGCAAAGTAAGGCTTATTTGAACTGAGATAGTATTTAAATGGGTTCTTGGTTGAGCTGAGATAATCTGGTCTGATTCAATACATTCATTGGTTACTTAGCAAAGTTATTGGTCTTCTATAGACCATTCTCAGGTACATGACATTGTTCGATTGCACTGCCATGTTGGGTGGTAAAAAGCTAATCTGGGGTTCTGCTCCCACTATGAAGTGACTGTTAACTTGCTGCTAGCTACCTCTCATTAAGAATGGCCCTTTTAATGATAATCTTCTTTCAATGCAAATGTATAGCTGAATCAATGTTGATGCAATTCAACAGTCTTTTAATGTTGATCTTAAGATAGTTTAATTAATGTTGATTCACTGTCAGAATTGATTGAAAAATAAACCTTATTTCAATGTTGATCATAGCAAGCACTTTCAATGTCAGACATCAGTGTTGATTCTCTGTCAGGATTGATTGAAAGTTCGACTTTATTTCAATGATCTTAATGTACTGTAGTTGAATCAATGCTGATTCACTGTCAGAACTGATTGAAAATTCAACGTTATTTCAATATTGATCATAGCGAGCACTTTCAATGTATCTTTCAATGTCAGACATCAATGTTGATTCAATGCTTCAGCCTGACCATATTTCAACATTGATTCAATCACTTTTTGCTATATGGAGAGTGGCCTTTTATACTTTTGAAGCCAGTTCAGCTTTTATGTGGGCAGGTAAGGTGGTGATATTTTGAGAAATGTGCACTTGTTGGTGATCATAACCTAATGATTTTCCAAAATGCTGGTTTACAAACCTCCCTAAACAGCCAAAAGAAAGAGATAATCCTATCCAACTAGCTTTCACCACAGTTACCACCACTTGTCAATCGGAAGTTGGACTTCACAGGAGCAGAAATACAAGTTTACAAGTCGCTAGAGGCTTATTAATATTTAGTGGCAGGATGGTATCAAACCTTAAAAAGATATAACACCCACAGAATGATGTGCCTTCATTTTCTACTCACCCTTATGCTGAGCAAGACTCTGGGGCACTTTTTTAATATCTCAAATGCAGCCAGAGATCCGAGTGGGGGGAGGTTATCCACCTACATTCATATAATGGAGGTGACTGGCGCTCAAAATGAAAAGTTCCATAAAAGTCCACAAGAACTTGTCAGTATTCCTCCATACTGCTCGTCCAATGTATTCCAAGTGTCCTGAGTGGGTAGCGTCCAGAATTTACCGGAAAAATTATGGAAACGACATCATTTAGTATATTTTAATAGCCTAAACAGTAGAACATCATACTTTCCCGATGCGCATCCATGCGAGTTCATGACACTACAGAAGCCGCGGCTTTAAGTGCTTACTCTGCCGATAATGCAAGCGTAGAAGAAATTTACTTTTTACATTGTGCTAAGAGCGACTAAGCTCCAGAAAGAAAGAAAGAAAGAAAAAAAGAAAGTAAGAACGAACCCGCAATCTTATCTGCCGCAGCTCCCATAGTGTCGTGAACTCGCATGGGCGTGCATCGCGGAAGCTAGATGTAGCACTGTTTAGACTATAAAAATATACTAAATGATTTTGCTTCGAGTAAATCATGGACGCTACCTACTCAGGACACTTGGATTACATTGAACGAGCAGTATGGAGGAATACTGCCAAGTTTTTTGGGACTTTTATGGACTTTTTTGTGTCAGGCACCTGTGAATCCCATTACATGAAAGTCGGCAGATAACAACCTCCCCCCCTGAGTCAGGAACCTGAGTCAGGTGCGTTGGAGCAGAGAGACATGAAAAACCTGCTGGATTGTGGCCCTCGTTGGACCAGATAGTTTCCCTGCTCTTCAGGTTATGTTGTATAATGTACCAAACGGCTTAAATTTCAAGTCCATAAAGTTCTGATTCATTTCACAATGGTTGGTTATCACAGTGGTTGTCATGCAATCATCTTCAGATCACAAGGCTGGGTGTACTGCAGGACTTTAACAACCATATATTCAAAATCATGAATACTACTACATCAGCTATTTCAAATCCCATTGTATTGTTTTTAGTGCTATGACAATAAATATTATCATACTGATTCTATTGCAAAAAGAATTGTGATTTTTAATTAACTGCAGTGTCAAACATGATTTCTTTTAACCCAAGAAAATACTTTAAGAACCCTGACTTTACTGGAATCTCAGCTCCAAGAATTGCAGGGATTTTTAGAGCTTGAGAAAGTTTCTGATGGACAGCCAGAAGGAAAACAAAACCCATGGGGGGAGAAATGTATTTCTTTGTTTTGCTTGGAGCAAAAGCTAATCACCAGTTTAGGCAACCCAGTGCCTAAATGAGGGAAGGGGAGAAGGAAGAGAATTTGGAGGGATGGAAGCAAGGGAGAGGAAGAAAAGCATAAATTAATCAATGGACAGTTTATGCAGTTTGTTAATTTGCTTTTAAAGTTGTTTTTTGGTTTTTCATGAGCAGGAGTCAACGATGAGCTCAGCCTTTCTCCTTTTGACAATAGTTGGGATTATGCTAACATGCTGCTCAACAAAGAGGGGCTTTAAAAACAAATATCCCCCTCCAGAATGAAAGAATAAAAATAACTTAGCCTCCTTCAAAAAGTTGCTTATCGGTCCATTTGCGAACAAGTAAATAATTTAGTGCAATTTTGAATAGGTCACAAAGTAGACCAGGCGGCACAGAGTCGCGTCGATTAGCAGTGCAGCATCACAGTAAGAAGGTCGCTAGTTCAAGCCCCAGCCGGGGAGGGGTTTGAACAATTCCAACTGTGGCCTTCCTGTGTGGAGTTTGCATGTTCTCCCCGTGTATGTGTGGGTTTTCTCCGGGTACTCCGGCTTCCTCCCACCATCCAAAAACATGATGTAAGGTTAATTGGTTACTCTAAATTCCCCCTCCGAGTGAATGAGAGTGTAAATGGTTGTCTGTCTCTCTATGTTGGTCCTGTACACCTTGGACAGCACTGTCCACCTGTACAAGGTGTACCCTGCCTCTTCCCTGATAATAGCTGGGATAGGCTCCAGGTACAGAAAACGAACGAACAAAGTCGACTGTACCTTATTATGTGTTTCACGCTGAATAATATTAGCCTGGTACACCAGCCTGACCAACGCCATGTATGAGATACACGGCAGGTCAGTCTGGTTCCTCCGCTGGAGACTGATTTCCAATGCGAGACGACAGGCGGAAAGTGAACCGGAGAGAACCAATCAGAGAAACACGGAAGTGACTGTAGCTGGTGGCCTTAAGCGTAAGCGTATGTTGCTATGGCGATGCAGGAAGGCAGTGTTTACTCGTTGTTTTTCCCTCTCTAAAATATGTAGTTTTCTTGTGTATATTAACATAGAATGTTTGGTTTTATTATTATAAAAACTCTGTTACATATCAGCATTGTTCATTGCTGAACTACTAATATGAGAAAGCGTTTGTGTCGCACGTCATGTGACTATAACCTGGAAGCTGAAAAGCAGAAACAGCGGTGGAGACGTCGGAGGAGTTTTGCGTTCCTGTTAATAATCGTACTGCTGCGCTGTGATTGATCCGGTCAATGTTTTACCAGAGTGGAAATCACTTCCCAATGGAGGGAACCCAGACTGACTTGCCGTGTATCTCTTACATGACATTGGTCAAGCTGATGTACCAGGCTAGAGTAATATTTGACCGAACATTTTAGCAATTCAAGCGTTTTGAAAATGCAATATTTTAGGGGCCAAATGTTTTATGTTTTGTGCATATAGTCATATTAACCATATTTCTGCTGAGTAAAAGAGGTGAAAGAAACAGTTTTTATGATTTTATGATTTCATGTCATCTTTATTGTCACTACTTCATAAAAATATTGTCAGCTGGCTTCATTGAAGATGGAATGTGAAAATCCTACAACAGAAATATAGTGTGTTTCATATGTTTTCCCCATTTAAGACACACAATGTAACCTTTAGACCTCAAAAATCTGTTTCTGACTTGTTTTAATAGTACACCAACATTCATTTTCGAGCCGTCACTGCTCAGAGGCGTCCCAGGGCTCAGAAACAGCAGTATGTAAGTTTCCCATCTGGGACACGGCTGTGACGGTGCAGCCAACTATTGGTCGCGCACCGCGTCACTTACTAGCAAACGGATGTGAACTAGGTATGAATACCCCGGGTGTTTTGAACGCGCATCATGTCTGATTTGGAAACACAAGCAAATATTACGAGAGGAAGAGAGGAAAAGAAAGAGAGGATGGGACAGAACAAGAGTCAAGATAAGGCTGTCTTTTACTGGCTGGAAGTAATCACAGTGCAGGTACCATGAAGATGGTTGCTAGTTTAGCCGTCGATAGGGGGTGCGTCATTGAGAAAACTGCTAAGTTATGTTGTATGTCTTTAATATCAAATTTTCCAAACATATTGACTTGGATGAATAGGTATTTTAACCAAGGATTAAGGGTTTTACAATCACGAAACACAAGTACCTCAAACTGTTATTTAATTCCACGAAACTACAGCGAGTTGTTCTTTTATGTAGGTAGGCTAAAGCTTGTGCGAGAAGCAAGAACTTTTTCTTGCTCTCGAGGCGGCAAGAACAAAAAAAAAGTAAATTTTTGTCCAATAGATACATACATAACCCTATACTTCTGCGACTGTATGCTGCGGAAGTACAGAATTGCAGGCGAAGCACCGCGAAAAGTAGCAAAGGAAGCATGCCTTTCACAGTGCTTCGCCTGTGATTCGCGGCATATAGTTCCCCTATTGAATGCCACCTAGTCAGTCCTTTGATGTGAAATCGGCTTCTTATTTGTACTCGTATCAGAATGTGGGGGTCACAAAATGCAATTGGAAAAAAAATACTGAGTTAATTAGTTCACTTTCGCCAAGTGGTGCTAGTTTGAAAAACCAGGTTTCAACAACTATGCTAAGCTAAGCTAAAGTCAGTGCAGCCAGATTCAGAGAATGACTGGGTCGGATAGAAAACCAACCGGGGTGACATATGCCTTTTAATGCCACGTGTCTTGTTTATATTTTCGTATTTTCTCACCACCTCGATCAGCTGTTTATTAAAACTATCTGTTCAACCTCGCATCTGCGAAAATGTAGAAGCGACAACTCTACATGTCTGTGTTAACCCCGCCCACTTCAAATGTCCGACCAATGACAGAGTACCTCTTGTAGCTCCACAAGAAGAAAGTTCGCTCGGCCGAGGGGTCGAGAACAAGACATCCTTAATCATGTCAGCTCGTGGCCTTGAGAACAAGAAAGTTCTCGCATCTCGCGGAATATATAGCAGCCTTTTACGATATATTAGATTTTTAGCTTTGTCTGAAATAAAGTTGGCACACAGCAATTGACAAGTTACCCAAAAACCATTTGTCCAGCACTGGTTTCTTTTGTTGCATCTTCATTTTTCTCAAGACAATTTTTTTAAGTTATTCGTTATTTTTCTTTGTTGTTGTTTTTTTTGCACTGGCTAATACCACCCTGAATAGTTTACTTGAAAAAACTGTAAATAAACTGTACACCTGGAGAATTTAACTCCATGTACTATCCACTCCTACTCATAGATTTATGGATAGACTGTGAAAGAGAGACTTACTGGAAACAAAAAAGCTTTTCTGAAGGGCTCAAAACCTGTTTCTACCTATTACAGCATATTTCTAAGCTATAGTATCAAGGCTACAGCATGTACTTCACGATTGACTCATGCACACAGAGGTAGCATTGCTTAGCCCTGGATATGTGAAAAGCAGGCTCAGTTCCAGATATACAATCCCCTCAGCACTCTGTGTTTGCCAAGAGGGAAGGCTCATCATCTGGTGTCTTTGAGCAGATATAAGGATTAGCTTTGAATATCTTCAGCCCTGCGTGTAGTCATTTGATTACTGCTTCACAACAGGGAAGCGCGTTAGTTGCCATACCTCATGATGAATAATAATGGCCGGGTCACATGGGGTCCACACACTAGCTTGAAAATGAGTAAATAGGAATGACTAGATGTCACATTCATTTTTGACCCATCTGTCAAGGGCTGACATGTCTTCAAACAAATGATCCGTCAGCTCAACATGCTATCTCCAGCCAACATTTTAAATGCATCATTTTCATCAACATGCAAAAGGTTCTATCTTTTATCAGAAAAATACGGACACCAATTACAGAAATGTAAACAGAGTAAATCAACACATTTACAGAGCGCTGCTATTACATAGGACATCTTCTGATATCTGTTTGACAGTTCAAGCACAAATGGCCTGCAGACACTTAAGGAAGCTTCTGAATTAGTTTGCAGGGAAGCTGCAGTTTTACAGAGCAACTTTCTTTTACATTCCTAGGAGAACCACTAGAAACAGGCCTCTGGCTTTCCTTTTTCAAATTAACATACGCTATATTCAAAGCTTACTGCAGTCAGACGGGGCAGAGGAAGTATGTTTATACCAGGGCATTCAAATGCTAATGCATGTAAAAGATAGCAGTCAATGACAATGTATCTATCCAGGCAGACAAATCTGCTGGCCTGTGGCTTTTGGAGGTGAAGGTAACTCTGGTTATTTCCACCCTGTGCCTTTTTTATTGCTGCTGTATTGAATTTTATTGTATAGAACTTCACTTTGTCAGGTGCTGTGTTATGGTCCATCCATACATTCCCAGCACAATTTGATTCAAGGTAACCCTCACAAATAACCAAAATGTACCTGGAATGACTGCAGGAACTCCATAACTGCTCAGCTTTCTGTGGTTGCTTGTATTTAAAGGGAAGTTTGAATGATGCTTGGGCGACCTATGGATTTAGCTCTTACTCAATATCGCCTGTAGCTTTCTTGTTAACAAAGTGCAGTTGCAGTAAATGATGTTCTTAAGCCCCTTCAGCAGTTACGGTTTGGCGTTCATGCAGTTTCCATAGCTGACTGAAGATCTGAATAACTGAAGTTTATTAAGGCACAGACTTTAAATGCTGACGAAAGAGAAAAGATCATTTACATGTGAGTTTTAATTCCTCTTTTATTCCGAATAACACTTAAAGGCAGAGTCCGAAGTTTTCCCCCGAAAATAAACATTAGACTTGTCCAAGTGAAATCCGTCTCAAACAGCGCCTTTGGGCCTCTTCTCGTGTGCAGTGGTGAGCTTGAATGCAACTCCCTCTCCCCCTGCCTTTAATTCGCTCTTTCACTTTGTTTTGTTGTGGTCGGGACGTTTCTGGGTCGAGATTTCTGTTTATATCACCAGCCAATGACAGAGCTAAGCGAGTGACGCTGTGTGGGAATAAGCTCGTGATTGGAGCAGACGCCAGTCACTCGAACTCTCGAAAGGAAAAAAAGAAAGAAAGAAAAACGTGCCCCAAAGAAAAGGTGAGAGTTTTAGATAGTGCATGTTGGAAAACCAGGGTAAATAGTGGTTTGGCTTTTACCCGCTTCAGAGCTCTGAAGGAGAGGCTTGAAGCTGAATAGGCTGAAGAACGAGGCGGCCATTAGCCTGAGAGGGAGGGGCTCAGTTTGAATACTGCTGTTTGCAAACAGAAATGGTGGGGGGACACCGGACTCTACCTTTAATTCCGCTTTAAGAAGACCATGTAAACCCATAATTCCCAGTGAAAATTATCATTCCGAATTACGCATGTGTCGGTACGAAATTCTGACGGTATGATAACCTTGAGCTAAAATATCATGGTATACCATGATACCATGACTACACTCTTAAATATTGTTTCTAAGTGTCTGGGTAAATAAAAACACCTTATTTTGGTTGAACAATGCCCTTTATTGGAATGTCTGTACTTCTTCCTTTGATGTTTAATGGCGTTGGCGTAGCGACGTGCATTTACCACCACCACCTGGGAGTGTGTGTCAGGACAGGCGGCACACACGACTTACACTCTCTCCCTGTGTTTTATAAGACAGAATGAAGTTCATACTGCAGTCAAGGTATGAAGGTATGATGGAAAATATAATTGTTTTCATACTGCTACGTTTTTATACCGTGGTATACCTTAAAACCGGAAACCAGCACATCCCTATTCCGAATAAAAGGTTGGTTTATTCCTCTTTTAATTCCAAATAAAATAATCCCCCTGAAATGTAAACCTTACTTCCGATCTGAGTTAATTCCTGTCGTTCTGAGCATGCTCCTTTCCTTGTCCTGTTGTAATGGCACTTGTCGAAGCGCACATAAAAACAAACGCTGAACTCGTGCCAGCCGTCGGAAATGAAGTAGTATGTTAGTGTCGAGCTGCTGCTACAAAACTACAATCACAATACAGTGAAAATCTGTTATTACATGGTTTTCATGTTGTAGTCGAAACGAATAGGACCAGGAACCGGCTTTTGTGTACTTCCAGGTACGTCACACCCGCCCCCTGTCCAATCAGAATCCTTCCTCACCCCGGAATTAGATAAAGGTGTTTTCCACGTAAACCTTAATTTGGAATTATTGTTTCCATGTAAACACGAAGGAGAATAATTTAATTCGGAATAATTTAATTCGGAATGATTAATTATGAATTAAAAACCTCATGTAAGCAGGGCAATTGTGGCAAAGGCTGAAGGTTATATGATTATTCTCATCACTAGCTACATTTTCATTACACCTGGAATTTCACAAAATCTAAAAATCGCAATTAAAAACCACTAATGGAAACACCGACATTTAAAAAAAAAAACTCAAATATTGCAAAAAAGTTTTCTCATGAGCCAGATTTTCAGACTTTTCAATAAAGCAGTTTTTCACAAGAGTGTAATGGAAACACTTTGCATTTACAAGCCATCAGGTGTGACGTAGGGGGGCAAAATCCAGTTATTCATGCTTGATAATGATGTTTATGATCATAAACAAGCATTAACTGTAAAATCGGAGTGATGTGGGAAGTTTATCTGTTACATATATGAAAAATCCCCAAATCACCATAACTCAGCAAGCTGAGTTCAGTTTGGACAACATGCAGATGGTTTCAGTTCTTCATGAAGTAACAACTGGCCACAAGCTGTTCATGTCGTTTCCACACACGTGTAACACCATGACTCGGTTAACTTGCTCCCACATGTTAATTATATGTCACCAGAATTTAATAATGCGTGACCACAGATAACATCTTGTGACTGCTCATGCCAGAAGTTGATCCTGGGGGTTTTTTTTTAACTTGTGTTACGTTTCGGGCATCTGTCCTGGAAGTCACCATGAGTGTTTTCCTTGCCGATGTGATCAGAGGAGTCCGTACGTAAGGATTTTACCTCTGAGTCATCATCTGCTGCTTTCATCTCCAAATGAGGAGCAGCAGCAGCTCTAAAACAACATGTTTATATCTCCATCCGGGATTTTACCAGAATTACAACTTACAACATTCAATGGAAACACCTGCATATCGCAATTGTACTTTTTCAAAATTGAAGAAATATCTTTTTTTTTTTTTTTTAATGTGTAATAGAAACCCAGCTACAGAGACTATGTATGGAAAGAAAATGTCTAGATGAACTGCAGTGTGTATTTTGATCCAGAATAGCACATTTTTACAAAGAGTTTCGACTCTACATTTGCTTAATGTAGTGTATACAGTTGAGTGTGTTGTTAAATGTAAAATATTCAGAGTTGATTAGGTGGTGTTTCATATAATTATGTTATCACAACCTTCATTATTACAGTTTCACTTCTGTTTCGTGGCATTTGTTGAGTCTTGTGGTGTCACAGCCGCCTGTTTGTTAACCACCTCTGTCTCATTTATAAAAGGAAATCGTCCTGCTTCATCCCTCCTCTCTGATTGGCCTGGCATGGGAACAGTCTGCCCTTCGTTTTACTTTGAGGTTTCTTGTAGTTTTAGTTTGTGTTGGTTTGGGTTCCAGGTGTTTCTGTTGGTTAATGGTTTAGTTGCTAGGTCTCTTTAAGCTGTCTTTGTGTTTGTTGTATTTTACACTGGGTTAGTTTGGAGGTGGGATAGCTAGGCCTTGTTTTATCATAGTTGTGTTTTGAATACAGTTTTTTGGTATTGGTGCGGTTCCTTTCCTTTGTCGGGTTGTAGAAATACAAGACTATGTTTTGGGGTTTTTTTCTTATTTGGCTCCTTCTTGGGTTAGGGTTTCTCTATCTTTGATTTCCTCCTTTTGAGCAGCATTACTAACACCATCTCTTTTTCAGTTAGCGTTTATGCGTGATTTCCACCTCCTGAACAAAGAAAAACTTTTTACTCCATTTTAACACCCTGAAGCCAGTGTTCATTTGCTGTGTCTCTGATTCCTAGCAGACCTGGGACGTAACAAAGTGGGGGCTCGTCCAGGATAAATCTTTTTTTTCTTGTGGGGTTCATTTGTTCTGAGGTGTGTTAGGTCTTGTTATGGCCACATAGTTTTTCCCGGAGAGCTGTGTTGCTTTCCCCTCATGTGAGCCCCTGAAAGGCTGCTTTCTTTTTTTTTATGTTGCTGTTTATTCAGCATCAGGAACAAACTTTGGCTTCAGACTGAAATTCACCATGCTGTGCATCTGAGTCCTCAAACAACTATCACATAAATTAGATACTATGTAAATGGGGAAAATGTAATATTTTCAAGAAAAATGATCAAAAACTCTAAATGTGAGTGGTAGAAGTGTGTGAACCTCTTGTACTTTCAATCAATATGATGACAATCCGGTGAAAAGGAGTCCTGTTTTATCCCATCTTCACTACATTCATTTGTTAAAGTGAATCCTTTACAAGAATAAAAGTGATTTCTGAAGACTTTGGAAAGAAGCTGTCAATACTAGACAAGGTGAAAAAGTTTTAAAAACCTTAAAAATTCAAGCTGATTTATCACAAGCTGTCAAAATGAAAGAAATTTGTGCCTGTGCTGCAGTTGCTTTCCTCAGTCCAAAACCTCTTGTTACCTGGAGGTTAATTTGTGATACTAAATTGGCCATAGTGCGCACTCCAACTCCTGCACAGTATGAGCAAGGATGGGATCAAATCCATGTGACCCGCTACTGGATTAAGGGAGAGTGACTAATAGATGGTTAGATGAATGCTACTTTACACAGGAACAGCTGACCCAAAAAGATCACTCTGAGAGCAATGTGCGCAATAATCTGCAAGGTCATAAAGAAACATAGGGTAATTAATAAGCATCTAAGGGACATCTTGGCATATGATCCACACAGGCAATGCGAATGGAAATACTACTAGTACTACTTGCAGTTAACAGAAAAGCAAAAAACAAAGAAAACCCTGCTGTGCAGCTGCAGGTTGTTAAAGATCACATGGGCAAGTCAGAGGGATGTTTTTGTGAGTGTGGGTGGATGGATAAGAACAAAATGATACTTCATAGTTTAAGTAAAATGTCTTCTTTGGATAAAGGGCTTTGGATTAACATGCTGATGGTGGTATTACACTGTAATGCATTCTGTAATCTGGAAAGTATTTGACCATGTTATTAACAGTAAAATACTATGAAATATGTGTACAGTACACTACTGTAATTGCTCTGTACTGTTAACCAAAATAGCTGAGTTTTAGTGGTCTAGATACAGTATGTGTGTATATAGATAGATAGATAGATAGATAGATAAATATAATAAAAAAAGATAGATAGATAGATACCTTTCTTTTATGTAAAGCCTTTTGTACTTCGCCTCCGTGTTATTATTATTTTATATTGTAAAAGTTTTTCTGTCTGCTTGCATTTGTTACCTTTATCCTGTTTTATTGTCGTAAAGCACCTTGATGCTTTTGTCAGTGTAAGACTGCTTTAGAAATAAAGTGAACTTGAACTTATTTATATTATAAAGATAATCTAATAAAAAACTTTTGTTAACTTTCTGTTGATTACTATCGGCCCTTGTCTTGCTTTCATGAAAACGGGGGAAAGCAACTATCTGGAAAACCATCTAAAGTGTGTGTAACAGGAGGATGGTGGTACCACACAGTATAATATCAATCACACAGCCGTTTTTTTTTCCAATAAAGATGAACATTAGCAACATTTGCTCATGTTTTGGCTTTTCTTTTCTTTTGTTGTTCCATATCTTTGCTGTTGAATAGTTTCTTTCCTAACCCCATTCATGCTTTGGTATTTTGTGTTAGTCTTGACAGTTTCTTGAACATGGTTCCTTTCAGTCCATGATGTTTTATTTCATTTGGAACATGCTGTGTTCAGATAATGTAGGGAATGGATTGGGTTTTGCTCTCTTTATAATTTAGTCTGTTTTTGGTCAACCAAGACAGAGTAAACATGAACTGATTCTAGCTGTCAGTGAGGAATTAAGCCCCAAACTGCCCAACAAACATTAGCTTTGAAAACGTGAAACACACATAGCAACTATGCCTTCCTAAAAATGTCTATGACTATCGAAGATTTCCATGATTACTAATAGCACAGCATGAGTACTATTTCAATACCAGGTTCTATTTTTACTCAGTCAAGGCACCATGCAGAGCAGTGACTCGAAATCGTCGTTATTTATATGAATAAAGACTTCATTTATCTTTTAAAGAAAGAAAACAAAAACAGAGGAAGTGGCATACAGTATTTTACAAAGAGGAAAATGAAAGCAACAGTTTTTCAAAGTTTAAATCATTGTGTTTGATGAAAAATATCTTCTTAAAAAAAGCTAAACTCTTCCATTTTGACTGCAGTGCTTATTTGTGTTATTGCTGCTCGAGTGCTTGTTGTTAATGTAGCTGTTTATTATGTTAAAACTTTACTTGCCAATTTACAATAAATGCATCTACGGCGCAGCAATACTTCTACCTGACAGTTGCACTCTTCTAAAGTAATGGAGTGTAGAATAGCTATGAAATGATTAATGCTAACAACATATGTTTTATGCACGGAACAGCAACAGCACATCTCATAGAAACAGTTCGTATCCAGAGTCCCTTACAAGTACAAGTTCCTACCCAGAGCCAGTAAGGTCCAGGCAGATTCTGCAGCCAGTGCGGTCTGAAGGCTACTAGGCATTTAATATATCTGTGCACCAGTGTTTGCTTGCTCTCCAGCACCTCAAAAAAGTGTTTTCCCCAAAATGAAAGTGCTGTCATTTCACATCCAACTGCCTGTCTGTCAAAACCTTTGAAGGCTTTGAAAACCTAATGCACATAAAGTTCTCCCGTCTTGTTCCATCTATTCCTTCTCTGAGGCTGTTAAACGATATCAATAAGTGTATTTGCACACTTCAGAGGAGTTAAAATTCAGGCTAATTTTAATTGTGGATTGATTGGTGTTGCATTGACATCTTAATGCAAGTCAACAATGACAAAGATGTGTTGTTGTTGTGTAGATGCTGTGGAAACGGTGAATATTTCATGTTGAGCCCTGACTTCTGTCTTGTCTTCTTCTTCTTCTTTTTTTTTTTTTTTACTATTGAACCATCCTATACAGAGTCAAACAGAGCTGCCATCAGGCTGAGGGAGTTACACAGTCCATCACAGACCATCAAAACATCTCTCATATTATCAGTTCAAAATTAGTCTTCAAAAACCCTCACAAATTTATAAATAATGCCCTAAAAAATCATCCATACAATTCATTGTCATGTCTTAGTAAGGTCACAAGTTTAGATTTTCAACTAGACTAAAAAAAAAAAAAAAAAAACTAAAAAAACTTCCAAATGTTCTGTTTTTTTAAAAAGGTTTTTATCCACAGACATCACATAATTCCAGCCCCTACAAATCCAAACCAAAGGCATATTCACAAAGTAATAAGCGAGGCCTTGATTTCCATTCATTCCCCACTTTGCCGATGAGCATAAATACACCCTGTCAAGTCATGATTTGGCCCGCTGCTGCAACATTTCATTAAAGTCAGCTAGAGATGGTTAGAACAGAAAAACCACGGGCAATCAATGCAAGGGTTTCCAGTATCTTTTGGGTTGTTAGCTGACATTAATTAAAGTTCAGCAGTGACATTTCAATCTCCGCACTGTTGAAGCTTTGTTTTGAGGGCTGTTATTTCATTTGTTCCATTCCCATAATTTTACTCTGCTGAACATTAATCACACTGCAATCAGATCTTCTTGTACTCTGCAGCGCATCATTCCCTTTTACCGTACACTGGAAATACATGGGAAATGACAGCGTTGGGACTTCCTGAGGGCTGCTGCTTTGCCAGTCAGCTTGTCAGTTGAGAATTCAACAAAACATTGTTGGTTATAAATCTTAACTTTGATCCTTAGATGGCTTTAAAGCCTTCAGTTTGGAATTATTGAAACTTTTCTGTAGCAATTTATCTGTCCACCTGCCAATACAACTTGACATTCAGAAAGGGTAACATTTCTCTCTGTAGCGTTTTTTCTTTTTCTTTTTTGAGTTTCTTTCCTGTATTGATTCCATTGTTGACATTTACATAAAAAACAGGAGATTTTTGTCTGACAACCATGCTATTCCTGTGGCCGTAAGTTTGGATGTTTTTGCTATATGCCGCAAGTGAGAACACTGCAAAAACTCAAATCTCACTAAGCATATTTTTCTAATTTCTAGTCAAAATATTTCATCACACAGAATAAGACAAAATTACCTAAATAGAAAAATTTCATTGAGATTTATTTGTACTTATTTATTGGTCATCGCCATCATGTGTGAAAGCTATGGTGAGACTGTAACCAAAGGGTTCGGGGCAGAAGCATTAGTTTATATGTGCATCTGTGCCCACCCCCCTTTCTTACATATCTTACATTAAAAAAAAAGATACATACACACACACACACACATATATACTGTATATATATATATGTATGTATCATGTGAGGCGTGACTCTCTCAGGCGAGAGGCGGGTACACCTGGACAGGTCGCCAGTCTGTCTCAGGACCAACACAGAGAGACAGACAACCATTCACACTCACATTCATACCTAAGGACAATTTAGTGATCAACCTAACGTGCATGTCTTTGAATGGTGGGAGGAAGCCGGAGAACCTGGAGAGAACCCACGCATACAGCGGAAGAACATGCAAACTCCACACAGGAAGGCCACTGTTGGAATTGTTTAAACCCCCTCCCCAGCCGAGACTAGAACTAGCGACCTTCTTACTGTGAGGCTGTGATGCTATATATATATATATATATATGTATATATATTCATTGCTTGTGCAAAATTAGAAAAATAGCCTCAATTTGTGTCATGTATAACAAGTGGCAGACTTAACGACAGTTGTTTAAAGCAAAACTAATAGGGGCTGATAAATGTGCGTTCCTATATCCTAGAATGACACTGGATTTGTCTCCCTTTACGCTTGTTCTTCAGGGTACATGGCTGCTGAAAGGATTGAATTTCTGTACATCTCCATCCTACAGTTCAAACCTGACGGAAATATATGAATATAATACTGTATATACACAAGATATGCACATGCATTTTCCTTCACTGACATTAATCGGAGACATTATCCCTAATTTGCAATACAATTTTCTAAAAAGTCAACTAAAGTACATATATATATATATATATATATATATATATATATATATGTGTGTGTGTGTGTGTGTGTGTGTGTGTGTGTGCTGTATATATATATATATAAGAAAGATTTCACTTGTTCCATTGGCAGAATTTTTTTGCTTATTACAAGGAAAAAAGAAAAAAAAAAGTATTTTACTTATTTTAAAAGTGGCTGAGATTTTTTTTTTTTTGCTTGTAATAAGCTAAAAAAAAAAAGTCTGCCAGTGCCAGTGAAATTTTCTTCATATTTCCTATTCCTATCCTATTAAGGTCCTTTATCTCACTGAAATGTTTCTCTGTAGGTAATTTAGTCTTTTTTGAGTGTGATGACATATTTGGACTAGAAATTAGAAAAAAATGCTTGGTAAGATTTGAGTTGTTGTCGTGAAGAAAATAGCCAGAACAGAGGAAAATCGACTCAAAACAAAAGTAATTTCCCTCTCCACCAACCCTTCCATTGGTTTTTCTACCATCTCCTCTCTCTCTCTCCCTGCAGAGCTCCTGTCAGCCTGCCACGAGCTCCGGTGCCGCTACGGCTGTGTCATGACGAGAAACGGCACCTTCTGTTTCTGCGCCGACGGCTTCGAGGTCGGCGAGGACGGAACGAGCTGCAGAGGTAAGATTCCATCGCGCTGGTGGGGGCCTCCCGCCTCCCTGATTTTGCTCCAACACCAATCTCTCCTTTTGCCCTCAGCCAGGCGTCTTTCAGATGAATAGGCGGGAGTTTCAGGCTATATGAGAACCATCTGTCTGCAGGCAGGGTCTCGTGCACAGAGAATTTCACCACCAGCACGCACACACATTGATTCACATGTTGTTTATATAGCATGCAGCTTCTCAGTGTGTCTTTCTCCTTTAATGCTCTTCACACTTGCCACAGGCCAGGTTTCTGACAGCTACTAGGACTCTGCATATGCCCCACACCAGCCGTACGGCATAAAATTTAAACTCTACGCTGATGTAAGAGGTTTAGGAAAATACAGTTGTGTGAAAAAGTGTTTGCCCCCTTCCTTATTTCTTATTTTTTTGCTTGTTTGTCACACACATATGTTTCAGATCATCAAACAAGTTTAAATGTGAGACAAAGCAAAATCCATTAAAAAAATCCAAACCTCCATAGCCCTGTGTGAAAAAGTGTCCCCCCCCCCCCCCATGTTAAAACCTAAATTAACTGTGGGTTTATCACATCTTTGGAAAACTGAGTTCAGTTTCTCTATCCACACCCAGGCCTGATTACTGCCACACCTGTTCTCCATCAAGAAATCACTTAAATAGGACCTGCCTGATGAAGTAAAGTAGACCAAAAGATCCTCAAAAGCTAGACATCATGCTGCCATCCAAAGAAATTCAGTAAAAAATGAGAAACAAAGTCACTGAGATCTATCAGTCTGGAAAAGGTTCCAAAGCCATTTCTAAAGCTTTGGGACTCCAGAGAACCACAGTGAGAACCATTATCCACAAATGGTGAAAACATGGAACAGTGGTGAACCTTCCCAGGAGGGGCCGGCCGACCAAAATGACCCCAAGAGCACAGCGATGACTCATCCAAGAGGTCACAAAAGACCCCAGAACAACATCCAAGAACTGCAGGCCTCACTTGCCTCAATGAAGGTCAGTGTTCATGACTCCCCCATCAGAAAGAGACTGGGGGGCAAAAATGGCTGCATGGCAGAGTTCCAAGACCAAAACCACTGCTGAGCAAAAAGAACATAAAGGCTCGTCTCAGTTTAGCCAGAAAGCATCTTGATGATCCCCAAGACTTTTGGGAAAATACTCTGTGAACTGACGAGACAAAAGTGGAACTTTCTGGAAGGTGTAGGTCCCATTACATCTGGCGTAAAAGTAACACGGCATTTCAGAAAAGGAACATCATAGCAACAGTAAAATATGGTGGTGGTAGTGTGATGGTCTGGGGCTGTTTTGCTGCTTCAGGACCTGGAAGACTTGCTGTGGTAAATGGAACCATGAATTCTGCTTCTACCAAAAAATCCTGAAGGAGAATGTCCGGCCATCTGTTGGTGACCTCAAGCTGAAGCACACTTGGGTTCTGCAGCAGAACAATGATCCAGAACACACCAGCAAGTCCACCTCTGAATGGCTTAAGAACAACAACATGAAGACTTTGGAGTGGCCTAGTCAAAGTCCCCACCTGAATCCCATTGAGATGCTGTGGCATGACCTTAAAAAGGCGGTTCATGCTGGAAAAGCCTCCAATGTGGCTGAATTACAACAATTCTGCAAAGATGAGTGGAACAAAATTCCTCCACAGCGCTGTAGAAGACTCACTGCCAGTTATCACAAACGCTTGATGCAGTTGTTGCTGCTAAGGTGGAACAACCAGTTATTAGGTTTAGGGGGCAATCACTTTTTCTTACAGGTTTGGATTTTTCCCCCCTTACTAATAAAAACCTTCATTTAAAAACTGCATTTTGTGTTTACTTGTGTTATCTTTGTCTAATTTTTAAATTTGTTCGATGATCTGAAACATAAGTGTGACAAACATGCAAATCAGGACGGGGGCAAACACTTTTTCAAACAACTACATCTGCTCCTCCTGAATTTGATCCAGGCAGGGGGAGATGTGAAAAAAACAGTTCATAAGGTACTGCAACCCCAAAAAAGGCTCATTGGTTATAAAAGTAATTATGCCGGAGGTGCCAGAGTGAGGCCACATTAAGTATACTTTATGTATTTGGGTCATGTTTGAGCACACCTAATTTGTTACAAATGACTTTCTTTCTTTTTCCATAAGATCATGATGAATGCACCATGTACGGTGCATGCAGCCAAACCTGCACGAACACCTACGGGTCATACAGATGCAGCTGCGCAGAGGGATACATCCTGCAGCCTGACAGGATATCTTGCAAAGCCAAACAAGGTGAGTAACACGCTTGCATGGCAAGACGGCGTAATCTGCATAGTGTGTATGTTTCACTTCTAATAATAAACAGGGCAGATTTGTTCAGTGGGATTCCAGCTTATCGATGCCTTGAGATGGTGGGGCAAGATTAATGTGGTTTAGAAATGACCACATCCATCACCAGCGCGGGAATGGGTAGAGGTGGTCAGGCTGGGATAATGATAAAATTAATGAGCATGAGATTTTAAGTGGGTGCAGTCTGGAGTATTTTGTACAGGGACAATGCCACGCATCACCTTGATTTATGTTAACGCCTGATGTTGGTTCTGTTGCAAATATGCTCCCATGAGTAAAACAATCTTATTGTAGGAGTTAAACACCCCCCCATCCCTCCTCCAAAAAAAAAGGTATTGTATTTAGGTGGTCTGCAGACTGCATTCACACATTCAGTCAGGCATAAAATCATCACCATCAAGATTTTTAAAGGTGTCGCTACTTTCAAATATGGGTTGAAAATAGCTGGAGGCCCAATACACCTTATTGGGGAAAACAAGACTGTTGTGGCTTTTAATCACTGCGACTGGTGTCCTACCAGGAATAAACTGAACATGATTACCCATAAACTTAACTGAACCCAACGCTCACATGCATTAATATTAATTTAGCAGAGAGTGATAGTAGTAGGAGCATAACTATGGGGTTACCATTAGCTGCAAAAGCTCATGAATATAAATTTGTGATAGAGCTGTGAGAGGCCAGACGATGAGGAGCAGCAGCGGCAGCAGTGTATGAAAAACATATTAATGTGCCGAAAGTAAGACTGAAGCTAAAACTCTCCACTAAACATTTTTCTTCCAGTGATGTAATCATGATTTAACATTTTCCCATTTGAGTCAGATTGAAGTGAAAAGTAATATTTTCATGAATTTGATGGTTTCCAATGAGCCTGAACCCACCAGGATCTACAGTCGTCCTCAAAATTATTCATACCCTCGATTTAAAGACGAGGTTAAATTCACAATAGTAATTCAAATAAGAAACTAAAGAAACTAAAAATAAATAAGAATTCACAAAATTATAATTTAGTGGGATTAATTATTGCTTTTTAATTGTGGTTGAATATAATATTTTTTAGAAAATCAAACAAAACTGTCTCGGACACATTAGCGCATCTTTCCCATGAACAGTGGACCAACATACCTGTCAACAGGTGGAGGAGTTTTTCTGAACATTAAAGAAAACACCTGATTGCAGCAAGGTTATCATGGTTAACTAAAACTAACGAAAAACAAAAACTGAAATTGAAAAACATTTTCTTTTCCTGAAATAAAAATAAAATGAAGGCTTTTCGAGGATATTGCGTCTCAGTGTCTTCAGCACGTAGTCAGAGTCAGAGAAGCATCATAATAATGCAAAGCAGTCAGCAGACCGTGTTTTATTAATTTTGTAAGGTTTGTTAAAAGTGTGACTAAGACTTTTTCATTTGCACAGCCACGTTTTTGCTACAAAAAATGAAAGTAATTGAAAATCTGGTATAAACTATGAAGGGTGCAGTCCTTAAAATCTTAACTTATGAGTAAAGCAAAATATAAGTTTGTAAAGTTATTATGTGAACTATGACCCATTTTATGAATGAATATAAGGAAAAGCTCAGGAACACCAGTGGCATATACAAGACGAAAGTTGCATATTTATTCCTGATTTACTTGTTCTCGTTGGTGTTTCCCATAAGGAAGGTAACACCAGTGACGTGACTGTGGGCGACAACTACTTATATATATATTTCATAGTGATTATTTGACATTTTAAATATATTATTTGCATCATCTATGTAATAGTTATTTATACATTTTTGCATTGTGAATGGTAGAAGAAGACATTTTTAAATCAAATGCACAGCTCTTTCTCTCCCTAAATGACTGTGGTGACGAGCACTTTTTAAGTGTTTGAAGTTCTAAAAAATTGAATAAAAAGCAAATATTACCAAACTGAGGGCTCCAAATGGTGTGATATTACAAATATGTTGTTTGTTTTTTATTTAAGTAAAATACTTAACAGCAGCAGCAACAACTTAACAACATCAACATTTATTTCAAGAGTAATATTTCTCTAAAGGCTAGGACAGAAAAATGGATGTTGAATGATCCATCTATATCCCCCCTGGGTGGGGTCGTTGGCTGTTCTGTGTAGAGATGTCTGATGTTTTTGCAGATATCTGCTTATTCCACTTCTCCAGTGCTCCCAGTGCTCCAATGACCATGCACAACTGCATTATTTTATCTCAATCCAGGTTCCCAAACTGAACTGGATAAAAAAGCTTTTAGATATTCTGCACCTGCAACCTGGAATAACATGCAAAACAGCTGTTCTGTCTCACAACTTTAAAATGAACGTAAATTCAGCCAGAGACACAAAGTCTCTGGGCTGCCCAAATGATGTTTCCAAGTGGTTTGATGAACTGTGAAACCTGTGGGGTTTTGTTTGTTTGTTTGTTTGTTGTTTTTATATATTGTTTCTTTCTGGTTTTATGAAATGAAATAAAATGAAACAAAAAATACTTTATTTAACCAGAAGGGAAATTCAATGTTGCTGAAGTTGTGTTTATTTATTTATTTTTTAAAATTTTATTTAAAGCAAGTGCTGCAAAACTGATTGCACTTTCCACAAACTTGTAGAAGATCTGCCACATCTCGGTGCAGACGTTGAATGATCTCAGCCTTAAGAAGTAGAGTCTGCTCTGACCTTTCTTCTAGATGGATTCAGTGTTGCATTTTTTATTGAGTGTTTTATGATGATGATTTTATGCGGCTTTCTTGGCCAGGTCACTGTTGAAAAAGAGGGTTTTTAATCTCCATGAGTTCTTGATAAAATAAAGGTTACTACTGCTGTTGCCTTCACTTTCCAGGCTTTCCCCAACTCTTCTTTGAGCCGTAGGTCCTTCTCCGGTTTTTCCTCTTCCTTTTTCCTGATATTGCCACCAACAGCTCTCCTCTGATGCTTTTGTCTGGTTGGTCGGCCGTTCCCTTTTTGTTGCTCTGTGTCCAGAAGCCCTATCTTAGCTCTCTCATTCTCCACCACCTTGGCGGTGCTTCCAATGTTGCTTTAGGGGTCTCCAGTTCATCTTCTGCACAGATGTTTCTGTCCTCTCCGCTACTTAGTTACGACGCCATGTATTCTTTTCCTCCCCGTCTTACACCCTGCTGTTAGCTGATGTGTTGTTTCAGGGGCCCCCTTTCACAGCCTGCACCTGGATCCTGCCTGGAGTAGTAGATCTAAGCCTCTGGTGCTCAAGGGTTGCCTCTGTGCTGTTCTTCAGTTCATCCCTCTCTAGCCATTGGTAGGACTTATTAATATCTGCAGCTCCAGCTACACTATATTGCCAAAAGTATTTGCTCACCCATCCAAATGATGGTATCAGGTGTTCCATCACTTCCATGGCCACAGGTGTATAAATGAAGCAGCTCGGCATGCAGACTGTTTCTACAAACATGTAGTGAAAGAATGTGTCGCTCTCAGGAGCTCAGTGAATTCCAGCGTGGAACTGTGATAGGATGCCACCTGTGCAACAAATCCAGTGGTGCAATTTCCTCGGTCCTAAATATTCCACATTCAGCTGTCAGCTGTGTTATAAGAAAATAGAAGTGTTTGGGAACAACAGCAACTCAGCCATGAAGAAGAAGACCACGTAAACTGAAGGGTCGGAGTCAGCGGATGCTGGAGCACATAGTACAAAGAGGTGGCCAACTTTCTGCAGATTCAATCACTGCAGACCTCCAAACTTCATGTGGCCTTCAGATCAGCTCAAGAACAGTGACAGAGAGCTTCATGGAATGGGTTTCCATGGTGATCAGCTGCATCCGTCCTTACATCACCAAGTGCGATGCAAAGCGTGGATGCAGTGGTGGAAAGCAGCCGCCACTGGACTCTAGAGCAGTGGAGGGTTCTCTGGAGGGACCAATCACGCTTCTCCATCTGGCAATCTGATGGAGGAGTCTGGGTTTGGGGGTTGCCAGGACAACGGTACTTGTCTGACTGCATTGTTTTAAGTGTAAAGTTTGGTGGAGGGGGGATTATGGTGTGGGGGTGTTTTCAGGAGCTGGGCTTGGCCCCTTAGTTCCAGTGAAAGGAACTCTGAATGCTTCAGCATACCAAGACATTCTGGACAATTCCATGCTCCCAACTTTGTGGGACCAGTTTGGAGCTGGCCCCTTCCTCTTCCAACATGACTGTGCACCAGCACACAAAGCAGGTCCATGAAGACCTGGATGCAGAGTCTGGTGTGGAGGAACTGGATTGGCCTGCACAGAGTCCTGACCTCAACCCCATAGAACACCTTTGGGATGAATCAGAGCGGAGACTGAGAGCCAGACCTTCTGGTCCAACATCAGTGTGACCTCACAAATGTGCTTCTGGAAGATGGTCAAAGATTCCCAGAAACACTCCTAAACCTTGTGGACAGCCTTCCCAGATGATGAAGCTGCAAAGGTGGACCAACGTCATACTGAACCCTCTGGATTAGGAATGGATGTCACTGAAGCTCAGATGTGAGTGAAGGCAGGTGAGGGAATACTTTTGGCATGGGAGATTGTTCCTCCCATGATGGTTCCTCCAACTCCTTCTCCTCCAGTTTCCATTGCCTGACACACTCACAAAGTTTCACACATCAGGGCCATATTCCTGATGTATTCAGCCTCTGGATCATGGATTTAGGGCAGGGCCCCCTATCCCAGCAGGCATCTGAGCACAGGCAGGGCAGAGCTGTCAGTCAGGACTTGCCTTTTGGGTTGCAGGTATTTGACCGCTGCAGCTTTGCTTGTGGCCTTTTCCTGATTTGCCTATGGTATTTAGTTGTAGCTCTCTGCATCTGCTATCCGGCGCTGTGGCAGTTCATTGCCCTCCATATGGACCACCTTCCTTTTACTTGTCAACAGTCAACCGCATTTCTTAAGTCCGAATGACAATTTGATGTCTCTGCTGCAGATGCTGGTGGTTCAGATCCACGACTTGATGTTTTACTCACTCTCAGATTTATATACTTTTTTTTATATATGTATCTGTGTGTTTTACTTTCAAACCAAATCACAAGTAAAAGGAATATTTTAGTAACAGAATAGAAGTCTAAACACAGAAAGTTGAGTCAGACATGGCCTACCTCAGGCTTGTTAGTCCCATCAATTTATCATTGGTTTTGCTGCTGCCGCTGTTGTTTTTCTGTCACATTTTCTGACAGTAAGAAAAATGTAGAACACTCCTGACCTTATGCAGCATTTGCGCAGACCTCTATCAAAGTGTCTGGGCAAAACCAAATCTACCCCCTGCTGTGGGAGAGAAAGTGTGTGGGTCTGAGTCATGCACCAGCAGTTATGTGACCAGACTTTCTGATTTATTGCCCATATTAGGAGAGCAGCCCTTGACTTGAACTTGTGTGGAAGATTGGGATAAATAAGGGCCCTTTTAAGAGGGTGAACCTGATGTCAGAGAATGTGCACGGTCAATTAAACCCATAAAGCAGCTTATTTCAGTTTTACCACCACGATCTATCGTGGAAGGATGGGGCTGGAAAAAGTCCAATCTGCGAGCTGAGTTGATTTTTTGTCTCACAGTTTGTTTGGTTAGTTCAGAGGAATCCTTTCAGAAAAACCAGAGATTGAAGTAGTCTGGTGTTTTCCAGTATTTGAGGTAAATAATAGCTGTGCAGTAATAGTAAAGGGTTCTCTCTGAATGCATAAATTGTAATAAAAAAGGATGTGTTTTAGTTCACAGAACGTTTAAAAGTAACTGGTAAACTAACAGACCTTCATGTTTGGGAAAACCACAAAGTCTAGTCCAGCGTATTTAAAGTAACACAAGTTAGTATTTACCAGCAAAGCTCAGTATTAATAAATCATACACTGAGCACACTGCTTTTTACTAAAATAGCCATGTAACCATCTCACTCAACATTTTTATTTATTTATTTTTTTCTTTATTCAGGATCCCATTTTACCCGACTAGATTCTTTTCTAAAGAATGGACCTTGCTGACAAAACTGTTATTTGTGGCACAAAAATCACACACTACTTTTGAAATGATTGATATCCAAGAGTCATTCTTGGGTAGTAAATCATGAATGCTGCAAGAGGATAAATCACTGAGTATTTAGTGTTTTTTTTTTCTTTTTAACCAGGAGAATGAATGGGTGGCTGCACATGCTGAGCAACAATTGCACATATAGCCTGAAAACAGATTAATGCAATTATATACTGCATGCATTAGTCACTATGCACATGCAGAAGTGTGCAACCCCTTTGAATAGGGCAATAAAGCATGGAGCCAATAAACACCTTAATTGTGAGTATTGCTGTTTTTTTTTTTTTTCTTCATTCACAACCCAATACAATCACAAGTTTAAGCACAATTTCTTCTCCTTACTTCAAAGCATGTACTGCACTGTATATATACAGCCATGGAAAAAATGAAGACACCACCCTTGTCATCAAAAATAATGGTTATGCAATTGAGTACTAACTGTGGTGTGAATCATGTGACCAAAAGAGACAGAAAAGAAAATATAGAACACCTAAAAGCTGTTTTTAGCAGTACAATGCCATAGATACTGATGTAAGAACTTAAGAACCAAAATCACTTCTCAAGAAAAGCATGAAAAATGGCTGATATCAGTTCTTATATTAAACTCTTATAACGATAATAACAAAAATAGCTTATATTTGTCCTGACAAATGTACTTTTAGTAGTACCAGGCTTTGAAATGACTAAGAAATATGAGAAAACAAGGGTGGTCTCTTCACCTTTATCATGACTGTATATTTGGTTAAACAATAATAATAATTATAATAATAGGAAGAACTACTTTATAAAAAGGGTATTTAGTAATACTGAGGAAGCTAATACTTTGGTTTGTGTATCCTGGGGGTTGCAGACATTTGTCAGGCTGCAGGGGGGCTGACAAATCTTCACTATCTTCACTCCATGCCATTAGATTATCTTCAGGGGGGTCAAGCAGGCCATGTGACTTCATTTCAGTAATCATACTATTCAGAATTATGTTGATACTCTTGGAGAAAAATAACAAACTACATTCACACAATATTTATTTATTTTTATTATTTTTTAACTGCATCATAGCAGCAGAACAGTGATGGCTGCGGAAGAAGAGACTCATGGGTAAAAGGATCCTCTTGATATTTAAATATTATGCTTTATTTTTATATTTATTGAATTTACATATTAAAGCTGGACCTGCCAATGGGTTGTGGGGGCAAAAGAAAGGGCATAGGGGAGAAAAGGAAGAAAACGACAGACAAAAGGGGATAACTGCAACACCTGTAGGAGAACAAATCACCACCTGCAACGTCTTCGAGAAAAACAAAGCTGACGGTTGTTACAGTAAGAACTTTTACACAGACAGACAAGCTGGGAGGGAGAAAAATGTGGATATCAGAAATCACAAAAACAGAAACATCAGCAACACAAAGGAATGAACAAAAGAAAAGCGAAAAAAAACATTCCTGTAGTTGTTGGTGATGATTACCACAGGACATCATGGGGACTTTATAAGTTAGTAAATGTAAATGTGGCAACAAACTATCAGAAATCACCAATAACCGGGTACTGAGTGTCTCTGTCCGGGGGATGGATTGTTCAGATAGGGGTATAAAAACAGGGACAGTATTTTCCAGTACTCTACAGATAATCAATAACAGGTATTAGATGTGGACTACATTTTTTAAAATGATTTCCAAATGAGTATCACTGATTAATTACTCAGTGTACATGTGTTTTTAGGTAATCTGTTCAACAATAGAAGAAGAGAAGTGGCGTCTGTAGTTTTGCAACCTGACGGTTCATCTGAGTCAGATGAAGGAAGAATTGTTTTACAGTCGTCCTAAAATTGATTCATACCCTCCAATTAAAGGAAATGCTAAAGCTACAATAGTAATTCAATTAACAAGAGCCTAAAGAAACTAATGATAAATGAAAATGTACAAAACTATGACTTTAGTTGTTTTTTTTGTGTTTGTTTTTAATATTTCTTTCAAACCACAATTCAAAATTTGTCATGATTTTCATAGAAATTTTATTTATTATTACTTTTTTCAATTTCATCTTAATTCACTGGCAGCTGATTTTTTTCCTTCTTCAATTTGAGGGTATGAATAATTTTGAGGATGACTGTATATTGTACAGGACTGTCTCAGAAAATTAGAATATTGTGATAAAGCTCTTTATTTTCTGTAATGCAATTAAAAAAAACATGAAAATGTCATACATTCTGGATTCATTACAAATCAACTGACATATTGCAAGCCTTTTATTGTTTTAATATTGCTGATTATGGCATGCAGCTTAAGAAAACTTAAATATCCTATCTCAAAATATTAGAATATCATGAATCTAATTTTCTGAGACAGTCCTGTATGAACAAAACTGAATTGAATTAAACACAGTCCAAAAGCACCTATCGTTGCTTAAAGGACAACTGTCTTTTTTTCAACCTGGACCTTATTTCTAGAACATTATTTGTGCATTTACTCACCAGTAAAGTTTCTGTATCACTTTGACTCCTTCGGACGATATTTAGATAAGTCGCCATCTGCGTACATGTATGTCCAATGGGAGTGACGGGGGGCAGAATGAATGGGCCTGTCCAGAAGCAAAACTTCCTCATTTCACCAGTACTTTAAGACGAATGGACGGGTACAAATGTGAGTTCAGATTTATCTTTCCATTAGTTATTGGGGGCATTCTCCACGTCTGCAGGCCGCGTGCGCCTACTGATGCATGCGGCTGCAACACAGCTGACAAGAGCAGCTGGCTACCCAGACAACAAGAGACTGTGAAACTCTGAATTCACAGGACAATAGTACTCATTTGTTTATTTGTTTGTCCATTCGTCTTAAAGTATTAGTAAAATTAAGGAGTGTCACTGCAGATAATGCCTTATATTGAGGCCCATTCATTCTGCCCCCCTTCACTGCTATTATATGGATATACGACTAATCGAAATATCGTCTGAAGGAGTCAGAGTGACACAGAAATTTTACCGGTGAGTAAGTGCACGTATAAATTCCTAGAAACAAGGTTCAGGTTGGAAAAAAAGAAAGTTATCCTTTAAATACAGGAATGAGATTTTTATCATCATTTAAATGTACTTTTGTTTTCAGCATTTCTACATGTTCAAACTGGTTTTTACGGTCGCCTGGTCACTGGCGTCCCCAACCCCGAGCGGAGCTGGGACGTAACACTGGTGTTCACTTTTTTCAGTTTTGAAAACTTTGAACGTGAAACATCAAAGAAGTCAGAGAGTTACTTATAATGCACTTTAAAAACGTACAATGAAAATATTTGAAAAATTGGAAAATGTTATATGTTTATACCCTAACGCTGTGGTTCCCAAACTTTTTCTGCAAGGTCCCCTTTTCATTTGCAACTATAGTGTCAAGCCCCCCCACCCCACCATCTACCACATCACCCAACATGAGACACATAAAATGCACAACTTTGGGGGTGGGGATCATTTTTTATCAGTACTATTAAAGAACCCATTTTTGTTAGAATCCACTAACTTTTAACCTGCTCCCCCCTCCCACCCCCACATAGCCCTTAGCCCTCCCTGGGCTGCCCCCAGTTTGGAACCACTCCCACAACGATGATCCTGGACCTGAAAGGAAACAGATGAGTCCCCCCCAAAGAAAAAATAATGTATTTTAGCCTACTACATCATTTTTTTTTCCCATTTGGGTACGACATCAGCGTGTGTTCCTCAGCAACTACAGTTTTACATTTCCCCTTCTTACCCCCTAACCTGGCGACATCCAGCACACTCCTCGAGCCCGATGGAAAAAACAACCACTTTCCCCCTTTCATCCGTTTTTTATAGAGGGCTGTGGAGTTTTTTTTTCTTCATCTTTTTTTAGTTTACCCCCCGCACTACTATTCTTTCCGTGTATTCATTTTTTTATGCCTCTTTACACATTACTCTTATCTTTCTCGACACGCTATCTTTATTCCATTTTAATTCATTTAAGTTTATAAGCTCAGGAATAGACACCCACAGATATGTCCTTCATTTTCTCCTCACCTTCATCTAGGAGCTCTAGCACTTTAATATCTCATCAGCCCACGAGGCTTCTCTTTTCCCCCACTTTCATATTGAGTTCACCCCTAACCGTCCATAGGGTCCAACTTTCACATTCCTCCATACTCTCGTCCACATCCCACCACTAACTCAGGATGGGGTTTTCCAGTCCTTAAGTCACACAGGTGATTAATTTTCACATTTTTGCGAACATTTAAGGTGCCATGACATCAAATTTCACTTTTCTGGGTTTTGGGTGTATATATATCTTTGTGCACTGATGAGGCCATGTGAATGTCCAGAGGAGAATCAAAGTTCCTGTTTATGGTCTGTCAGCTTTGTCTCTCTCTCAGAAACAGTTAATCAGACAGCAGCTACATCTACGTAGTTCCATCATTCTACGTAGTCATCATTCTACGAATTTAATTCTCCAAGAGCACACTATCAGTAAGCAGCCCCCCCCCCCCCCCCTCCCCACGATCACCCCGCTCCCCCTCCCTCCCTTCTTTCAGCTCATAGAGCTAGTAGAACTTCTCAGCGTCTATTTTCCTTTTAAACTTCCAGCAACCTGGGAGGGGGCCACAACCTTGTCATTACCTGTAGTTTATTTATTTTCTAAATCTGTCTTTCTATAAACGTAGCCACTGTCTACTCCCATTCTACAGTAGCCTTTAGCACTCCACCGCACTTACCTAATTCTCCATAGGTCATAGCCAAATAAGGTGTACCACAAATGAAGCAACGGGTCTCCGGGAAGCCCATATCATCCCGGACCCAACTGTATTACTGAGAGGAGGTCTGCTTCAAAACAAACCCAAGACGGCATTTTTTTTTCAGCGGAGATTACATATAGTAATGCCAACAAAAACAGTTTTAACTCTATGTCATCACTCCTTAATTAATTTTTCCGGTGTACTTACAATATAGTAAAGAAGCCCTACCTCATCCACCCTCCTTTGAGGTGCGACAACTGTGTACATACTCTGTTTTAAATTAAACAAGACAGAGGATGGTGTTGACCCTCGGAGGTGGGTGACCATAAGCCTCTGTCATCCACGCCAAGCCATCCCAGATGAGCGAAAATCTTGTATTATACAACACACCACCTAGCACACATGTCGACAGATCTTTCAATTGCACCAACGCTTGCATGTCCTTCATCGTTTAAGAGTCCACGTGTTAATCAAAATTCACGTTAATTTTACGTGTAGTGTAGGTCTTGTTAGGTACAGCATTACACTTGGTTTGAACCTGTCAGTGCAGCTGAAAAAAAACTTGCCCGGCTAATTAATGTTGCAGTAAAATTATAGGTATCAAAGAGCTTGCCCGTATTCATAAGATCTATGAACTAGCCACTCTCAACTCGCCCATAAGATAATCAATGATTCATCACATATGTTGTACAGGACTTTGAGCTGCTACCATCTGGTAGAAGATTTAGGGTTCCTCACTGTAGATTGAACAGACTTAAGAATCCTTTGTTCCTATGGCTATTAAACCGGTAAAAAAGGCTGATTAGACCAGAGCCTTTTGTGCCTTCCTGACAGTTTAGCACTTTACTGACCTGCACTTAATTAAATTGTTCGTTTGTTTTTTGAGTCATTACTTTTTTGAGTATCTATTGATGTTTTAGACGGCACATGCAAGTACTATATACACTGCCCGTCCTAAAAAAGTCGCCAACAAAAGGTCAAACATTTAACATTTGGTTGGAGCCTTTAGCTTTGATTGCGGCAGCATTCGCTGTTTCCAGAAGCTTCTGCAATGTCACCAGATTTATTTAATCCTGTTGCATCAATTTTTCACCAAGATCTTATGATGATTGTAGAGTCTGACCACAGCACATCCCAAAGATTCTCAATGGGGTTCAGGTTTGGACTCTGTGAGGGCCAATCCATGTGTGAAAATGATGTCTGATGATCCCTGAACCATCTTTCACAATCTGAGCCCGATAAACTGCACGGCATCTTGGAATATGGCCGCCATCAGGAAAGAAACATCCATTATGGAATAACCTGCTCATTCAGTATATTCAGGTATCAGCTGACCTCATTATCTGAGCTCATACTGTTGCTGAACCTACCTAGCAACTGCAGCAACCCCAGATCATCACACTCCCCCACAGGCTCATACAGTAGCACTAGGCATGATGCTGCATCACTTCATCTCCTTTCCGGCCACATTTCTTCCTAAGCTGTCCACCATCCTTCCAGTTTTTCAAATGCGTTACTGTTCTAACCCAGTTTAGTAGTTTCTCATCTCCTTAGATGTTTTCACCTCTTATCCAATATTTACCTTCTCACACAACATCTTTCCAACCACGATGTGTCTTTCCACATGTTGTTTAAAAACAATCATTCACCATTGGGTTAAACTTGTTCCAGCTGAAAGTTAATCGCCCATCAGTAATTATCCAATAGGAGGCTCGTACCTATTTCTTAGTTAAATCCAGGGCGACTTTGTTTTTGCCAGGCAGTGTATTTCTGGCACTGGTTTTTTATGTGTTTTATGTTTTTATTGCCTGTGTATTGATTATAGGTACTTTGTGTGGTGCAGCATGGGCGAATGACCTAATACAATTTTCTCTCTCTGAGAGACAATAAAGTTAATCTTTAAAAAAAGTGCTCAAGAGTCTTGCTCAGCATGAGCGTGAGTAGGAAATGAAGGCACATCATTCTGTGGGTGTACTATTCCTTTAAGGTCCCTTGCACATGAAAAAAGAAAAGACCAAGATATATATATGTGATGATTTGAAAGATAGAGTATGATGTTTGGAGTAAAAGTGATACTGACATAAAGAAATAACATGCCTTGTCATTGCAGATCCCGGTGACACCCGTCCAGTCCTTCTCATCGGCGGCCCAGATCGGATTCTCATCACCCACCTAAATGGGACAGGCCTTCAGCCCCTGAGGTCTCCGAGTGTAAATGGAACACTGGCATTGGATTTCCAGCACAGCCAGGGAAGTGTATGCTGGGCCCTTTCCACCGAGTCCTCTGGGCAACTCCGCTGCGCTGGAACAAGAAATCTGCGTGGATTCACACGGGAGCAAGAAATAAGAACACAGCAAAGTTTGCAACGTATGTTTATTTCAGTTTACAAATCCCTTCCCCTTACGTTGTCCTATCTTGTCCTCGCTCCTCTGATGAATTTGACCGTCTGCTCTCAGACGGCGAGCACTCCCACTTACATGAAAATAGGACAAGAGTGCATCTTCATTTCTCGGCAGAGCTACACATCACCCAGCGCTCCCTCTCTCACACACAACGCCTCACTGTTGTTTTGCTCTCACTCTTACCTGCAAGCTGCCTCTATCTCCTCATTATCTGCACAGTTTAAGACAGGTTGGCCTCAGCAGTTCTGGCACTCACCTTTATCCTACAGCTGTCACTCATGCCTGCAGGCAGCATGAGCTCTGCTGCCCAGAATCTTCCTGTTTCCTATCTCGTCGTCATTATCACAAACATCAAGCATATTTACATTAAATTTGCATGACTTTCACTCAATATTAGCCCCTTTTAGCCAGACAAAGTCTAAGCTTTTGTCACAAAGCATCTGCGTCAGCTTAGACAAGTAAATGATGAAATCCTGAAAAGGAGTCGGGCTTCCCAGGGAACATTTAAAGGAGAGCTGCACCAATTTCACATATCAGCCTTGGTTCACTCATCCTACAAACTTTTCTAATCTGCTAAAAACTGCAATGATTCTGTCTGTCAGGGGAGTTTTTTGAATTTATGAAAAATAACTCCGATTTCATCAGTTTTAACTCAGCGAGGGCTTGAAGACAAATTCAGGGTTCCCACTCTTCTTGAAGTTGTTTTCCAGGACTTTTCCAGGACATTTTCAGGACCTTTCCAGCTGCTACAGTACGAGTCAAGTTATCACAACATAGACTGATAAATTCCACCCCGAGCTTTGGAGAAGTGTTCTACAATTGTAGCTTATATTTTGTACAGTGATTAAGTAGCGATGAAGCAGAGACGACGCCCCGATGAAGCCGCAACAAGCTGAGACGAAGCTGAGACGAAGCTGCAATGAAGCAGCGATGAAGCCGCAAAGAAGCCGCGACAAAGCAGTGATGACGCAGTGATGAAGCAGAGACGACGCAGTGATAAAGTGGCAATGAAGCGGCGACCAAACAGACACAAAGCAGAGACGAAGCAGAGGGAAGAAAAATAATTTTCCAAGACAACTCAGGCTTTTCCAGGACATGTTCTCATTTTCCATGTGTTTTCCATGACAGGAAAAATGTTCAATCATTTTCCAGGTTTTCCAGGATGCGTGGGAACCCTGAAATTGTCCTGCACATCATTCGGGGGCCAAGTTTTAGAAAACTGTCCGGAAAATGAATATTTATCACATCTGAAGTATTTATTTGGGAGCTTTATTTGGGAATAAAAGTATATGTGTGACTCCTGCTGCCTTTGATCCATCGTAATTTTCATTCCTTTTGTTTTCATTGATGTATAATCGACACTTGTGTATTTATGCCGCTGCTTTGCACACAAATCGAACTAATGTTTTCCTCCTTTTTTGCAGACGTGGAGCAGATGGCCATTGACTGGCTAACAGGAAACTTCTATTTTGTTGATCGGGTCACTGATAAGATCTTTGTCTGCAACCGTGGCGGTGACACATGCGTTACTATCCTCCAGCTGGACCTACACAACCCTAAAGGAATAGCTCTGGATCCTCTCATGGGGTGAGTATGATGTAGACCGGTGATTCTCAACCATGGGGCCCGCGGCCCAGGCTCGGGCCTCGAGCGCCACCTAGAGGGCCGCAAAAAAACTTTCCATTTCCACATGTGGCCCGCGACGGCCATATATTTACACTGTTATCTATGACTGGATGAGTTGTGATGCAGCTTCCCCCCACCTGGTGGCGCTAATTTGCCAAAATTCAACAAACAAAGAAAAAAAAAAAGAAGACACTCAGCTAGCTGCTAGCTTGTAGAAAATGTTGTGAAGAGGAATTAAAATGAAATAATGAAGACACAAAAGGTTCCAAATCGACCCTAAAAAGGCAAAAATCCAATTTTTTAAATACGGATTAGTAAGTGGAGATAACAAAGCAGAGCTGAGAAGTCTGGATGGAGCACCAGCTAACACTAATGCTAACACTAACGTTAATGCTAACGCTAACAGAAGCCCTGAAACATCTGCAGCTTCATCTAGAAGCAAACATCTAACACTCGTTGTAAAGAAAGAGTTTTTAAGGGAAAAAAGAGAGGAAATCAGCTGTTGATGCAGAAAATATCTGTTATGTTTGGATGTTTTTTTTAAAAAAATCTAAGAAATGTTTAAATAAATAAATTGTTCAATGAAATTTTGTGCTTTAATGGCCTGTCTAAACAATTGAAATACAGGTTTTTACAGATTATTTAAATTGAGCCTTTTTATTTTCAATGTGATCTATTACTGCACCATTTTATCTCTTTTCTAAATCAGTTTCCAGCAGTTTTTTCTGTTGTTCCTCTAAATTTTTTAGATTTTGTGTTTATAGCCTAATTTTGATTTGTTTTTGTAGGAGTCTGATTTTATTCCATGAATTATACGTGAGATATAAATGTGTTTGTGGCGATCTCATAATATATTTTTTATTTTATGTTATTCATGTTTATCACGCCACATTTTACTCGGTTCAGTCTGTTAAAGGCAGGTGGATTTGGTTTAGTTATTAAATAAATAAACCAAAAATGAGATCATTACACAACAGTGTTAAAATATGAATGGACCCTGGACTGAAAACATGGGCCCCATCATGAAAAAGGTTGAGAACTCCTGCTGTAGGTTAAACATCCTTCCTGTAAACTCCACATTTTTATTAGCCTTATCTTTTTTTATTGTTTCTGCAAAGAAAGAAAGGAAAAAAAAAACTTTCAATAATTATCAAAATGACATTTTTGAGAAGAATGTGAATTATAATATAGGGAATCAAATGATTTCTTTGCTGTTAGCGCTGTCAGTTGGTGATGCTTCAGAGATCCTGTACCTTCTGGACCAATCAGCATTAACTGATTTTACAGAAGAAAATGCCTCTGCAGGACTTTCCATTACAGAATTGTTGTCTAAAGTTGGCAAAAAGAGCAGAGCAGCCGTGGAGGAAAGAGATTTTACTCTCAGTGAAAACCAATATTAATAGCATGAGGCTGACAGTCACGGATCACAGTTTATTTAGCAGGATTCCTCACAGCTTCCTATGTCAGAGTGCAGAAAAACAGAAAACCATTTGAATAAACCGTATGCATCAGCTGTAGCAGAATATGAACCAATTATCGCTGACTCTGGCTTTTCTGCACTTCTGGTTCTGGTTTGGAAAAAAAAAATACGGGAAGTAACAGCAGACCTATTATATTACAAGAGCACAAGGATCAGAAAGGTTTCAAAGCTAATTTTAATAACCTTTTTCTTCAGGAGGAAGATTTGGGAGTTTGTTACACAGCTAATAATGACACACCTGTCCTGGAAAGACATGTTGTAATTTGTACTAGTTCTTGTAGCAAATTGATAATGATTTCAGAAAGTTCCCGCCCTGAACCAGCATTATTACTCAGTCACGACCATCGTCCTTATACTCTCAAAAGTAGAGGTACAAGACAGGATTATTTCTGTACCTGTAGGTACATTGTTTTTTACAAATGTTCTCTCAAAAGTACAATATTTGTCTTTATGAGGCCAGAAGTACCTATATACTATGAAAAAGGGTCCAAAGTACAAATTTGTACCATTCCAACCCTAAGGGTACCTGCAGCATTGAAAAATGTGTGTAGCTTGTACAATAACTATAAATAACAGTCCTTCTAAACAGTAGTATATTTAAAGTTACTGTATTATATTATGATTTTCATAATCATAGTAATCATAGTAATAATATTTATAATGTACTTATTCATTTATCATTAGCATCTTTGATTGTTGTCATAATCTCTATTTTATTGACTCTTATTCATCATCTTTAATTGGTTTAATTGTACTTTATTAACTCATACAGCTTGATAAGGTACAAAAATGGACCAGGACCGAAGGTACAGAAATGTCTTTCAAAAAGGAACCCCCCAGCAACAAGCTTTGTACCCTTATAAGTACAAATTGGTACCTCTATTTTTGAGTGTGTAAGAATTTGGCTGAAGCCATGTTGGTATGTGACAGGTCTTTTGTTAAGCGTTGTGAAAGAGAGTGAATTCAGTTTATGAACTTAACTTACATTAACTGAAATCTTTATCAAATAAATCTTATTGAAGGATTTTTCATTAAAAACAAAAAACATACATATTAAAATATTTTACAAATTCCCTGCAATGGCTTGAAGTACCCCAAGGGGTACTCGTACCACCATTTGAGAAACAGTGGTCTAACAAATAATGGGTGGAGACGGGGATTTTTTTCTTCTCCCCCTTTTTCTTGTAGTTTTTCTGATTTTTGGTCTGAAGATGTGGCATGAGGATGGTGGATTTTGATTCATACAGCTACCTGCCGTGAAGCCTAATGTTTATAATTTTGTTGTTTGTATGAAAAACGCACATTGAGATGCAAATATCCTAAATAAGATATGTAAAAAAAAAATGAACAGCAAAATGAATCTGAAGGTTGAAGCAGAACTGCATCCCTTCTTTATATTCTTTATTCAACAGCTGGGGCTTCCATAAAGCACATGGGTCTAATCAAAAATAATTAGCTGTTGGTGTCTTAATGGCTCGGCCGGGTTTGCCGTGGTTGGCTGCGTCTCTCTGCTCTCATTAAAAGCAGCTCGGTCAGTGGAATCTACTGTGGCTGGTGGAAAATATCCAGCCGGTCGGAGTTTCTGTTTAAGCAGTCTCACTGTGAATCTGAGTCAACATGGTTTATCAGTGATCAGGCTGTAATCACACCTGATCACACCATAGATGGAGCTTCTGCTGGGAGATGGATTTGCAGGCTACTGGCTAGATTGACTATAAGCCACAGAAGTTTTCTGAGCACTCCTCCTGACTCTAATTGGTGAGAAATAGGTACAGCTGTTTCTGCAGAAGTGGGCCTGAGAGAGGTCTGTCAGCCTGAAGCAATGGAGTGAAAACAAAAGAAATGAGGGAGGTGTTAGATAGCAGCACAGCACGAGGAACAGCGTTTATGGAATATGCCCCGCTTTGGCACTCCATTTTTTATTCTTGTTTGACTCTTTTGATGTCTCCTTGCCTCTCTTATTATTGGATACGGCATTTTAACTTTGATGGACAACCTTCCCTTCCTTTCTTTAAAAAGAGGAGAGTTTGATTGATGGTTTGCTTTGTGTATCAGCAAAAATTTTCCATTTCCTGTGAGTCTCATTTTTAAAGGCATTTGCCACCTCTGCGTGAAATTTTGCCTCCTCCCGCAGTCCCCTGAGTTGGACAAGTGGGTACAGGCATTTTCTAACCGACCCGGTCATTCTCTGAATCTGGCAGCACTGACTTTAGCTTAGCTTAGCATAGCTGCTGTAATCTGGTGTTTCCAACTAGCACCACTTGGTGGAAGTAAACTAAGTAACCCAAGATTTTTTCAAATTACGTTTTGTGACCTGCACATTCTGATCGAGTACAAACGAGTAGCCAATTTCACATTAAAGGAATAGTACACCCACAGAATGATGTAACTTTATTTTCCACTTACCCTCACAGTGAGCAAGACTCTGGAGCACTTTTTTAATATCTCAAATGCAGCCGGTGATCAGGAAGGCTTCTCGTTTCCACCTAACTTTCATATAACAGAGTTTGCCGGGGCCCCTGAGCCAAAAAGGTTCATAAAAGTCCACAAAAACTTGTCAATATTCCTCCATACTGCTCGTCCAATGTAATCCAAGTGTCCTGAGTGGGTAGCGTCCAGAATTTACTGGAAACCACATCATTTAGTATATTTTTAGAGCCTAAACAGTACTACATCGCATGTCTAGCAAGCACGCCGATGCACGTTCATGAAACTACGGAAGCCGTGGGGGACGAGATCGCACGTTCTCTCTCTCTGTCTTTATTTGTTTTAAATGAATATCTAACCCCTCCTGTGTTTGTCCCGGTTTGTCTGCAGCTCTGGCGCTTTTAGCACAATGTAAACAGCAAACTTCTTCTTCTACGCTTGCATTATTGGCAGAGAAAGCACTGAACGCCGAGGTTTCCGTAGTGTTGCGAGCACGCTTCAGCACGCTTGCAGGAAAAAGGATATAGCGCTATTTAGGCTTTAAAAATGTACCAAATGATGTAGTTTCGAGTAAATTCTGGACACTACCCACTCAGGACACTTGGATTACATTGGACGAGCAGTATGGAGGAATATTGACAAGTTTTTGTGGACTTTTATGGACCTTTTTGGCTCGGTCTCCGGCAAACTCCATTATATGAAAGTTGGGGGAAACGAGAAGCCTTCCTGATCGCCGGCTGCATTTGAGATATTAAAAAAGTGCTCCAGAGTCTTGCTCACCATGAGGGGAAGTGGAGAAAAAAGTTACATCATTCTGTGGGTGAACTATTCCTTTAAGTATAAATTGGTACCTCCATTTTTGAGTGTGTATATCTCACTGAAATGTTTCTCTTTAGGTGATTTTGCCTTATTTTGAGTGTGATGAGATATCTTGATTTGACTTATAGATAATGACTTATTTAGAGGCCCATTCATTCTGCCCCCTTCACTGCCATTACATGGATATACGCGGATCTACAACTAATCTAAATCGTATCCAAAGGAGTCAGAGAGATGCAGAAATGTTACTGGTGAGTAAATGCACGTATAAATTCCTAAAAATAAGGTCCAGGTTGAAAAAACAAAAGTTTTCCTTTAACAACTCTTGGCCACCCTGCAATTTTCTGTGGCCACCCATAGAAAAATCTCTGTGGGCGCCCCTGCGGTACATGTCCACTACATCTCTGAGGTAAAAGATCGCAACACGTCTGAATGCAAATAGAAAAAAGGACAAAGCCCCCAGTATTACCGCTTTCCACCGCAAGTCTGAAAGGGGCTTATGAGTCAATATTCAGCACGCTGTCCACAAGCTTTATTGACATAGGAACAATTATCAGGCTTATACTAGTTGCTTATGAAACATCAGAATCAGCTTAGAATTTCACAATCAGCTCAAACCGATGGATGGATTTCAATCCCACTGCAATAAATAAAATAAAATTAAAAAAAATACAACTTTGCACAATCCATTAAATAGCTGTTGAGCCATATGAGACCTCTCAAGGTCTCCCTGTAATGCTGCTGCAGGAGGTCAGGGCTCTGCGGTCGTTCAGGTTCATATCTGAGCATCACTGCTGCAAAACCTATTGGCAACCTTATGGACAACAGTCCTAAAACCTTCAAACCTATGCCAGAGTTGATGTAAGCAAACTGCTGGTGGATTTTATTGGAAAAAACATCTAACAGTTTAGGAGGAAAGCTCAGTCTTTGGCTTATTTACCATAGAAGAGAATTTTATCATAACAAGTGCTAAAATGAAAAGAGTCCTGCTATACTGCTCAGACCTTCTCTATAAATTCACAATAACGTTGTATAGTAAAGGCTGTAAGCTTGTATTGATTGTCAGCTGTAGCAGTCCGTGCAGGGCTGCAATCCACTGATGCAACTTTTTATTTCTCGCTGCTTCTACACAGTTTATTTTATCATGGGGGCTCATTTCTGGAATCTATCATGGACTTTGTTGTAACTGTGGAATACAGAAGAACAGCATCAGCACCATCTTAATCCCAGCAAGCAATCATTGATATGCCACGTGGAGGTGCACCTGTTTGGGGAGCTGAGCTCCTTGCTGACGCCGACAGTTTTCTCGGCACAGCCGGGTCTAGAGTTCAAAGGGCAGCTCATCTCTCCCCTGACTTGACTTGTGCAGATTAAGTCGGCTTCCTGTCGTTCTCTCGCTGTAGCTTGTTATCCTTGGAAACTATTGGAGCTCCGTGCTCAGAGAAAGCCAGCAAGACGGCGTCGCAAGTCTTCCATGTTAATGACTAACTGTGCAGACTTGAACAGTTTTAAATAGCCTCCTAGAAGTGACAGCGTATGAGATCTTTACTTTAGTGTCTCATTGTCTGAACTTATTGAGCAGTTTCAGAGCAAAATGAATTGCTCTGTGTACAGCATCTATTTTTCATCTATTTCAGTTGCCTCTGCATTTGTTGCAAATTGATTTCCCAGCAGTTCTTGGGACTTTGAGGTACTAAGTGCCTTGGCTCCTCTGCATCACACATTGTCAGTCACTCTGTCTTCAAAAACTCCAAGGTTCCATGCAACATGCCTTAAATGTTGAAAAATTACCACATAGGAAATGAAAATGCTGCCTCTATAACTTTTTTCCTCACTTCCTCCTTTTTCTACCTTCCCTTTCTCTGTTTCTTCCTTTCCCTTCTCCTTCCCCCCTCCCCCCCCACTCACAGCGTATTCCCCTAAACCAAAACCTCATTTATATCTTCCTCTTCTCCTTATCTCCATCTCCCCTCCCATCTTCTCCTTTCCTCCCTCTCCCCTTCCCACCTTTTTTTTTTATTTTTATTTATTTCTCTCTCTTTCCTTCTCTTACCTTTTTTTTTTTTTATTTTTTAATTTTCTTTTCTTCCCATTCGTCCCTTCCGATCCGTCCTCCTTTTCGCACGGGGTCGTCCCCCTCCTCATCCACAGGTGGAAGACGAACCATCAAGGAAGGCGCTATACCTCTTTACGCTCCTTGTTTCCCCTTTTGTTGTCTCTGTTTTCCCCTCTATCTTTCTTTTGTTTGTGGGGCTGTCCTGTTGTGGGGCGCTATATTCTTCGCCAATGTTTCCCCTGGTTTGTTTTCATCCCCAGTGTTGGATTTTAGTTCCTTTTTTATTTCCCCTCCCCCTTCTCCTCCTCCACGTTTCCTCTTCTCCTTCCCCCCTTCTCTCCCTCCCCCCCCCCCCCCTCCCTCCTCCCTCCTCCCTCTTCTCCCCCCCTCTTTTCTCACCTGAATTTTTCTTTCGTCCATTTTCCTCTTGAGCCAAGTTTTTTAATTCTTCTCCCTCGATGTTTCTCCCCCATTTATTCCCAATTTTTTCCATTTTTTTCCCCGTTTTATTCACCCTTTCCTCTCCACTCATGTCAAAATGAGAACACAAAGAAATACCTATTTTTATTCTTATTATTTTTTTTATTTCTTACTTATTTCTTTTTTTATTTTTCATTTCTTCCCATCTACATATCATACCATCCCCTCGACTAGCTTTCACTTCCCTTTTCCTCCTCATAGAATCCTCCTAAAATTTGGCCCCCTTTCCTTTTTTCACCTGTATAGGACCGGTGTGACTTCATCCCCCACTCATAAAATTCCATTTTTTTTCTGGGGTTTTTCCCCCCCCACCCCTTTCCTACTTTTTTTAAATTAATTTATTTTTTTTTTTTTTTTTTTTTTCCCCTCTTCCCCCCACTTTTTTTCCTCCCCCCCCCCTCCCTTTTTTCCCCCCTTTCCCCCCCCTCCCTTTTAAATGAATATCCTCCCGCCATTTTTACAGCTTTAGTCGCTCTTGGTCTGAACGCACAGTAACACTTGCCTCGAGGCTGTGGAGCATCTATCAGAAGACAGTCTGACTGGACAAATCTGGACTGGAAAATCACTTCATATTTAACTTTTTTTTCCATTGTCAGTTTCTGTTTTGATTAGCTTTAAAGCTTTTTCTTTAAGTTTCTTATTTTGCTTCATATCTTCAGTTGCGCCATTATGTTAAGCGTGAGGTATACTAACATTCATACGTGTGCAAAAGTCTTGAGTTGCTGCTGATTTCTTTGTATAGGAAAAAAGAAAAAGGCCCTGAAATATATTAAAACATGTGCAAACATGAATGGAAATGCAAAACATGAGGAAAAAACAGTGAACAATACTAACAAGCCTGTAAGTCAATATTTGCTATGATCATCTTTATTCTTCATTATATTCTTTATTGCCAAAGCCTTTTGAATGTTGGCTGCCTTCTGTTTCAACCTTTGTCAAGAGAATCCCACACTGTTCCAACAATGTGGAGGTTCACGTTCTGGGAGGAGTTGTCACTTCATGTTGCCACTTTTGTCACACTTTGCCCCACTGCTGGAACCATTTTTGAGGAGGCCTCAAAGAACATAATAGCTGTGTCTCACTCGGAAGACAACGCACTTCAAAGTGCTGATTTGTTGTCATAGCGGCGCGTCAAGTGCCGTCCCACTTCTACAGTACACACTTGAAACTCCTGGGTCAAACTGCTGGGTTAAAAAGAGAACAACGAATTTCTGGGTTATTTCAACCCAGACATTTGGGTTGTTGCCCCAACTTCTCCACCCAGCATTGGAGTCAATATAACCCAACTTCTGGGTTAGCTATTCAACCTGAAATTTGTGTAAAAATAAATACACAAATAAATGAAAATAACCCAATTTTCTGGGTAGAAATAACCCAAAAATTAGTTGGCCCCTTTTTAACCGAGCAGCCTCTAAATCCACACATTAACATCCAGACGTTAACCTGCATCTCTCAGGTCTTGTGTCCAATCTTTGATGATCTCTGAAAGACATCAACCAGATAGTTTGTCTGCTGCAGATATTTATTTTGTTGTTGTTTGTTTTGCAGTTGTTTAGTTTTGTAAAAAAAAGTTGCTCAAAGCTTAAATATTTAAGTTGGATTAGGATGTTGGATATTGGCTTTTCCTTTTTTTTTTCTTTCTTTTTTTTTTTTAACCATTATTCAATATACCAATATTGTTTAACTTTCAATTTTCAATACCAAACCTATAACAATATATGCAGGTAACTGATGTATTTTACATAATCTGACATTTTGATTGAGAGAAGTAGCTGAAGAGTTTGTTGTATAATATGTGTATGTAATGCCAATAGTGCCAATAATCCAATAATCCAATAATCCAATAATGCCAATATCAAACATCTCTAAAGGAAATTTTATGTTTTCACCCAGTTACTTTTTAGAAATCATATTGTTGGCGCAAAAATACTGTTTTATCCTGATAAAACTGGGTTATCTTTGACATTTTTTCATAAAAGCAACTAAAGAAATAGGAACAAATTAGGTGAACTTGCTCCAGGCTGCTAATAACACAAATGTACTTTTTTTTTTTTTTAAGCCATTTGTAATTAGTTATTTGTTGACTTTTTTGTACCCTCCTTGAGTTCAATGTCTTTTTTATGCTTTGATGATTCGTGGGTTCGTGTTATTTGACTTAAACAATAGCATTAATGTTACAATAGCATGAAGGCCCAGGTGCAAGGGCTGGATTGAAATAGAGTTTAAAAAAAGAAATCAGTCAATCTCAGAAGAAAAACTCTGAAAGAACCGCAGAAAGCCTTGAACTTTTGCTCAGGACCTTTTTGATATACTACAAGCACACACACTGTGGCTCATGCTTTTATAGTCCTCACACACTGTGATTGGCTGGTATCTATACACCCTCTGCACAAAGATATCAGCTCAAAAGTGTTTTAAACTGAAAAATGTGGGAGAAAAAAAAGAGTTCGGCTGAAAGCTGTTTCTCTTAAAAAAAAAAAAAAAAAAAAAAAAACTCAACACACATTTCTACTGGGCTCAAAGGTATGATTGGGATGGAACAATGGTATCAGTGTATTCATTGCTTTTTAGGCATGTTCTGCTTACCGTATTTTCTGGACTATAAGTTGCTCCGGAGTATAATCGCACCAGTCAAATAATGTGTTATGAAGAGGAAAAAAACATATTAGTCGCACTGGACTATAAGTCATGTTCATTTGCTGTAAATAAGAGCAAATAACAGCAAAGAGGGGTAATTTTCAGTTTTTTGGTATCCTATTTGTTACTGCTAAAAATTACCCAATCACTCCGATTCCAAAGTTAGTGCCTGTAAATGATCAAAACCATCATAATTAAGAAGGATAATCGTGTTTTTGAGAATCTGTTCCAGGCAGTACAGCCACAAGTCCAAAATGAACTCCTCTCGCTAAGATAAGGCTGTTTTGGGATCTTTACCCTTGGAGCAGAATATAGTTGTCACGAGCCAAGAGCGCCATCATGTGACATTAGACGGTAATGTTTACTTCTTGGCTCATATCAGTCAATATAAATTAACACTAAAAAATATGTTAAATTGTATATATTTTTAAATATAAGTCGCATAAGCAGCCAAACTTCGAAAAAAGCGTCACTTATAGTCCGGAAAATACGGTAGTGTGCATTGCAAATGACCTCAGAGAGATCAAATTTAGCATTACATGACTCATAACTTGGAAAAAAAAAATAGTAGTAGGGTCTCTAAACCAGTAAATACTTCTGTAGCTACAGCAGATTATTCAAGACGATATTGTCTGCAGCAACAAACAGGGCTTTGCTATTAGAGTAACATAGAAAACATCCATTATGGCATTTCCTCATTAAAACACTGCTCTCCCCCCACAGGATGCTGTTCTTCACCGACTACGGGAACGTGGCCAAGGTGGAGCGCTGCAACATGGACGGCACCAACCGGACCCGGCTGGTGGATTATGTGATCGAGCAGCCGACCGCGGTGGCGCTGGATGTGGTCAAGAAGCTGGTGTACTGGGCGGATGCCTACCTGGAGTACATCGATGTGGTGGATTACGACGGCAGGAACAGGCACAACATCATCCACGGGAGCCAAGTGAGTGTCAGATCCGACTACACGCCACCAGAAACGACTGTGACATAATATCACTGACTTCTCTGATCAGCACTCTTCCTCTTCATTTGAGAAACTCAAATTATGACATGAGGATGGGGGGGGGGTTAGTGATTCTTAGTTAATTCTATAATTGAAGAAAAATTAGGCCACCATGCTGCAAGACAGGTGGTACATTAAATGCCTGGCGTTAAAATTCACTCTTCATTTTCATTGAAAAGGTCTTTTAAAACCTTGATGGCTTATTAAATACACGGAACCGAGTCGCATGTGGAGCTGTCTTCGAAATGAGCATATCAATAGTCTCTCTCCTGTAGTACACTTTCTTTTAAAGCCTTTCATCCCAAATTATGGTTATTCATTAAAAGACCCTTTCAACCAACATGAACTAGCTATTCACCCTTTATGAGGCTAGAACATACATATCAAGCAGCTTATTGTGTATGCAGGTGCTCCCTGCATTATTTTGCCTTGTTCGTTTGCTTGTGCTCTCATTACAGAGAATATTTTAACATTATTCCATCTGCATTATAGATATCATGGAAAACCTTCCTGTCTGTTCCATAGATGGTCCTTTATGGAACCAGAAGATTATATAAGCTTTATAATCAGAAGAATTTGTGATCAGAACGGCTTGTTTGCCCACATTCGTACTGACTGCATTAGATTTACCAAAATGCAGATCATTTATAGAACATTTTCTTTAAAAAAATGAAATATGTCTTCATAAATAATAAGTTTATATATACATTAAGGGTGAATTCCAATTCCGCGTTCATGTGAAGGAGTAGTGGTGTTGATAAAGGTCCATAAAAGTCCACAAAAAGTCCACAAAAACTTGTCAATATTCCTTCATACTGCTCATCCAATGTAATCCAAGTGTCCTGAGTGGGTAGCGTCCAGAATTGACTCAAAACATCATTCAGTAGATTTTTATAGCCTAAACAGTAGAACATCTAGCTGCCACAAAGCGCGCCCCTCTGTGTTTACGACACTAAGGAAGCCGCCGGCGTTCAGCGCCTACTCGGCCGATAATGCAAGCGTAGAAGAAGAAATTAGCTGTTTACATTGTACTCAGAGCGAACGAGCTGCGGACAAACACAAGAATGGATTGGTTATTGATTTAAAACAAATCAAGAGAAAAAAATGGAACGCGGCTTCTGTAGTGTCGTGAACACGCAAGGGTGTGCCTTGCAGCAAGGCAAGGCAAGGCAAGTTTATTTGTATAGCACATTTCATGTACAGAACAATTCAAAGTGCTTTACATAACATTATAAGCAGGGAGAAAAAAAACAATTAGAAGCATGATTCAAAATTAAAGCATTTAAATTAAAAGAGAGAATACAGAGACGTGCGGATTTTAACTTTTGAATAAATCTACGTAAAAGCAGCGAGAACAGGTGGGTCTTCAGCCTGGATTTAAATAAACTAAGTGTTTCAGCTGATCTGAGCTTTCTGGGAGTTTGTTCCAGACATGTGGAGCAAGAAGCTGAACGCAGCTTCTCCATTCTGGTTCTGACTCTAACTAAAGAGACCGGATCCAGATGACCTGAGGGGTCTAGCAGGTCATACTGGGCAAGAGGCCTATATTTTGGCCTAACCATCAGAGTTTATAGACCAGCAGCAACTAAAGTCTATTCTCTATGGACCGGCAGCCAGTGAAAGACCTAGAACTGGACTATGTGGTCCACTTTCTGTCTTGTAACTCGGCAGCAAGTTCTATGAGCTGCAGCTGTACTATTTAGGTAGACCAGAAGACGCTGTACAGTAGTCAAGCCGACTAAGTGCGCTGTTCCAATTTTCCTACCCTTACCTTATGCTCAGAGGCAGCCTTTTTTTTTTTTTCTCCCTCCACCCCCCCCCCCCAATTTCTGGCCTGTTTGTTGTTTTTTATGTGGATGGACTGAAGTTCTGTGACAACCTGCTGTCAGCAGCGAGATGTTCTACTGTTTAGGCATTAAAAAATACTAAATAAAGTTTTTTCCAGTAAATTCTGGATGCTACCCACTCAGGACACTTGGATTACATTGGGCGAGCAGCATCGAGGAATACTGACAAGTTTTTGTGGACTTTTATGGACCTTTCGGGTTCAGTTGCTGTTGAACTCCATTATATGAAAGTTGGGGGAAAACGAAAACCTGTCCGATCTCCGGCTGCATTTGAGATATTAAAAAAGTGCTCCAGAGTCTTCCTCAGCATGAGGGTGAGGAGAAAATGAGTGCACATCATTCTGTGGGTGTACTATTCCTTTAAGTTGATCAGGACAAAACTTTAATTCTGATTGGCAGTGAGGGGTTAGATTAATTATATCTAAAACTGAAAATATTGTTGTGGTTCTTACTCCAATAATTTTGCAGAAATGTTGACACAAAGCAAATATTCCATTAGACAAACTCAATCATCTTAATCACCAATATCATCCATCTGACATTTAAACGCTTTGAATATTTCCTTCTTCATTAGTCTGATCTGGTTAGATTTATTCCATCAGACGTTCACTGCACAAAATATCAGGCGCTGCCCAGAAAATGTGCATCATACTAAGATTCACAAACAGCTCCACTTCTGGGTTGTTTGGGTTAACGTGGTTTTGGAGCCAAAACTTGTAGAGATGGAGAGAAAACAGAAGGAGAGATGGTTGAGTGGTTTGTTTATTTATATATTAATGGTGACGCATGTTTCCTGGTGCCCCTGATATTAAGGTGTGGGCCACTGAGCTTAGGTGTACTTCCTGTGAACATAGCTCATCCAGCCATGTCGCTTTGTGTGGGTGTCAGCCTGCTAAATGTAGCATGGAGGGTGTTGTGTCTGGGCCAGTGGCCTCCCAGCGGAGTCAAGCTTTTGACCCTGCATGGGCTACCAAATGTACCAGACAGCCACACCACCAGCCTTCACCCCCCCTTCTCTCTCTCTCTCTAATGCTTGATGCATGTAGAGAAATAAAAGTGCTCATTGATTCAGTTTTGTTATTGTCCTTCTGCTCCACTTGTGGTTTGACTTGTGTTTGGCTTTGAGTAAGGTGTAAAAGAAAGGCGCCATGGATTTTTCTTGTTTTTCAGGTGTCGTACATATATGCATTAGCTGTGTTTGAGGACTACCTCTATGCTATCCACTCTGACCCTTCCAAAGGGAGTTCAACTGTGAAGCTGCTGCAGGTGCACAGGTTCAACATCACAGCAGACAGCAAGACACTTGGCAGCCTGGGGAATGCTAGAGGTCTGCGTGTTTACCACAAACTCACTCAGCCAAAAGGTAAAGGACATTTTCTAAGAAGCAAACCTGCAAGTATGCATCATAAACTACTCTGTTTCACTCTTTATTCACTGATAGACCCCCCAAAAAAAGGATGCTTCACTGAATTATAATGATTTGTTGTCCCTTTTTATTTGTCCACAGTCAGGAGTCATGCATGTGAAATGGATTCATACGGAAAGCCAGGAGGCTGTTCCCACATTTGCCTTCTGAGCGGCAGCTACAAGTCCCGAACCTGCCGCTGTCGCACTGGCTACAGCCTGGGCTTTGATGGGAAATCCTGTAAAAGTTAGTATATTTTTGTTTTGATTATGATAGATGCAAAATGATCAGTTTGGATATATCATGTCCGAAAAGTCTTGTTCTACTGTAAAGCAGTAGCTCCTGATGTTTTGAAATTAATTTTCAGCTCAGAGATTTCATCTTGTTGCTATCTCTTAGCCTCAGGTTGACCCAAATTTAGGAGAGCATAATATCGTAGATAGAGATTAAAATTAGACAGAGCAGTGTAAATCGTCAGGCAAATTGAAAGCTTGCACCTTAACCTTTTCCCCCCATGTGGGTCTTTTTGTCGCAGGGTACTGATTTATGCGGCAACCAATTTGCTTCACATGCCGACCTGAGAATTGTAAAAGCAGTTTTATGGCAGAGATTAAAAACTGTCAATTTTCACTCTGGTCGTTGGGAAGGATAAGGAGCCTTAAAGACACACAGACAGACAGACAGACAGACAGACAGTCATTTACTTGCTATGGTGTCGCATAACGGTGACGTCATCAAAGACGCCGCTGAAATATGTCTATAAATAAGGACAAATCACCACCAAAAAAAAGCCACTTGAAGCCGCTTGGAGCTCCCAGGGGGGTCCGACTCATGTTTTGTAACAAAACATTGGTGAGATGAAGGAGTTTGTGGCAGATAATGATTATTTAGAGTCTGCGAGAGGTTACCCTCATCACTGACATTATATTGGACATACACTGATCTGGAGTGGATCTAAATATCTCCTGAAGGAATTCAAGTTACACCAAAACTGTCTGGGTGAGGAAATTAACGTATTCATGCTAGAAAATAGATCCAGGTTGAAAAAAAAAAATTAACTTCCCCTTTAATAAGAGTCAGAATGCCCCCAAATATCTTCTGTCTACACACTCAAAAATAGAGGTACCAGATTTTACTTAAAAGGGTACAAAGCTTGTCGCTGGGGGTGTTCAAAACCATGATGTACCTTTCAGCATTGATGATGTCATCACATATACACACTAAAAACTCCTGGGTTTTTAGTGTGCAAACTGCTGGCTTAAAAGGGACCAACCCAGAAAACTGGGTTGATTTTTTTGACCGAGCTTTCAGGTTGAATATTTGACCAAAAGTTGGGTTATATAGACCACAATAACCCAGAAACCAGTTGGTCTTTTTAGCCCAGCAGTTTGACTCAGGAGTTTTTAGTGTGTATGTAAGCTGCCTGTGCCATGTGGTCTAACACACACACACACACACACACACACCCCGTGCACATGCACACACACCCATATCATCACAGATGCTGCTTTTAAACTTTGTGCTGGTAACAATCTGGATGGTCTTTTTCCTCTTTTGCCCGGAAGACACGCCATCCATGATTTCCAAAAAACAATTTGAGATGTGGACTCAGACCACAGCACACTTTTCCACTTTCCATCTGTCCATTTCAGATGAGCTGGGGCCCAGAGATGGAGGTAGCGTTTCTAGATGTTATTGCTTTGCATGGTAGAGTTTAACTTGCACTTTTAGATGTAGCGACCAACTGTGTTCACTGATGATGGTTTTCGGAAGTGTTCCTGAACCTACACGGTTAGATCCTTTACACGATGATGTCAGTTTTCAATCCAGTGCCCCCTGAAGGGTCGAAGGTCACGGGCATTCAATGCTGGTTTTTGGCCTTGCTGCTTCTGTGTAGAAAGTTCTCCAGATTCTCTAAATCTTTCATTATATTATGGACTCTAGATGATGGAATCATTAAATTCCTGCTATTGAACATTGGGAAACATTGTTCTTAAACTATTAGACTATTTTTGTGCACAGTTGTTCACCAAGTGTCGATCCTCGCCCCATCTTTGCTTGTGAACAGTCAAGCCTTTTGGGGATGCTCCTTTTATGTGTCCCCTGTCCCAATTTTATTGAAACGTGTTGCAGGCATCCATTTCAAAATGGGCAAATATTTGCACAAAAACAATAAAGTTTCAGTTTGAACATTAGATATCTGATCTTTCTGGTGCATTTAGTTGAAGAAGATTTGCAAGTCATTTTTTATTCTGTTTTTACTTAGATTTTATGCAACATCACAACCATCACATATACCCTTTTTGACATATGTGGTCATTCAGTTTGCAGTCAAAGCTAATTATCAACCAATCAGCATCTAGTCTTATTACTGAGGGCTGATGCTCTGTGGGAGATTTTGAGGACTGCATGCTTCCTTCTCTTTAAGGTCTGCATTAGTAGTACTGAGTTACTCAACCCTTCCCTAAGATGAGAGCCACAGAAATTGATTTGAATGGGCAACAATAAATCAACTTTAAGTCTTTGTTGAAGATTTATGAATGAGATGTGCTCCGTCTAGGTTTGTAATGTGCACTAACACTGAAAAGATAACCCCAGAAATGGTTTTCAGTGACATGCTTTTGTATTCATCACAGCAGGAAAGCTTTTTTTCAGTAGCTTATTGATCTTGACATCAGTTAATGGCGTCCACATCAACCTTGTGACACACACCGCTGTGTCCATGAGATGTTGATTAGATGTTTGCTTTGACGAGAGGTTATGGTTGTCTTTTAGAGCCTTGCAGAGTTCATGTAGACTGCTAATGGATCTGTGAGCTGAGCTTTAGTAAAGCAAACCAACAGCAAAATGACATCACGACATATGCTTAGGACAAGCACAATGATGTTTAAATAGATTAAACATTTCTATTATTAAGAGTTAAATGAAAGAGGAGTTGAATTGATATGAAAATGGTAATGACTGCTCTGGAGGAACAAAACACAGGACACAGTCAGGTAGAACCTAAATGGGAATACATGAAAAACTTGTCAGAAAACCAAGCAGAAGCACGGCCTGATAAAAGAGTAAAGCTGGAAAGCTTGGGATGAAGGGCTAAGGAAATCTGGTGAAACCCAACTGAAACTGAGTATTATGTACCAAGAGACCAATGACAGATTACAACCAGGTGGGAATTTGCAGTCTGAGCGGAATCGTGGGGTAATCAAGCAAATGCAAAACATGCGAGGCACAAGTCACAGAAATCAGCATGGACTGAAGCAATTTAACGACAGGACAGAGAGTGAATGAAAATTGGTTCTTAATTAGGAAAATAACTTCAATGGCATTAGAGTATTTATTGATATCTGGCCAGATTCTACCTCATTTTTTAAATATTAAACTAAAGGAGCATTTCATTTACTGTGCTGATCCACACCTTACCAACATTATAGGATTTATCATTTTAATATAAAGAATATAAATGAGTTTAAACTACTCACAAAAAAGTTGGGGATATTCAACTTTTGGGTGTTATTCAAGGAAAATATAAGTTCAAACCTTACTGTACCCTACGTACCTTACTGTTCTGACATTTCATCCCACCCATCGAGATGCATGTGCAGTATTATATTATGACAGTGTCCCGCAGATGGACAGACAGGCCCGTAATTTCAGTCTGCAGTAACACGTTGCGATAAATGAATAGTTTTTCATGGGATGAATGAGGTGCACACCCCAGACACGACGATAGTCAGTTCACTGGCTCCATTCAGATTCTAATGCGACAGCATGCAAACCTAGCAACATCACTGGTAGCTCATTGTCATGTCTCTAATAGATGGATGACCAACGACAGTGATTGATGAACCAAGGTCATGAATGAATGAATGAATGACCCAATTTTTAGTTTTTTGCTTAAACTTTCTTAGAAAGTGCGGTCAGCTGTTTTGCCATCATGGCTGACAGTGTCAGCTTTGGAAAAATAGAAGTTCTTTCATTGTTTTCAGCGTCACAATCCCATTTATCTTCTGAAATGCAGATGAAGAACTTATGCTGTGTCCCAAATCGCCTACTTCCATATTCAGTACTCAAAATTTTGAGTATACTGCATCAAAATGAAAACCAGTATGCATAGTATGCAAAAATTGAGTATGCAAAAGTACCCGGATGATGTACTCAAACCCGTCAAGATGTTGAGTAGGTGGCTGTGGACACTCACCGCACTCTCTCGTCCCAAATTCGGTTCGGTAGGTGTCTGAAGCTGCACAGCTTCAGCTAATAGCAGGAGGACATTGACGTAAGACGTAAGGCTTCATGAAGGATGTTCATGTTTTGTAATGAGAAGTAACACTCAAAGGTGAAAAGCGGCGGCAGAAGATGGTAGCAAAATTTCTGTAGAAGAAGAAGTCGACATCGCGCTTTCATTTCCGGTGAGCACTCTGCTATGTGATTTTAGACGGCACTGCAAACTCGAAAATCACGTACTGAGCCATTGAGTACATAATATATTTGGTGTACTTAATTTGGGATTTTGAGTATGGAAGTAGGCGATTTGGGACACAGCAATAGACTGAACTTTACCCAACAGCACCTGGAAGATTTTCATGGATGATTCCTACTGTTTCGAATGAGTAAGAAAGTGACATCATGTAATTCGGCTCTTGTAAAGGTTACAGAGCTGAGGGTTAGTCATACATACGGAGCCTCGGACTGACTGTGACAAAGGCGAGGCTGACGGATACAGCTTCATGTGAAAGTGACATTCTACTATCGACCTGTCAGAAGTCTGATTGATCATTGCCATAATGAGGTTTTAAGTTTGTCTGCATTTGTTGGCTGGTCTGATCAATCGCTGGACATTGTGTAGTTGACAATAAAAGCCGAGGATCAAATTGATGACACAATTTGAGGGCCTACCGCATTTCGATCAGAGTAATGGAGCTTTGGGAGCCTTTCCATGACACATTTGATTTATTCCCCCTCATAGATGTTCTGATGACACCAACTATCTCTCTCTTGCTCTTCCTTTCCATCTCCCTAAGCATAATGAGATTTGGTGTTAAATGATAGCCTTTTTTTTTCCAAGCAGCAGTCACAGTGGAATTTGATATCTGGGTCTCTTGCAATGCTTAATTGTCTCCTGGGTAGCTGGTATCTCCCTCACAAATGATAAATTGAAGTGAGGCATGTGTGGTCCCCTCACCTCCAGCATCCTGGTCTCTTGGGTGGGGGGCTGGGAGCGGGGTGAGGTCTGCTTCTCTCAGTGGAAGCCCTCCTTCATTCCTCCTTGGCTCTCTAGAGGATCCCAAAGGTGTGGGAGAACATATATAGTCCCCTGTGCCGCTGGCGAGCCGCCGAGGAGCTGCCTCAGCTTTCTGGGCTTTTCTGTTTGCCTTTCTAAGCAGACATCCTGTTATATTAAATTAGAAACAATGTTCACAGCTAAGGTAAGTATTGCCATTGTCTGTTTGCTCAAGCATTTTCCTACTCTTACTCTCATGGCAGTTTTGCAGCAAGGGTGATTAAGGGTGGAGAGTATATTCATTGGCACTGATTACTGGCTCCATTAAAGTGAAAAGATGGCCCAAGCTCTGGAAAACATATAAGAACAATGTGGTCTGTAAGAGGGTTTAATGCAGGGATCAGCACTGATTAATTAGACCAATTAATTGCCAATAACAGTAAAAAGAGTTCTGTCCTCTTTTGCTTTGTAGGGCCCAAAAGCGATTTCTTCCTGTTCTATGGTAAGGGACGTCCTGGAGTCATCCGAGGCCTGGATATGAACATCAAGTCCAGCGATGAGCACATGGTCCCAATCGAGGACCTGGTCAACCCCCGAGCCATCGATTATCATGCAGAAATGGGATACATATACTTCGCCGACACCACCAGTTTCCTTATAGGACGTCAAAAAATAGATGGAACTGGTCGGGAGACGATTCTCAACGACGGTGGGTTTTTTATTTTAATTTGATCTTCTTTTCTTTTCATTTTTTGACCACTGCTTTTCCCAGGAATAAATTTAGCTGTCTGTAATATATCATATTAGTGACCTTTCTCTAACATCAGTGTAATGTTCCAGCCTTTTCAGGCAAGTTAAAGCAGCCTTTCTATAGAATAAGACCTTCACTTATTATTCATTCTACTTGCACTCTCTTTCAAATCAAGGGTCATATTTTCCATTATTAAAAAAATGCATTTAATTGAATTTCTAAAAATATTCTTTTCAAAATGAAAAAAATGTGGAAGAGCAAAGAAAATGATGAGTGGCAGGTTTGTCAGCAAGTTCTCATGGGCTAAGTTTTGTATTTGACTATTCGGTTTGTCCTTACTGCTGATTCTGTTGCAGAACTTGACAATGTTGAGGGAATCTCCGTGGACTGGATTGGGAAAAACCTCTATTGGACCAATGATGGGTACAGGAAGACAATCAGTGTTGCCAGGTTGGAGAGAGCCTCCCAAACTAGGAAGACTCTGCTGGAAGGGAACATGTCCCACCCGCGGGCCATCGTGGTTGATCCTCTCAACAGGTAAACTTTATTAATAAAACTAAAAGAATTGTGTTATCCGCTGCATTCCCATTTAACTGTCATTTTTCTCAGAGCTTACAGAAATCTATACATACAGTATGCTTTGTAATACTTCAGTTAAAGGGATAGTACACCCACAGAATGATTTGCCTTCATCTTCTCCTCATGCTGAGCAAGACTCTGGAGCACTTTTTTAATATCTCAAATGCCGCCGGAGATCCGGGGGTGGGGGGAGGGGGTTCATTATCCGCTGAATTTCATATAATGGGGTTTACCGTTGCCTAAAACAAAAAGGTCCATGAAAGTCCACAAAAACTTGTCAGTATTCCTCCATACTGCTCGTCCAATGTAATCCACGTGTCCTGAGTGTGTAGGTATAATTTATAATTTATTTAGTGTAGTTTTTATAGTATAAACCAGTGATCCCCAAAGTGTGGGCCGTGGCCCATGGTACTACAGGTGGGCCTTGAGAGGTCATAAAAATATAGATTCATCTTTGCAAATGTGATTTTAATTGTAAAATATTTATTGCATGATTTAAAAATATATTTATAAGTAATAACACAAACCTACTGAGTGTAACTGACCCCTCACATCAATTTTGGAACCTTACACAATCATAGCTCTCTGGTCATGATCAGGGATCATAATTGAAGGAACACTTCATCTTGCGTAAAAATGGAGCGGTGGCTCATTGGTGTAAAAAGGAAAACAGAATGTAATGAAAAGTTTGAGGATTATTCAGTCTGAAAGATAATAAAAACTTTGAGAATTTATTCTGTTTTGAATTAATGTACATCACAGCTTTGATTAAAAGTTTGGGAGTTTATTCTAGTGTCTCACGTGTTGCTCACGGTTGTGATGTAAGGTTTGGGTGGGCTGCAGAGATTTTTCATATTTTAAAGTGGGCCTTGGTATTCTGAAGTTAAGGAACGGCTGGCCTGAACAGTACTACATTGCACTTCCTACAGTAGTTGCGCATTTGTGCGGGTTCATGACACTATGGAAGGCATTCAGTGCTTTCTCTGTCAATAATGCAAGTGTAGAAGAAGAAATTTACTGTTTACATTGTGCAAAGAGCGACTGAGCTGCAACCGGGACAGACAGAAGAGGGGTTGGCTGTTGATTTAAAACAAAGAAAGAACGTGCGATCTCATCAGCTGCGGCTTCTGCCGTGCCTTGAACTCACATGGGCGTGCATCGCTGAAGTAAGATGTAGTACTGTTTAGGCTATGAAAATATACTAAATGATGTTTCCAGTAAATTCTGGACGCTACCCACTCAGGACGCTTAGATTACATTGGACGAGCAGTATGGAGGAATGTTGACAAGTTTTTGTGGACTTTTATGGACCTTTATGTTTCAGGCACCGTTGAACTCCATTATATGAAAGTCGGAAGGTAACAAACCCCCCCAGATCTCTGGCTGCATTTGAGATATTAAAAAGTGCTCCACAGTCTTGCGGGTGTACATTCTGTGGGTGTACGATCCCTTTAAGGTCACTTCTGTGTTACATAGAAGTTAAATTACCTTTAGATTCTGGATGCATATCTTGTTAAATTTAAATAAGGATGGTAATGAAGGTTAGCAGAAAGGGTGTATTTTTTACCCCAACACTGATGTAGCTCATCTACGGTTGATACCAGCAGGTCAACTTAATCAGATATGTATTTTACTGAAGTATTAGTGATTGTTTTTGAGACCAAACCTGATGGCTTTAGAGTGCATCTGTGATGTAAGCTGCATGTATTCATCTATACGTTTAAGATACAACTTTTATTAACAATCCAATATTTTTTTATTTCTTTATTTTAATGAGCCTTTTAAAATCGGGCTCAGGAAAATAGATGAAAACTAGCGTTTTAGAAATCTGGCATATTTTGAAATTTCTTTATTTTTTATTTTGTCTGTCCCTGTCAAACAAACAAGTATACTTTTAAGACTTATCAGCTGATAAGTTGTTGATGTTGATATAGTTTTAAAGCAAATATTGGCTCATACAGACGTCAGAGGTCTGTTTCACAAAGCACGTTTAATGAAAACCCTGAGTTGTTCAACTCAGATCAGGGAAACTCTGAGTTTTGTTTCACAAAGGTCGGTAACTCACTCAACCCAGGAAAAGAGGAGTAACTGTAGCCTGTTGTACAAAGAGGGGTAACTTAAACCCTCGGTCAGTTATCACATCTGTGTCTCTGGGTATAAGGTCAAGGTGCATGTCTGTCATGCAGTAAGCTGTGGTTTGATCCCTGGTGGGACATTTTCATGTTGTCATACGCTTTCACCTCAAAGCAGATCGTTTCTATTGTTGCTATTGTTGTGTATTCTTTCGCAAATGGATTTTTATCTTTCATTGGAGATGCAGAGCATTTGAGAAATGCAAGTTATATTTCATCTTAATGCTGCCGACAAGAGCGCCTCTCCCCCGCGGGATTGCCCCCAAGTTAAATAAATAAAAAGGCTGCGATGAAAGTGCAGAGTTGGATACGAACATCAGCGTCAAACAGGCATCTGTGCATAAAATCACTTGGAATCACACTGACAGAATCCTAGACTGTCACGTTACCATTAACCAGTTCTACTCTATAACATCATGTGATTGTAGAGGACAGCGTTTAAACTTAAACCGTCTCCACGCCATCTTTTTTGTTTTTCTGCAGCAGCAGTTCAAACTCGCCATATGAGGCTGTAGAAGTTATGACGAACCCAGCCCCGCCCTCGCGTCTACATTGCCAAATGTGACTCGTGGAATTGGGGCTCCATTGATGCGGCCTTTTATCATGGTAGCGCACATGTAAACCCTCGTGCTGAACTACCCTGAGTTGATTCAACCAACCCAAATCAGCTGTTCTGGGACCGAAAACTCAGAGTTTAGTATCTCAGAGTCGATCAACTCAGAGTTCAGGGCTACACTCAGAACCTGCTTGGTGAAACGGACGCCAGGCATCACTAGAAAAACTTATTTAGCTGAACAGCTTCACACAAATACGAGAAAGAGTTGAGTCTGTCTTCCTCACTAAACTGCTGGAATGGCGGAAAGTTGGGCTTCACGTTTGTTTTCTGCTCCTCGTTTCATTTAATTGAAATTCTTCTGCTAGAATAACAGTGCGGAAATGCTTGGTGCATGCTTATAAATGGTAAACAACCAGTGTTGCTCATTGGGGAATTCGTGGTTTCCAGATTTCTAATAATGTCTGTTTTTAGCTCTTTACTGTCAAATAATACCTATAGATGCAGTACCTTGAGTTTTGCCTTTAAGAGAAAGAGGAATCACATGCCGTTATAATAATAGAAAAAACATAATTAAACTTAGTAAATACAGGGCAACACCTACACCCTCACAGCTCACTGCAGAAGGAAAAAAGTAGCTAAAAAATAAGAGATTTATGAGCTCTTTAAACACAATTAACCACTTTAATAGCTAATTCTCTGCAACACCAGGTCCCTTTTGAATTTTCTGTATAAATTCATGTATGGTGGTACTGTATCTGCCAGCAGAGGTGGTAATTAACATATAGAGTTGAAGCTGCAAAACTCCAATTCATGACTGTCTTTGGGATCTTAAGGATTAACACTTTAAGGTTTAAATCGTATTAACACTCACCAAATCCATAGCAGTCAGAGATTAGTTTTCAAGCCTCGAGGGATTGTTCCAAACATTTTGCTATATACAGCTTTTTCCTAACTGTTGGCGCTTGCACAACCCAAAACTGAACTTATCCATTTTGAGCCATTTTCTTTTCCCTTTGTCTGCAACATTACACAAGTGCTTTTGAATTAATAGTCCTCCATTAGCTTTTATTTGTAGCGCATTGGCTTCATGTAAAAACAAAATTGACATGCTGTATAATGAGAATGCAACGTTAACTTTTGATAGTTGTGAAGAAACTGGCCTTGGTTCAAGATTTCCCCCTCAGATATTCTGCTGCGGCAGCATTGGGAGTGGCAAAGTATCATTGCACTTTTTTGCTTGAGCATTAATAACTTTTATTCCAACCCTCCCACTGACAACAGGGATGATTAGAAAAGCATGTTTTTGGCTTCTGAGAAAGTATTCAGCTGGAGCTCGGCTGTCCTTTGATCTGTATCTGCTCTGCTGGAAGGCTCTTTTCAGGTGAAATGGATGCAGCTCTCCAACAGATTTCTTGACTGCATTCTCGAGACCTTATTTTCTGCTCTGCTTGCCACCTCCAGCCTGTCGTGGCATGATAAGGACGACTAGTGTCAGCCTAATGATGTCACACTTCTCTATTTTGCTACATTAGGAATGTCATACATACTCTCAACACAGATTTGTGTTGAGCTTTACTTTTAGACTCTTTACAGCAACAAAATGGAATTTAAAGATGTGATTTGTGTGGTTTAAGCACATCCTTTCATTTATTTCAAAATGCACAGTTTGAATTAGACCGTAATAGAAATTTTAAAGGAGCTGCATCATGCTTTTCAAACGTTCCAAAAGTCAACTACAGGTATGTATAGGCTAAATATATTCCCCTCACCACTATAGAAACTAATATGGTGTCAAATATTAGGGTTTTTTTAAGCGTCTAATTTCCAACCTGGAAGTAAGACGTCTGACTGCACTGAACCAATGAAGCTCTCGACCAATCTCGACATGTTTTACGCCCTTTTCATGACGTCGCTCCAGAACAGACACAGATTCTGAAGGGTCACGGATTTGGTTTTAGCACCGGTTTCGTCACTCACGTGGACGCTGTTTCTAAACATTGATGGATAATCGGACTCTGATCAATGGAATAAAATGGAGCAGCCTGTTATGGAGCTGTATGCTCGACCCAGGGTCTGATATGGAGTTTGAAGTACACACAGTACCACAGAAGTACCACAGAGACCCTGACAAGTAAGGAAATTAGCAAACAAGTCATACGCTATTAGCATTGAGCTGGGAGACATTTTCACCAAAGATTGTTGAAAATATTGACGTAGCATCCGGTCTTGTCTGAATTGGGGAAAGTGAAGCCAGTTGGGTGCTTACCATCGTCGCCATCTTGCTGCGTCGCGTGTGTTGTCACTCCTGGAAATTACTAAAATGGGCAAATGCGGGCTCGGGGCAAATGTTTGACAGCCAGCGAACTCTGGGCTAAATGCTAACTGAGCTAACTTTAAACTAACAGGAAATAATGAATATTAGCCTCCTGAGCGGTGGGCTAAAGGTATGACATGTTTGAACTTGCTGTTAGCTGCAAGCTAACAACCACCGTTGTTCTACTCTGATGCAGACTGAGACCTTACTGAGAGCAAACAAGGAGCTAACTGCACACTCAAAGATAGAGCTACCAATTTGTACTTAAAAGGGTCCAAAGCTTGTCGCTGGGGGGGGGTTCCTTTCTGAAAGACATTTCTGTACCTTCGGTCCTGGTCCATTTTTGTACTTTATCAAGCTGTATGAGTTAATAAAGTACAATTAAACCAATAAAAAATTATGAATAAAAGTGAATAAAGTAGAAATTATGACAACAATCAAAGATGCTAATAATGAATGAAAAATTATTATATAGATATTAGGTCAAACACATCTATAATGCATACATATAATTATTACTATGATTACTATGATTATTATGAAAATCATAATATAATAACTATAATTATACTACTGTTTAGAAGTACTGCTGTTTAAAATTATTGGACAAGCTACACACATTTTTCAATGCTGCAGGTACCCTTAGGGTTGAAATGGTACAAATTTGTACTTTATATTACTTTGCACCCTTTTTCATAGTATAAAGGTACACTTCTGGCCTCATAAAGACCAATATTGTACTTTTGTAATAAATGTGTAATAATTGTACTTACAGGTACAGAAATGTTCCTGTCTCGTACGTCTATTTTTGAGTGTCTAGAAGCCATCAGCCGGCAGGCCGACATCCCGTCTGGCGCATGTCAATCAAAAGTTTAAGGGCGGGGGGGACCCCTTCTCCATTTTTTTTTTTTTTTTTTTTTTTGTTTTTTTTATTAATTTTTTTTCTCCTTTTTTTATTTTTTTATTTTATTAAATTATAAAAGAAATTAAATATAAATTATAAAATTTAATATTATAATCTAGGCCTCTTTTTTTTTTTTTTTTTTGTTTTGGTTTTTTGACCTTTTTTTTGGTATATTTCTTATTTGTGGCTTTCTTGTTAATTTTTCTTTTAAAATTGGATTTTCTATTTCCTAATTTCAAATTAACGCAGACAAGCCCCTAATTAATTCAAGATTAAATAATAACATCTAAATGGATGAGTTATAAAAAAAATTCATCCCCCTCACAGTTGACATGAAGGTAAACTTGACTTATTAAACCTAAAATGATTTTTTGAACATGTTTATTTCTGCTGTAAAGTTGGCCTTTTTAACATGGGAGTCTGTGGGGATCTGCTCTGATTTGGAGCGCCTAGTGAATGAAGAGTTGCATTTTCTTGCGATACAACCCAGGCCAGTTGCTGTCTGTTTTTTAGGGAACTTTATAGGTGAAAAAAATTGCAGCCACCTACAGTAGATCAGTTGAGCAAGCTTCACATTTCTGTCTGAAGAAACTCGGTTTAACTTTGTGTGTGTCTGTACGGTGAAATGTTGCCAGTTTAGCAGCACAGTAGCTGCAAAACCAGCAGACAAATTCAGAATCAATAACCACCAATCACCCAGTTCTGTTGGCCTGGACACACACTTGCCATAATGCTGTCCTCACCATGTTTGACAGATTCGGTAGCATGCTATAAGTCATTTGTTATCTTTTCCGCACTTTATATCCTAATGAAACTTGTTTCAAAGCTTGGCAGACTTTTGTTTTATACCCATGCATTTCGTGATTTTAGAATGTAACTGTGATTATGCTGATAATTATGAATCATTTTCTTGTTTGGTTAGTGATTCAGAAGGGTTATATGAAAACCAAATAGTTTTGCATCTTTCACTGAAGGAGAGCAGCCCAGTGGTTAGTAATGGTGTTTAACTAGTGACAGGGTGAGTGAAAGTTGCTGAAGAAAGTCATTCAAACTAGCAGCATCTCTCACTTGAGCCTCAAATTGTTCCACAAGCGTAACTCAGTCTTATTTTATCCGGACTTACATTTCAAAACAGTTTCTCCCAAAATAAAAGCGATTTTTCTTAAATTTTGAAAAAGTACAACTGCAAAATACAGGTGTTTCCATTGAATGATGTTTAGCATAGGGCTGGGCGATAATGGCCAAAAATCACAATATATTGAGCAGTTCACCTCGGTAATGATAAATGGATGATAACTGGTTACAGACTGGATGGGGTGGAGTCACGTGACTACAGATGGTACATATAGCTCAGCAACATGAGCGCAGCCGACCTATAAACAGCCTAAACAGACAAAAATTACTTTTATTTTCACTTAAATGGAACTTCATGTGACTTTTTGTTTGGCAGATAAATAAGTTCCTCAATAAACACCCAGCAGATATTTTGGACGTATGAGAAGTACTGTGAAACTGAAATACAAACACAATTGTACACATTAATGAATGAATTATTAGTTATTAAAATTGATTAACTTAAATGAGTTAGATTCTTATTTACATGAGCAAATATTACTTTGTGTCCATGAAAACCAGTGCTGAGTTTCCCAGTAAAATCTTGTGGAAATGTGTTACCAAGGCGTGGCCATACCTGTGGTCACACGTTATTATATTGTAGCAATAAAAAATTAACATGTGAGAACAAGATAACAGTGTTGTGGCCATGTCTTACAAATGAGCGGAAACGACATAACTCATGGACACTCGTTACCAATACATCAAGAACTAAAACCATGTCCACACGTTGGCCAAAATTGAGCTCAGTTTTCTGAAATATGGTTATTTTGGGATTTTTCATATAGGCCTGTGTGTGACTGGTAAAACTTCTGATTGCTCTGATTCCAAAGTTAATGCTTATGAACTATCATAATTAAGAAGGGAAAACATTTTTTTGCCACCCCCCATTTCACGTTTGATAGTGTGTTAAAAAAAAAAGTGTTTTACTCTTGTGTGTTAATACTGATTTATATAAAAATTCCTGAAAAAAACTCATGAGAACGTGAAAACTTGGTAACACCTTAAAATAAAAGGTCCCTTAATTAACATTAGTGCTTTGTTAAGCATTAATTAACTTAACATTAATGCTCATTTACTCCAAATAAACACCATTTCTAAACCATTACTACAGATATTAAGGGCTTACAGACATATTAACTGAAATGGTTATTGTAATGTGTTAATAATGGTGACTAATTTCTAGGGCTGTGTTAAAAAAATCGATTTTCCGATTCTGAATCGATTCTCATATTAATTTCCAGAGATCGTTTATATGTCCAAAGATTGATTTTTCTTATCTTTTTTTAAAATGACCATTTAATAGACTGCCCCCGGTTAAGTGCAGTGGCTTAGCCGCTCCGCTAGGGGGAGATAGTGAGCTGGACAGAGTGTAGGACTACTAAAGCTAGTGCAGTGCCAGAAGAAGAATAAGTGGGGCTGGTAAAACTAGTTTCTAAAAATTCAGTTTAAACAGAACAGAGGAAACATCTGCCTGTAAGTACTTTAATAAATGCAGTTAATGTTCATGATCGAGGTGAAATTGATAGTTTCTATTTTGTATGTTGTCTTTGAAATTACGACGTAGATGCTAATTCCATTAGCATGTCAATGGCATTTTCCATTAATAGTTAGCATCGAGCTAGCGGGTTAGTCGCTAGTCATTTTAAATTTTAAATGCTGACTTACTGTGTACTTTGCCCCACTGAATCATAATTTTGTGAATTTTTATTATTTGTTTCCTGTTATTTGAATTACTGATGTGAATGTAGTCTTTTTTAAATTGGAGGGTGTGAATAATTTTGTGGATGACTGTATCTGGGGAGAGGGTTTGGTTTGGTTTGGTCTTTACAGCCACCATTAACTACATTACTTCATTCATTCGTTCTAGAATATTAATTTAATAGTAGCATTAATATGTTGCATAACTACAGAGTTATGGAATTCGGGTAAAGGTTAAAATTTTTTTCAATACCAGCAAACCAAATTGAGATGGAATCGAGATCGGATCGAAATCGGATTGGATCGGACAGATCAAAAATAATCGATTCAAAACCAAAAAATCGGAATCGATACCCAGCCCTACTAATTTCATAATTCAACTTTTATTAATGCTTAATAATGCATTTAGAAAGGTTGAGCAGTAAGCATTAATTAACTGCTAATTAAAGCATTAACCAATATGCCGACTAATGCAAAGTGATTGTAAATAATAATAACTAGTTGTTAAACTTTTCATCGATGCTTAATTATGCGTGTTAATCAAGGGACCCTTATTTGTGAGGTGTTACCCAAAACTTTTTTGCATTTTTTTTTTGTTTTTTATTTACGTTTTTTTTGTTGTTGTTGTTGTTTTTTACGTTTGTTACGTTTTTGATTGTAATATTCTAGGTGTAATAAAAACAGCTTTTGCCTGCACCTGGGATATCCAACAAGCCTAGATGAATGAATGAATGAAAAGTTAATGAAATGAACGACACAGGCCTTTTTTTTCTTTAAATGATTGAAAAGCCTCAGTGTTCATGGAAGATCCTTCAGGTTGAAAAGAAATCCAGGCCATAATCCAAGCAGTTATCCAGGAGAGTAATGAAAACGCCAGCAATGGTCCGTTTTTCTATGAGCGCACTGATCTTGACTTACAGGACTGGTCGTGGACTAGTCAAGGTCGAGCCGGGCAGGCAAAGGTCATCCATGTGAAAGCAGACATATAAAAGAAACTCAAAGGGGCAGACAACAAGGTCAGACACTCGTAGCAAACCTCTGGCTCACTGAGCGAATGGCAGCCGACATCTGGCACTGGAGGACTGAGAAGAGGAGGCTTAAATACGGCGATAAACAAGTGAGCAGCATGAGTGCAATTACCAAGCACAGGTGGACACAGTCAGGACGCTGCCAAGCAGAGCACCAATCAGAACATGACAAATTCAAGATAAAACACAAACATTATAATTACCATTCAATCACACAAGATAAGCATAGAGACAAAGAGAGATCAGCTCATGGAAGAGTACATGCATGTACTATACGGGTAAACATGTCACGCACATGAGATATAGGGAAGATGTGTTCAGCACCTGATCGATCTCCACCTGTATTTGAGATATTAAAAAAGTGCTCCAGTGGTCATGGGGAGGTAACCACCTCTGAACTATTCATTTCTTGACTGCTGTCATGCAGACCAGCCATAATTTATGCGATTTCTGCATGAATGAAAGTCTCAAACTGTCTAATGAAAGAAGCAATGCAGGGTCCATAGGAAAGTTAGTACTCGTTTACTGTGATGTGTTTTTACCCCAAAACACCTCCGGGGAACCCCACAGTCAGTGCAGGAGAACAAACTTCTGACATCTTATCCAGAGGTCCGTTGTTGCTTTTCGTCAATTAATTTTGTTTTTTGGGTTTGGCAATACTTCTTTCTTTCTAAGCAGTTGGACTTGATTTTCTAGCTTAATGATGGCCTTCCTCCTTCCAACTGTCACATCACTGGACCACATATTGAGCATGTACTGCTCGTAAATGCACATTTAACATTTGAAATAGAACAGGAGAACCTCACGAGCACCACACCTGAAGCAAAACTGCTTATTGTTCATTTTTCCTACTGGCACTGTGCCTGTGAAAATACAAAGACCGCTAGAAGGTGGAGAGATAATTAGGTCTTTTTTTAAATTTACAGTATATGCAGAGTTTCAATTATGTTCCCTTGGTATTCCAACAGGGTTTCAGATTTTCAGTTGTTTTTAAAAAAGACAAAGAGAGAGAGAGATTCCAAATATCAAATAAATCAGGAAGGGTAGATTCCCAAGAGAGGAAGTTCACAACCTCCGTCTAATAAGCTGGATCACATCCAGGTGGAAGAGAGGAAGACGTGATCGACAACTAACCGTTTCCAACTTGTCTTCCGGAGAAACACGTATTCTGACAGAATATAGTTCACTATGTATTAATGCTTTAAGTGGTTTATCTCAAAAGACAGTTGGAGTCGTACAAAATTCATCAGGTCATGGAGGAAGAAGGTTTGAGCTATTCAAGTCCACCAATCAGAAGGCACTCTTCTCCTCATCCCAGAGCAACTGATGTAAAAATATCACAGCTGGATTGAAGAATACTAGAATGCATTTTCCTTTGTTTTTTCTTTTCTCTCTCAGTGAAAATTGTCAGATAGACAGAAAATCAATCCTGTGGGGGAAGGTTTTTGTCAACAGTTAGTTAAATGGAAAACGTACACAGCTAAAATAAACAAAAATACATAGAATATATTTCAAAAAATAAAAAATTTCAATTTCTTAAACAGAAGAAAATAAAAATGATTGGAAAATTTATTTCATTTTTTCGAATCGCTATTTTTGGTGTTTTAATGTTGCGCAACAGCTTAAAATATTTCAATGCAAAATTTTTCTTGAATTTTTTAAATAATTCTAAAAGGCAAAACGATCCACAGCATTTTTATTCATTTTATTTTGTGCAAACATCTGAGCAGTTCATATTTGATGCACGTCCAAAGGAAATATTGTAGTGTTGAAGAATAGACTGTTAATGATGGCAGTAAAGAAGTTCAATTACCACATTTATACTGTAAGGCTTTTTTTTTAATCAGCCAATCACATTTAACCCTTTAAAATCAGAACCACAAAAGTCAAATGGGCTGAACATTTTAATGTTTTGAATCTGAAAAACATACACACACACACACACACACAATATATATATATATATATATATATATATATATATATATATATATATATATATATATATATATATATATATATATATATATATGTTTACTGTTTTCATTACTGTTATGTGACATACCAAAATTCTTTTAGTACAAAAAGTATCAGATTATCAAATTATTACGTATCAGATTTTACCATAAGTGATGCATAAGGTTTCAGAAACTGAACGCATCAAATACGATATTCATGACACATTTTTTTGTTGTGCTGTAGGTGAAACTTATCTGCAAAGGTGGTGGTGGACTCGTATTGGAATATAAAATTGTGGGAAATGCATGAAAAATAAGGGAAACACCTAATTTGTTTTCATGGTTTTTCAATCTGTTTTTGTGCGCAATCCATTTTGGATTTGGTCTTAATTGGCTGGGCCATGTAGAGGCGATAGGGGCCCCATGAAAGATGGTGACATTGGGCCCCCGTTAAATGTTTTATGCAAGATTTAATGCTGTGATAAAGATGTACTGAAGAAGAACATTATTTTTTAGTTTCAATGTCGTTCTTCATTGTAAAATTCCAGTTTTGTAACATTGTGACATATTGGACCTGATTTACAAAGAATCCATATTGTGAGGCTGATTTCTTTGCCTCGCAGATAAATAGCGTTTACGGGTGATCTACAAAGATTACACGTGCAACCTGTAACAGGCGCAAACAGCAGGATTTAAATGAGGATTTAGCGTGCGCTAACAGCTGCTTTACAGACATGCTAAATTACACGCGATTTTTTGTGCCTGCTTTCCGTTGAGCGGTTCATAAATCACATTGTGCGTGTTAAACTGAGTTTTTGCATAGTCTCCTCCCAAATATTTTTCACCTTCTGGCAGAAATGTCCAGTTTGCATGTTCATCTGCAGCAGATGCACAAAATGTGTAGCGGGGCTATTTTGCCCCTTAACAGGCGCAAACCTCCTTTTGCCCTGCTTTGTAAATCAGCTACACGGATTATTGCGTGCGTAATGAAGATAGCGCCCGTTTTAACACGTGCAAACCTTTTGTAAATCAGCCTCATTGTTTCTTAACATTAGCTAAAGTTAGATATGTACTGCCAGGCAAAAGTTTTGGATCACCCCATTTTATTTTTTAAGTTTGGTTGTTAGAATTCAAGCAGTTCCACCCAATGATGACACAAAATAGAGGATGAGTTGGCAAAGGTTACATAAAGGATCAGGTCTCCATGCACTGAAAAATAATGTACACTTCAGAATTGTACAAAAGGCCTTTTTTTGAAAGCAAGAAATTAGTGAACAACTTCAGCCTTTTCTGCAACAACAGACGTTGAATAAGACTTGCAAAGTGGTGCATCAAAGGTTTCAGAATTCTTTCTTTATTTAATGTTTTTTCTATATTTTTTAGCTGGAAATTAAGCATTTCCATCCAATCATGATCCAAAGGTAAATGATGAGCTGCCAGAGGTGAAATAAAGGATACGGTCTCTGCACTGAAAAATAATGTGCACTTCAGAATTGTACAAAAGGCCTTTTTTGAAAGCAAGAAATTAGTAAACAACTTCAGTCTTTTCTGCAACAACAGACATTGAAAAAGACTTGCAAAGTGGTGCTTCAAAGCTTTTAGAGTACTCTAATTTTTTTTTTCAAACCGCTGCTGACAAGAGACCTGTTGCACAGAGGCAGGACCAAACCATGTCATGCACTTTCACGGTGGTGGTCAACATAATATTCATTTATGTTTTCCATTTACTGCCGAAAAAGGAGTGAGAACACAAAAGTAATTTATTTTACTGATGAATATTCTTGAAAAAACATGTACATTATTCTTAATGAAGGTAAATTACTTTTCTTATATACACTCACCGGCCACTTTATTAGGTACACCTTGCTAGTACCAGGTTGGACTCCTTTTGCCTCCAGAACTGCCTTAATCCTTGGTGGCATAGATTCAACAAGGTACTGGAAACATTCCTCAGAGATTTTGCTCCATATTGACATGACATCATCACGCAGTTGCTGCAGATTTGTCGGCTGCACATCCATGATGAGAACCCCCCCGGTCCACCACATCCCAAAGCTGCTCTGTTGGATTGAGATCTGGTGACTGTGGAGGCCGTTGAAGCACAATGAACTCATCGTCACGTTAAAAAAACAGTCTGAGATGATTCCCGCTTTATGACATGGTGAGTTATCCTGCTGGAAGCAGCATCAGAGGATGCTACACTGTGGTCATAAAGGGATGGACATGGTCAGCAACAATACTCAATTGGACGATGCTTAGTTTGATTTAAGGGGCCCAAGAAAATCTCTCCCACACCATTACACTCCCACCACCAAGCTGAACCGTTGTTAAAAGGCAGGATGGATCCATGCTTTCATGTTGTTGACGCCAAATTCAGAGCCTACCATCCGGATGTTGTAGCAGAAATGGAGACTCATCAGACAAGGCAACATTTCTCCATCTTCTATTGTCCAATGTTGGTGAGTCTGTGTGAATTGTAGCCTCAGTTTCCTGTTCTTAGCTGACAGGAGTGGCACCCGGTGTGGTTTTTTCAAGGTTTAATGTGTTGTACATTTAGAGATGCTCTTCTACATACTTCGGTTGTAACAAGTGCTTATTTGAGTTACTGTTGCTTTTCTATCAGCTGGAGCCAGTCTGGCCTTTCTCCTCTGACCTCTGGCATCAACAAGGCATTTGGACCCACAGAACTGCTGCTCACTGGATATTTTCTCTTTTTGGGACCATTCTCTGTAAACCCTAGAGATGGTTGTTCAGGAAAATCCCAGTAGATCAGCAGTTTCTGAAATACTCAGACCAACAACCATGCCACGTTCAAAGTCACTTAAATCCCATTTCTTCCTCATTCTGATGCTGGTTTGAACTGCAGCAGATCGTCTTCACCATGTCTACATGCCTAAATGCATCAAGTTGCAGCCATGTGATTGGCTGATTAAAGTTTTGTGTAAATGAGCAGTTGGACAGGTGTACCTAATAAAGTGACTAGTGAGTGTATTTTGCATATCTTTTGGGGCCCCTTATAAAGTCATGGGCCTTTGGAGTCTTTTTAACTTTTCACTCCCCTCTGGCCCCCCAGGGTCCATGCTCACAGCTAAAGATTAAAGTGATGATGATGAAAGGGTAGCACCTTGCTCCATCAGCATTACGTAACAGATTTTATTAAAAATAAAGAATTAAGGACACTGTTTGCTCTTTTAAATTATACACCCTATAAAAGTACACCCTCATCTTGTGGAAGCAACATATTTGATTTGCCAATGTTTGATTTAAAAAGACTTACGACAGTCGTGAATATCTTGACTTAAGTCACTGCAACTTTACAGAAAAGTTATTACAGTTTGCCTGCATTCATATGTGGAAGTATTCATATTTCTCTTCTATGACACAGTAAATCTATGGTGTTCATCTGATATGGTGTCTTTTTATATCTGTCTGTGGGCAGACATATGCGTGTGCATGTGTGTGTGGAGAGTGTGCTGTGAATAATTCATGAGGTCATAAAGACGACTTCTAGACATGGAGGGTCTTCATTCACCTCCATATCCCATTCTGTTTCATGTTTCCTGAGCCAGCCCTCTTCCATTGATGAGAAGCAGGGGGCGCGTGGCTCAGTCAGCAACACTCAAGTAGAACAAATCCCCTGAGCACGGTTACCACAGAGAGGATCGCGTCAAATTGTTGACCCAATCATGTTTCAAATACCACCAACCCATTGAGAGTTTTTGTCTCTGCATGCGTAATCTGAAGTGGGTTTTTTTTTTTTTTTTTTTCATGATAGATAATATGAGATATCTTTACCTTGATATGCAGTCAGCAAGCACTTTGGCTTAATAAGCATGAATATTTTAAATCACATCTCTGAGAAACATGAGTGCTTGATTGTCTGATTTCACAGCAATGTTACTTTTTCTGTTCATGAATTACGTAGTGTATAAAAATTCACTAAAAGTAACAGTGATGAGAGATGAGACAGGCAGAGATGCCAGAATTTAGCTACTACATACAGGGTATTTACAGGTTAAATATGGAACATTTTTTTATTAAAAGCTGTTTCAAAAATAATAATAATAATAAAACTCCAATAGACATTTAGAGGGGTGCGGAATAAAAGTACAGCATTTCCTTAAAAGTCATATTTAGCCTAAAAGTAAATATAAAATAAATTTTAACATGTTTGACAATTATCCGTTTTTGTTACATCTACAAGCTGTTGTACATATCAGCTGTGTCTCATGTTGGTCTGCACCAAGGTTATTATAGTTAACTAAAACTAACGAAAAAACGAAAACTAAAATTGAAAAAACATTTCAGTTAACTAAAATAAAAATAAAAACGACAGTTTTTAACAAAACGATAACTAACTGAAACTGTATCATGTCTTCACAAAACTAACTAAAACTAACTAAAATTATTGCAGAAACATCCTTAGTTTTAGTCTTTGTAAATTAATATAATACATCAGCCTTTTGGGTTGATTTAAAATTTATTTCTATTTAACCTTTTTACTTTGGTCTACTGGTTTTAATCCAAGTGACTTTCTGATGATTTTGAATGTCACACCAGACAAACACCTATAATTTACTGAAAAGAAAACCCCCAAAAACTAAAACTAACACTAAAACTAATAAAAACTAAACTAAAACTAAACATTTTCCCAAAATAGAAACTAATAAAAACTAGCAAATGTGCTCAAAAAACTAACTAAAACTAACTGAATTGAAAAACAAAAAGTCAAAACGAAATAAAAGCTGAAACTACTTAAAAATCCAAAACTATTATAACCTTGGTCTGCACACTGTGGATTCGTCAGCTGCATACGTCACAGCGGCGCGTAAAGTACCGTCCCAATTCAAAAACATCTGAAGGAGCCTCCGAATCCACCCAAAAACCCGAACTCCATTTGGCCTGAAATGAAGGATACATGTGGTGTATCACTTATTTATTTATTTTTTTTATTTATATACTTTATTCATCCCAATTAGTGAGCCAATTAGGAAATTCATTCTCTGCATTTTCACCCATCTCAGGTTGAACCTGAGAGCAGTGGGCTGCTATTTAAAGCGCCTGGGGAGCAGTTGGTGGTGGTGGTGGAGGGGGGAGGTTAAGTAGGGGGGTGAAGGACCTTGCTCAAGGGTCCACAGTGGTTCACGTGAGTGAACAAAGCCCGGATATATTCGTGGATTTTTAAGCGTTATATGAAGTGTTCACCCTTAATTTTTTTTTTCTTCCTCCCCCTCCTCTGCCTTCCCCTTCTTTTTCCTTTTTTTTTTGTTTTTTTTTTTTTTTTTCTTTTCTTTCTTTTTGCTTTCCCTTCTTTTTTTTTTTTTTTTTTTTTTTTTTTTTTTTTTTTGCTTTTTTTTTTTTTTTCTTCTTTTTTTTTTTTTTTTTTTTTTTTTTTTTTTTTTTTTTTTTTTTTTTTTTTTTTTTTTTTTTTTTTTTTTTTTTTTTTCTTCTCTTCTCTTCCTTTTTTTTTTTTCTCTTTTTTTCTTTTTTTTTTTTTTTTTTTTTTTTTTTTTTTTTTTTTTTTTTTCTTCTTTGACCCCCTCCCCCTCTTATTTTTTTTTTTTTTTTTTTTTTTCTTTTTTTTTTTTTTTTTTTTTTTTTTTACTTTTTTTTTTTTTTTTTTTTTTTTTTTTTTTTTTTTTTTTTTTTTTTTTTTTTTTTTTTTTTTTTTTTTTTTTTTTTTTTTTTTTTTTTTTTTTCTTTTTTTTTTTTTTTTTTTTTTTTTTTTTTTTTTTTTCTTTCTTTTTTCTCCCCCCTTTTCTCTCTCCCCCCCCCTTTTTTTTTTTCTTTTTTTTTTTCCCTCCCCCCCCCCCCCCCTTTCCCCTCCCCTTCTTTATTTCCTTTCACTTTTTTTTTTTTTTCTTTTTTTTTTCTTTTTTATTTTTTTTTTTTTTTTTTTTTTCAAATTTTTTCTTCCCTTTTTTTCCTTTTTCCCCGAAACAACAGAGTCTCTGTGGAAAATATAAAAATATGCAGACAAGCTTAAAAAGAGTTTCTGCCTTAGAAAATGCATTTGTCTGACATTATTCAGGTATATTTGACATTATTATTCGATTCCAATTTAGTTTGGACAACATATTTTGAGGAATAAGTGGAAAGAATGCCGTCACTAGACAGCCGTGGAGTCTGCAGTTGCGATGCAAAGGGACTTGCATCGGGGGCGTCTTGACGCTGGAGATCAAGTGTCTGACATTTTAGCGACCCAACGTCCAACTTTGGGTGTCAGGCGCGTTTTTGACGCCCAAATCACGTTTGGGCAGTGTTAGACACTGTCAGCTTGATGCCGTGGACGTGGAGGAGAGACGGCCACACGTCAAGTTGAGAGAGGGTGGTTGGAGGTGGACGCAGCCCTGTGATGCTTTTGATATTCTGTGTATAGATATTTTTTGCAATATAAAACTGATCCGTGATGGTGTGTGTGGTTTGGTTCAGCTGCAGAGAAGCAGCACGCAGACGAAGCGCAGTTTGCGTCTGATTAATCGCCTGCATCTGCGAACTTTTCTGGAGTAAACCAGAAAAAAGTCTGATAGATGACGCTGATTACTGAACAAATACTAGGATTGTTCGTAAAAGTATTAGAATTGCAGTTCGCTTGCAGTCTAAAAAGACAGTCGGACTTCACAGAAATAAAAGTTTTAAAGAAAAAAAAGGGAAAAGTAACTCGAGGACGTGATACGGGTCAGATGTATTTAATCTGTCCTGGTGTAATGAAAAGCATCTTCTGATTTAAAATTAAACGTAAACTCTGATGGAGTAAATGCAGAGCTCCGCTCATGATGACGAGTATTTCCCTGCCAGCATGGTGACGTAAACATTTTAGGCATCGGTGCTGTCGTGAGCGAGTATTTGATGAGTAGTACAGCAAAATAGGCTAGTATCAGTGCGAGTACCAACACTTTCATCAGTATCGGGACTTCCCTAACCATGACGATAAATAAATAAATACCAAGGGGGTTAAGGGGGTACGTGGGGTTGTGGTTGTAAGCATTAAAGAGCGCTCATGTTTTCCCTGGAGCATCCAGTGAAGAAGCCACACACCTCCCACTCATATGAAATAGATCATTCTGAGAGAAGCTTGCAGAAAGATGCTGTCACATGTGTATTGATTGATAAGAAATCAAAGCGGGTGGATGACAGACGGAGCAGGAGGCTCAACCGTTTTACATCATGGTGTCAGGAAGTAAGGGCAGAAACGAATGAGAAGCGGAAAGCTGTTTGACTTTGACTACAAGATGTGATCAGTGTTCAGGGTATAATCCAGCCATGCCGCATGACCCATCCCATTTAAATGAAAGGCAATGACTCATGTTCATGCAATAATGGTGTTTTATTGTGCGTGTGCGTCTCTCTGCATGACAGCTGGATGTACTGGACAGACTGGGAGGAGGATGAAGTCAATGACAGCATAGGCCGGATAGAGAAAGCCTGGATGGATGGGTCTAACCGCCGCATTTTTGTCACCTCCAACATGCTGTGGCCCAACGGTCTGACCCTGGACCACAGCACCAGCACGATGTACTGGTGTGACGCCTACTACGATCACATTGAGAAGATTCACCTCAACGGAACAGGAAGAATGGTACGCTTTCACTGTCTCACCTTAGCTGCAGGAATTATGTAATGATTAAAGGAATAGTACACCCACAGAGTGATGTGCGTTCATTTTCTACTGATCCTCATGCTGAGCAAGACTCTGGAGCACTTTTTTAATATCTCGAATACAGCCGGAGATCGGACAGGCTTTCGTTTTCCCCCAACTTTCATTTAATGGAGTTTACCAGCAACTGAACCATAAAAGTCCACAAAAACTTGGCAATATGCCTCCATACTGCTCGTCCAATGTAATCCAAGAGTCCTGAGTGGGAAGCGTCCAGAATTTACTCGATACAACCTCATTTAGTATTCTTTTATAGCTTAAACGGTACTACATCTAGCTGCTGCAAAGCGTGCCCTTGCGAGTTCACGACACTACGGAAGCCGCGGTAGACGAGATCACGCGTTCTCTTTTTCTTTCATTCTTTGTTTTCAATCAATGGCCAACCCATTCTTGTGTTTGTCAGCAGCTCGTTCGTTCTTAGCACAATGTAAACAGTGAATTTCTTCTTCTACGCTTGCATTATCGGCAGACTTTTTAACGCCATGGCTTCCGTAGTGTTGTGAACTTGCATGAACATGCAAACAGAAACTGCAATGTACGTCTATTTAGGCTATAAAAATATACTAAATGATGTGGTTTTGAGTAAATTATGGACGCTACCCACTCAGGACACTTGGATTATATTGAACGAGCAGTATGGAGGAATATTGCCAAGTTTTTGTGGACTTTTATGGACCTTTTTGGCTCAATACCGTTGAACTACATTATATAAAAGTTGTGGGAAAATGAAAACCTCCCTGGATCTCCGGCTGCATTTGAGATATCAAGATAGTGTTCCAGAGTCTTGCTCAGCATGAGGGTGAGTAGAGGATGAACACACATCGTTCTGTGGGTGAACTTCAATGATCTTTCTGTCTCTTTATGAGACAGAATTAAAGGATAACTTTATTTTTTTTTCAACCTGGACCTTATTTCCAGGAGTTTATACGTGCATTTACTCACCAGTCAAGTTTCTGCATCACTTTGACTCCTTGGGAAGATATTATGTTGAGTCGCCCTTTGGTGTATATCCAGTATAATGGCAGAGATGGGGCAGCCTCTCTATAAGACATTATCTGCAGCAAAAACTCCTTGATTTCATCAATGCTTTAAATAGAATGAACGAACGAATGAGTACTATTGTCCTGTGAGTTCAGAGTTTTGCAAAAATGTGTTTTTGTTGTTGTCTGGGTAGCAGCTGCTCTTCTCAGCTGTACTATGGAAGCGCACATCGTGAATGCGCGGCCCCAAAAAATGTGTAGAACACCTTGATAACTAGCGGAAAGTTAAATCTGAACTCACAGGACAGTAGTACTCCTTCATTCTACTGAAAAATCAAGGAGTTTTGCTGCAGATAATGTCTTATATAGAGGCTGCCCCGTCTCTGCCATTATACTGGATGTACACCGTAGGGCGACTCAACGTAATCTCTTCCCAAGGAGTCAAAGTGATGCTGAAATTTTACTGGTGAGTAAATGCACGTATAAACTCCTAGAAATAAGGTCCAGGTTGAAAAAAAAGAAAGTTATCCTTTAAGATATCAATTTAAAGATGTAATCAGGACTGAAATATGTTATAAGAGCCCACATTTGCTTTTTTAAATTGTCATACTGATGGTGTTCATCTTCAAAGCAGTGAGATGATTAAAAATTTCCCCTCCTTTCATAACTGTCAAGAAGACATCCCATCTTCCCCAACTGCCCCAGTCGACTGGAGCTGAACCGGCATATTAAGCTAATGTACTATTTGTAAATGCTCTTCAATCTGTGCCAAGATTCTAGCAAACATTATTACAGGCAGACATCTCTGTGTTGATGCATTTGCAAAGAAATTGAGTAACATTCATCATGCACTTAATGTTATCCAAGCCCATAGTCAAACAGTTAAAGCCCTATTTTGAAATGACTGATTTTTCTCATGCTGACGACGCCTCTCTGCAGATCTCCTTGCCTTCTGATTGTACATCATGTTGCCTCATGTTGCAGGTGGTGTACAGAGGGAAAGAGTTGAACCATCCCTTTGGAATCTCTCATTATCATAATTTCATCTTTTGGACGGAGTACATGAATGCTTCGGTATTCCAGCTGGACTTGTCTTCGGGCGACGTCACTCTGCTGCGGAGCGAGAGGCCTCCCCTCTTTGGTCTACGTGTCTATGATGCACAGAGTCAGCAAGGTTGGCCACTTTCCCTTCATTTACTTCTCATCCAGGGTGGCTGAGTCGTGAATTGCTTCCTTAACAAAGGTTGTGGCTGTTTCACTGGAGAAAACGCTTTAGAAGATACATAGGAAAGTGTTGAATAATTCCCTGATGGTGTAGCATTTCATGGTGTGTACTGATGAGCAGGAAAAGTGTCTTTCAAACCACTCGGAGATCCATTTCTTGCTCCCAAATACACATATTACCACTTTTAGGATCCCCTTCTGCTGATTTTCATATACTCTAGTGGTTCCATCTAATGTGTAGAATTTATATTGAGTATATACTTTAACCAAACACCACATGAAGTATATTCAAAATGATCTTAGTCCAGCTGGGCTGTTAACACAGCAATACAGTTGACACCACGTTGTTGGGTAAAGACAGACTGCAGATAATATATATATATATATATATATATATATATATATATATATATCAGGATGTTTGATATAGGCTTTTTTACCGATATCCGATATACCAATATTGTCCAACTCTTAAATTCCGATATTCGATATCAACCAGTACCAATATGCAGAGAACTGTGAGGTTCATCTCTCATAATTTGAGAAATACAACTATATTCTGCTCTGAGAGAAAAGATCCCAAAATATTCTTAACTCAGCCAGAGGAGTTTACTTTGGACATCTGGCTGCCAGATATCAGATACTAGCAGGTATTAGCCAACATGTGGCTAATTCTAATGTTTCAAACAACTTGGTAACTTAATCAACAACTTAAAACCAGACATATTATCAGCAGCTTCAAAGCAAGTCAGTCTGTAGCAGCAGCAGCTGCACCGTAGTCACATGATTCTGAAAGGAATGCTGGGAACTGCAGCCACGAGCAAAGCCGTCACGGGAGCACAAACTGAAGCTGTAATGTTATTTACCACGCTTTATCCTCGTAGTTCCACTTTTTAGTGTCTTTCAGTTGATCTGGATCGTTTGCTGACGGCAGAAGAATCCATAACTATCACTTACAGTGTTTGAATTTACCACAACCGTCTTCTTTTTGTACCAAAACTGTGGATGCAGCATCATTTGACGTCACGTCCACAGGGCAGCGCGGGAAATTCGGACACCGAATTGCAGCTTTATGCAGCACACAGCCTGTTCAAGGCAACGGAGAGAAACGTGGTGGAAACGTTCTTTTTGATATTTAGTGCTTCATTACCCATTAGTATTTAAAAAAAATGGACATGCATGTTTGTTTTTTAAAAATTCCTGCCTCTAGTCCCTCTAATCAACTTGTCTCTTTACGATGAGCTCTGTGTTAAAAACTCGGTGGATCTATGTTAAGCTACTCGTTCGACTACATTCAGGTCTGGTGTTTGGAACGACTTCGGTTCTTCATGTTAAGTACGACAAAAGCACAATGGTTAAAAAAAGGCATGAACATTTTTTTTAATGAAAAAAATATCAAACCATGACACAAAAGTATAGAATCGAACCATGAATTTTTGAATCATTGAACACCTAATACAGTATATATATATATATATATATATATATATATATATATATATATATATATATAACTCTTTAGTGCAATATTGATTTACAATTTAAAAGACATACATTAAAGGTATCTTGATCAAGCAACTGTAATTTTTTCAGTGCAACTTCAATTGTAGGTGTTTTTTGTTTTTTTTTTGCAAATTGCAAAATGCTGTTTTTTCATTATGAAAGCTGCAACAACAGATATTGCATAACTGTCAAGTTTATTGCTGCTTAAAAAGAGGAAGGATGATTGATGATGGCATTACAGCAGAAAGTGTTCAAGAAAAGAACCCAGTTTTTATCTTCTCAGTTTTTGATTTGTGCTTCAAATAATGGTTTTTCAGGGTTAGCCATAAAATGTTTTTTTTATTCACCTCTACCTCCCTTCTGTTATGAAAGGACTGGAAAATTCAGTTTATTTTAGACACTTTTAGTATTTTAAGTGGCTATTTTCAAACACAGCTTTGGTTTTAAAATGTTCTTTTGTTCACAATGGGTCAATCTTTATCATTACAAAATAACAGACTGTTGAGGGAAATGACGAGTGGGCTTGACAACGGGCAGCTTTACTGAGAATTACAACGGAGGGGGGGGGGGGGGGGGGGGGGTCTGTAAATTTAATTTGAGATAATTGGTAGTGGAGCAAGATTTAATATGCAGCAGAAAGCAGTCTGACAGCGGTGACTGAGAACGTCTCGGTCACCTTCGGTGCTGATACCTGGAGTGAAACTATCATTGCTGTGATGATTTCTGTGACCTGGCTTCCAAGATGTTCACATTTCAGTCATGCAAAATTCACTGCTGTTTCTCTGCACTAATCAGTTTTAATTTGCTAGAATTGGAGTAATGTGCTGCTTTTTGTTTCCTCTGGCTTTAAAAATAAAACCAACAACAGAAAAATCTTTATTCTACCACCAGTCGCACTAATAGTCCCTGCAGACCTTCCCTGCTTATTAATAAGACATCTTTTGCTCCTGGCGTCTATTGACGCAGCAGCAGGTGCAGCTCAACACTGACTTTGACAGGACGGGATTATTTGATGCTCTGAGAGTGAGAACCTGTTTACCTTTTTCACTTCTGTAACGAATGATGATGGATTCATGCAGTTATAATGCGGACGGAGCAGATAGGAAGCAAATTGGAAATTGCTGTCAGTGGAGAGCTGCTGTGGCCCTGAAAGAAAGGACTTTCTCTTTTATTTCCTAACATGCTTTTTAACTCAGAAATTGGGCTCCAAATCCAGAGAAATATTATTTCACACCATCAGCTTACATGCTAGTGGACTGGTGTATTGTCAGAAGGATCATATCCACACAGTAGTATCAAAGTTGTGTACTCTTACTAGAACAAAATTCCCCACCGAAGCACATGATGTAAGTGAATTGTTCGCTTCTACATGCACAAGCTAGTTAACACAATACAGAGAATTTGCCAGACATTTCTCTATTGTTCATGTCGTTGAATAGATTAATTGGCTGTCCAGTAGTCGGAGAATTACTGATTGGCTCTCACAAAACCAAAAGCTTTATCTCATTGGCTCAGGCACTGGCTTTGGGCAACAAGTTAAATGAAAGTGCCAAAGGTGTCTCAGGCTTTAACTTTATATGTGACTTTTTATATTAAAGAACGTCAGCTTTGTCCAGAAAGACAAATTATTCCTGCAAGAATGATAAAATGTCAAATGTCTTCCACCAGTTTCCAATAATTCTTTTGATGTATGCCTGTAGAGCGCGTGGCACACACCTGGTGCGTGTCTGGAAGGCAGGAAATTAGTTTTCTATCAGAGGATTTATTTTGCATCGTTTAAAATGGTGGAAGGTTCCAACACAGATAAAAGCTATATACAGCTGTGTGAAAAAGGGTTTGCCCCCTTCCTGATTTCTTATTATTTTGCATGTTTGTCACGCTTATATGTTTCAGATCATCAAACAAATTTAAATGTGAGACCAAGATAAAACAAATAAACAGAAAATGCAGTTTTTAAATGAAGATTTTTATTAGTAAGGGAGGAAAAAGATCCAAACCTCCATGGCCCTGTGTGAAAAAGTGATTGCCCCTCCTGTTAAAAAATAAGTTAATTGTGGTTTATCACATCTTTGGAAAGCTGAGTTCAATTTCTCTGGACACACTCAGGCCTGATTACCGCCACACCTGTTCTCAATCAAGAAATTACTTAAATAGGACCTGCCTGACAAAGTAAAGTAGACCAAAAGAGTTCCAAGACCAAAACCACTGCTGAGCAAAAAGAACATAAAGGCTCGTCTCAGTTTAGCCAGAAAGCATCTTGATGATCCCCAAGACTTTTGGGAAAATACTCTGTGGACTGACGAGACAAAAGTGGAACTTTCTGGAAGGTGGAGGTCCTATTACATCTGGTGTAAAAGTAACACGGCATTTCAGAAAAGGAACATCATAGCAACAGTAAAATATGGTGGTGGTAGTGTGATGGTCTGGGGCTGTTTTGCTGCTTCAGGACCTGGAAGACTTGCTGTGGTAAATGGAACCATGAATTCTGCTTCTACCAAAAAATCCTGAAGGAGAACGTCCGGCCATCTGTTGGTGACCTCAAGCTGAGGCGCACTTGGGTTCTGCAGCAGAACAATGATCCAGAACACACCAGCAAGTCCACCTCTGAATGGCTTAAGAACAACAACATGAAGACTTTGGAGTGGCCTAGTCAAAGCCCCCACCTGAATCCCATTGAGATGCTGTGGCATGACCTTAAAAAGGCGGTTCATGCTGGAAAAGCCTCCAATGTGGCTGAATTACAACAATTCTGCAAAGATGAGTGGAACAAAATTCCTCCACAGCGCTGTAGAAGACTCACTGCCAGTTATCACAAACGCTTGATTGCAGTTGTTGCTACTAACAACCAGTTATTAGGTTTAGGAGGCAATCAGTCCCCACCCCCACTAATAAAAACCTTTATTTAAAAACTGCATTTTGTGTTTACTTGTGTTATCTTTGTCTCACATTTAAAATCAGGAAGGGGGCAAACACTTTTCACACAACTGTAAACGCTATATAATCACACGGTACTTAAACTGGGTTTATTTAAATGAACAAGACACCTCACTGTATTTGCAATCTATTTGTCCAGGTGACAACGCATGCAGCGTGAATTATGGCGGCTGTGGAACCCTCTGCCTCGCCATCCCAGGAGGCAGAGTGTGTGCCTGCGCTGACAACCAGGTTTTGGAGAAGAACAATGTCACCTGCGCAGGTAGGACATATTGAATTAGAAAGAACAAAAGGTTTAAGATCATCTTTTGCTTATACGCTGTAATCCTAGCTTCATCCTATGGGAAAAAGATCAAATAACAACCTTTTTTATCACATGCAAATCTGCTAATAAACAAATGCATTCCGGTGGAAAATTATCCCAGCGGACCTCCGGAAATATAAACTAAATCCCAGTTGTTTCACACATTGTGGGGTCGTGAGACATTATTAGCATGATTTGCCTGTTATTATAGCTATGCCAATAATTTCCCCTAAACACATACCTCATTGAAAGTCCCCATGACGAATGCGAGTGTGTTTTCCTGCTGTTTCTCCCAGAAGCTTCCACCAGCAGTTTAGAGCCACCGCGCTGCAGAAGTGATGAGTTCCAGTGCCATAATCATCGCTGCATACGGGCCTTGTGGAAGTGTGACGGAGACGATGATTGTCTGGATGGAAGCGATGAGGAGAGCCACAGCTGCTGTGAGGATCTTGATTAGTCTGCAGGCCCCACTCTGCACACTGGCACCAAAACAAACCGCATACAGACGACGCACCGGTCGATACGCTTATATCCGTGCAGCCAGAAAGAAAAACCAAGCTTTTTTTGCAGCTAATTCTCTCCTGCTGTCAGCTTCTATGTTCCTAAATGTCACTGAAGTAGAGATGTTAAAGTGTGCCGCTGTCTCACTTTTTCACTCCTGCCCAAGTAGATTTGCTCTTTAGCAAATTACTTGGATAAACATGATTTCAGATGGTTGCATGTTGGTTTGCTTTTTAGTAGAAAGCAGAAGTGGCAAATCACTATAATGTAATCATCTGACAAGATGATGAGAATTAAAACTGATCAATAATTTGCGCTGCATAGCACGCTATAATCTGACTTGGTTCAACTTAGCAGGTGTTGAGTAATTGCTGGTACAACATGAGGGAAGCCACCATCCAAACACAGGTCGGTGTTAATTCCTCATGCAACATGGTATCTGCACCTTTGGGCCAAAACTATAATCTCGCAACCTGCAAAATCAAAATTAATTTGACATGATGGAAGCAATGTCTGAGACGAGGAACAAGATGATTAAAAAACTAATTTGTCCAGAACACTGGTCTCATCTTAGCTCCCCTTTCAGTATCTGACACCGAGATCTTGATGCATCCCAACGGAACGGCACGAACGCCGTCTGAGGAGTCACGGCAGGATTTGATTTTGGCATTGAATCGATGTGTTACAGAATCCACGCTCATATGAGTGGTGAGGATTAATGAATTTGATTAGTAAATGTATAATTAAACTAAATGAGACGACTGGAAAGGAAATAAAGGAGCTTCAGGTTTTCTCTTCCTTTAAGGTGAGACACTCCAGGCAAATAAGGTAAAAACAAACGTATCACCATGAAACTTTCCTGGTTTATTCCACACATCATGGCTATCATGTTTTGTATTGCAATTTTTTTTTTAAATTTAAGTTCAAATGTGCAAATTACACACTCAAAAATAGAGGTACCAATTTGTACTTAAAAGGGTACAAAGCTTGTTGCTGGGGGGGTTCCTTTCTGAAAGACATTTCTGTACCTTCAGTCCTGGTCCATTTTTGTGCCTTACCAAGCTGTATGAGTTAATAAAGTTCAATTAAACCAATTAAAAATGATAAATATATCAGAAAAAATATCCAAAATCCTTCTGTAAAAACTTTAAAAATACAGTCAGGAGCAAAATTTGAAAGTTTGGTTTCTTTTTTACCCGAAATGAAAGAGAAAAAAAGTCATTTTGAGAGAACGGCCTTTGAAGTTTTAGCTTGTAAAATTCTCCACATTTTGTTCTAAAACACTATTTACACATCAGATCCAATCAGATTCATGAGAACAACTAAGCAGAACATTTATAGCTCATGAAAAACTGATAAATGTTCAACTCAGCATGTGTAGGAGCTTCATCTGGACACAATCTCAGCATCACTGTCACACATTCTTACATCTACAGCTGGCAAACCTACCGTGAAAATCACCTGCAGATATTTGGATGGAAATTCAGAACATGTTTGTATAAAGAACTATTTACAGACATCAGACCCAGTAAAATTAATAGAAATAAACATACAGAACATCTACATCACATCATAATATCAGAGATGGAGAGATTTATCTCCTCTTTTTATCCGAATGAGATAAACTTTCCTTTTTTTTTCGAGAGCTTCATTTTTAAATTCATATTCATCATTCAGACGAGCACCACAGTGCTGCGTTCCGTTTAAAAACACCAACTTTAGCTGCATATAGAGGGGATTTGGGCGTTCCTCAGACGAAGTATCATGAAATAAACTCCTAAAATGTTTACTTTTGACATTTTTTTTTCACTTGTCCGAAAGAAAACATGTTGAAGAAGGGAAAAAAACAAAAATCTCAAAATTGACCATGTGATGGAAAAACTGGGTTTTCGCCTGCTGTGCCTAAAGTGGCTTAAAGAAGTTTAAATTCAATAAACTAAAACAAAAAACACACTTTAAGATGCTATAAATACATTTATGGAGAGAAATGGCCAAGGAGAAACATGAGATGAGAGATTTTAGACACTAAAACAAAATATTGGCTTTTATGGGTTTTAATGTGATATTTTTGGTGTCGTTCCAAGAGCAGTTGAGTTTTGCCCTTCACGAAGTCCTAGCAAGAAGCTGTAACTATACTCTGTAAAACCAGAGTTTATTTATTTCTATTCTCCCTGACGAGCTTGACAAAGGCTCCCTTTAATGTGTAACCTGAATACATGAAGTTAAAAATGTTTCTGAGCAAATCTAACATATGATCAATGTTAGGGGTGGAAATTTATGAAATACAGGGAAGCAATCAGTTCAGTGTAACAAAAATATGATTAAACCAATGAATCCTTCCAGAAGGCAAGAACTTAGAGCATAACTTTCTTTTTTTTCCAACTTGAACCTTATTTCTAGGAGTTTATACGTGCATTTACTCACTGTATGTATCAATATACTGTAAAATCTACTAAATAGGATAATTTTTTATAAAATGAAAGAAAATACAGAAAAACAGTAAAAAATATAGATACTGTATAGACTGTAAATTTTAGTTTAGGAACCCACAGGTGGAGTGGACAATTTGGATACGTAAGAATGGCTCAATAATGAACGGCTCACAACTGAGTACCGATTGTCATTGTTCATTTAAAAGAGCCGTTCAAAAGAATTGGTTCGTTCATGAACGTCACATTTCTAAAAGGGAACATTACCGAAAGAAGAGAGGAAAAAAAAAAGAGGAAGCGACAGAACAAGAGTCAAGATAAGACTGTCTTTTACTGGATGGAGTGAATTACAGTACAGCTACGATGAAGATGGTTTAGCCGTCAATAGGAGGGTCACTGAGAAAACTGATAAAAGTTCTGATGTGGGTCTTTTAAAGATTTTGGTACTTTTAAAAGTAAAATATTTGTAATTACCCATGAATTTACTTCCAGCATCTTTTCTAAATGAACCAAGTAGAAGAGATGTAGCCGCTCAACTGGAAAGTTACCTTTGCCAGTACATTTCCCAGCACTGAAAAAGAAGCAGCAGCAGAACTAAAATGTGCCAGTGTCAGGATGCTCGCAGTAAATCAATGCAGATGTCAGCATATTTCTTCTGTTACATGCAATGAGATATTTAATCGCTTAGTCGTTGCTTTGTTTGCAGCTCATCAGATGTGTTTCTGCCAATCACCCGTGATAAAATGCACAGTTGGAGAGGTAGATTATGCGAGAATTTCAGATCATTTACATCTTGGAGCGATAGATTCAGTGTGGATGAAGATGTGTCAGTTAAATATCTTAGAAATGGGATGTTGTATGTCAGCACAACAGAACAAAATTCTCAGTTGTTTGGAATGAATACAGACTAAAACCACTGGCAATATAAACTACAATCTATTTCTGAGAATCCTCAGTGGTCCTCACGTTGGCTGCGACTACAACCAGGTGTTTTACATCCTTCTTCCCACAACTTGGAAACGTGCCGTGTGTTTTTTTGTTTGTCATGTTTCCAAATTATTTAAATTCGACTTCATCCGTTTGCCAGATTCCTGCTGCTGTCATTCTGCTTTTCTCTTACATGTTACAGATTCTCTCAGTGTTTCACTACTGCTTTTCCAAGTTCTACCTTTTATCCACTTTACTTAATCAATGAACATGTCAATAATTGATCATTGACTGACAGCTGGGCCTTACACTGTGAGGATTACACAACATGAGGCTGTGTTTGAACACATGGACTGGAAAGCCTTGCTGAACAGCTTTTTTTATTCAGTGTACCCATGCTATTTAAATTATTAAGGGTTCATTTCTTAGTGTACTTTATAAACAAATATTACAAAGTATTCCACACAGCTGTACATAAATGAAAATCGAGTTAAAGACACTGTGGAAATGACAGCAACAGCAGGCCATAAGATACAGTAAAATCCATGGCCATGAATCCGGTCATGAATAATTGAAATCAGTAAAGTCAGGTAAGATTGGGAAAGACTGTCTTTTAAAAGTATTTTTCAAGGAGAGATTTAAAGAAAGAGACTCACTCTGCTGACCTGATCTCCTCAGGCAGGTCATTTGAGAGTTCAAGGGCTTTGATTACAAATGCTCCATCACCTCCAGTCTCACACTGTCTGGTGCAAGTAAAACTTCTCTGTCTGAGGAGCTGATAAATATTTTTTAAAAAGACCAAGAAGTTCCGTCAAAATAAATGAAGAATCAAATAAAACAAATAATGAACACTATTGATGATATCTGTTGCTAAATTCACTGGACATGATCAGTGCTTTTTAAATACTTGTCAAACCTTTTGATCCACAAACCCCAATATCAGTTGTGGTTAATTGTGTGATATATCAAATGGGTCATCCTACAGCCTTCCTCTAAATATAAGGCCTGAAAATATAAGAATCTTTTTTTTTATTATTCCACAAAAGATGCAGCTGTTCATTAAGTAGGTTGCATTTACACATTGTGTCTAGCAGAGATATACATCTACTTATACCTTCTCTCATATATACTCATTTATCGAAAATCACATATATAAACTCCCACATACACATATATCTACCCACATATACATGCAGATAATCCTACATACACCTACGCACACATATACATAGGGCACAATAACTAAGGTAAAATAAATAGATAAATAATATAAAAATTGAAGAAAGAAAAAAAATAGAGAGAGGGGAATTTTTAATTTAATAGAAATAATATCTATAATGCGAAACACCTACATATCTTTTGCCTAAAATATAAGAATCTTCATGAAAAAGCAGGATATGGAGATTTTTGGTGGATCACAGCTGTGACAAAGCAACCATATGCCTAAAATCAACTTTTCTCACCAAGATCATGCCAAATTCTGAAATAACTCCACGAGTAAAATAGTTTCTTGACATCTGCTAATAAAAATTCTACACAAAAGGCTTTAAAATATGGGCATTTTCATCGAGAAGGAGGATTAAGTTAATCTGGTGAATTCTGGTTCACCTCTGTCACAGAGCACCTATGTACACACTAATGACTTAATTGGGTCGAAAATTTAGGGGATTGGATAGCGTAGTGGTTAATATCGCGGGTTTTAGCGCGGCAGAACCGGGTACTAGTCCCCAACACGGCACTCACGTGAACCCCTGTGGACCCATGAGCAAGGTCCTGACCCCCCCACCCACCAACTGCTCCCTGGGCGCTTTAAATAGCAGTGCCCAGGGAGGTATCAATGAGTGGTTTTATTTTTATGAAATTACCTCTTTTAACACACATTATACCGTGTAGAAAGCATTTCTCTGAAAGAGATTAAAATAAAATCAGGTACAGGGCCTTTAATGGTGATAGCTACAACTTTTTCATCAAAGCAATTAATTATAACAAAAAAATACATCCACAGAACACTTAGAGGGGTGCAGAATAAAAGTATCAATTTTAGTAAAAAAATTTTAGAGCACGTTCATTTTTATTTTTTGTTTTTGTTGTTTTTTTCAATTTTGGAAGGTCCAAAATATATAAATATTTGCATATTTACAAGGTAGCGAAGGGGCTGAAAAGCCCTGTGGAGGTTGCCACTTTCCTCTTAGACAAGCAAGTTGAACATTTGCTAATCCGAATTAGCAGTTAGCTGGATCTGTAATGTTGCTAATGCTAATTGAGTGAGTGTGAGTTAGCCCCCTTACTGGCAGGGAGGAATTAAAATTCTAAGCTATTACCTTTAATATGGCACGAGTAAAATCTTTGGTGTTTATGCATTATTATGTTGAACAACATACTAATTTCAGATTAATTTCTTGACAGCCCCAAAATAAAATCCCTGTATTATTTGATAAATGTAAGCTTTTTTTTTCTTTTAACAGTGACCTGGTAACAGTTTCTGGTGTCTAACTCCTCTATAAACATCTGATTACCGATTCCAGTTATCAGAAATGAAGATTACCTCATCAGCTTTTTTCCCAATAGGGTGTTAATGAACATAATGTTGAGATATTTAGATGTAAATATGGCTCAATAACAATAGCAGAATAACTGCTGTTTGCAGACAATCACACCTGTCCCGCCGACCAGTTCAAATGTAGCAACAACCGCTGCATTCCCAAAAGATGGCTCTGCGATGGAACAAACGACTGTGGCAACAACGAGGACGAGGCCAACACCACGTGCTCAGGTAAGCTCTGCATCACCTTCATGTTTAGCAGCAGTTTGATCCCTTTAAAGGATAACTTTCTTTTTTATTAACCTGGACCTTATTTGTAGGAGTTCATACGTGCATTTAGTCACCAGTAAAATTTCTGCATCACTTTAAGTCCTTCGTAAGATATTACGTTGAGTCACCCTTCAGTGTACATCCAGTATAATGGCGGAGACGGCGCAGCCTCTATATATGGCATACTACTTTACTTTACTTAAAGGCCTCCTTCCACTGAAAACCCGTTTAACTTGCTCCTTCTGAAATACAGAGGGTTTCCCCTTGTTTACTTACACATGCTGGCTTGCTAGCGTTGCGTTCCCCCCAGTCGGCTGTGCTTTCTCATCAGAGAAACAATACGAAGAAAAGAGCGAATCGGGAACAGCCTCGCACTTCTACGTCACATTGCAAATCGCGTATCCCACGTGGGGTTTCTATCTGTCCATTGGAAGGCAGGTAACCCTCCACTACACACTAGAAGTAAAGACAGCACGACTGTAGCTTCGGAGTTGAGAAGCTAATTAGCTAACTGTTGTTAGCATGGCGGAACAAACCTGTTTGTCGCCTCTATTTCCTGTCTGTAATGAAATAAAAGCGGAGGGCGGAGCTTCCTTCATACACTGATGGCAGGCAGCCAATCAGACGGAAATTCATGAGAAGGACCCGGAAAAGCTGCCGTTGGACCACAAGCCTCTCTTCTAGTATACAAATACAGCTCGATACAAAGATACCAGAAGGTTTTTTTAAACAGAAACAATGCAGAATGCATCCAATAATAATGGAGAACACAGAAATATTAATGAAATCACCATGGAAGTACAACTTTAATACTTTAAGTGGAATGAACAAACGAGTGCTATTGTCCTGTGAGTCCAGGGCCCAATTGCAATTGCTCTTTTCATCCCTACCTCTAGCCCTTCCCCTTGGCCCTGACACTTGAAGCGGATTTTCAACTGTTGGGGATTGAATCATTCCCCTAACAAATATGGGACACCACTTCGAAATCCTCATGCATCACCAATAGTCGTCCGTGGCGCAGTAAACCGACATTACGGCTGTTTCCAGAGAAGTTTGAAATGCCGTCTGCAGCATTAAATTGTCAAAGTTTTGTTGAAAAAGAAAAAAGCCGCATGCAGCAGCAATAATCTCCCTTTCCTGGGCGACTGGATTATTTCTTTGGCTTTCAGCCGAAAAATTTTAAAAATGAAAGGAAAAGAAGACGCCTTTGACTCAAACTTGCCGTTAATGTTACTTTTCAGACATGATCAGTTGCACGTAATGTTACAAAACTAGCGACTTTGTTCACATTTCTAATAAAACTGTCTTTAATACATTACAGCGACCTTAAATAGAGATTTTCATATTTCATTTACAAAAAATACTCACATTTATACGTTTCTCTGGCTGCTGCTGACGATTTCCTCGTCCTTTTGCCCATATTTCGCATGGAATTGTGGTAATATCACATACCACTCGTTTTTGAGGGCCAGATAGCCCTACCACTCGCCCTCGGTCTGAACCAGAATTGGGACATCACTACCCCTTCACATGAACCCGCAAAACGAAGGGTTAGGGCTAAGGGGGGAACTGGAATTCACCCCAGATTTAGCTTTCAGGGTCTACACACGTTTCGGAGCTGTGCGTTCACGTTCACGATGCGCAGCTCTGAGTACAGCTCAGAAGAGCAGCTGCTACCCAGACAACAACACAATTTGCGAGACTCTGAACTCACAGGATGATTGTACTCATTCGTTCGGTCATTCTACTTAAAGCATTGTAAGGAGTTTTTTTTTGCAGAAATGTCTTTTATAGTGACTGCCTCATCTCTCCATTTTACTGGATGCACACCGAAGGGCAACTCAACGTAATATCTTCTCAAGGAGTCAAAGTGATGCAGAAACTTTACCGGGAAGCAAATGCACGTATAAACTCCTAGAAATAAGTTCCAGGTTGAAAAAAAAGAAAATTATCCTTTAATATTCTGTCTGTCTCTCTCTGCCCACCGGTTGGTTGATTAACATCATTTTACGCTTATTTTTGCCTTAAAACAGTCATCATTTCCTCTTTGAATAAATTTCTAGGTGAAATTTTATAAATCAGACATGGTGTGGTAAATTCTCTGTTTCTCCGGAGACTAATGTGCTTTCTAATTGATTTAAGCTCATCAAGCTGTATAGGCAGCGACAAAGATCAAGGAGCTTTCTCATCTATACAACGAGGCGTAAAAAGCCTTATTCTCTGCCCTGTGTTGATGAAATGTTCTCACCTAATGTGCCATATTCATCTAAGACCTGAACAGAGGTGTCAGGTGTCGTCAAGGCAACCATCATTGTTATAATTTGAGGCTCTTAAGAAGCTCCAGCGCAGCACAATCGGTCTTGTTGTGTCAGAGCACTCCATGGTATCAAAGAGTTGTTGCACCTGTGAGAGACAGCTCTCTGTCAGGAGCACTCAGTGTATCATATTGTCTCCACATCCTCAATGGTGCCTTTCAGGAGCTTTTTATCCTTAGAGGATCAATCAATGAGCATTAGTCAGCAGATGATGAATGTCCCCTCACAAGCAGATTGACACGCATCAGCAGGCCGTTGCATGTGTGCCGTCGCGTGCACGGCCGCCAGCACGTGACTGGCAGCACACTTCACGAAGCCGTCAGAGCCGCGGTGCTCGGCCGTGTGATTGAGCGATAAAGAGTTCACGCTGGCCGCGCATGGACATCCCGGTGATCTAGCGAACATTAGACGCTGTTGTGCAGGCTTGCTTTGATGTATTCAGGTGTGATTGAATTAAATGGCCCCCTTCTATTTCTTTTTTCGCCCCTCCGTCTCAGCCCGGCCCTGCCAAGCCGACCAGTTCTCCTGCCAGAACGGACGCTGTATTCCTCAAGGCTGGCGCTGTGACCGCGAGGATGACTGCGGGGATGCGTCGGATGAAGAATCATGCAGTAAGTCACACGTGGATATGCATCATACCCATTCAGATGTCACAGACTGGACGTAAACACGGCTGTTTACGGCTCCCACCAACGGTTTGCTCCTCAGTTAACCGTTATATTTAAAACTGAAGGATTATTTTACTGGACCTAAAACAAAGCTGTGACAGCGCAGCTGGTTTATACTGCAGACTGAATGATGCTGTCATCAGCTGCTATGTTAAAACTCACTTCACATTCAGCGCTTGAAACTCTGAAAATGTGACTGTATAATTTACAACTCTGCCAGAATGCTGTCGACAGTTTGCAGTTCCTGCATCATGTTTCACCTTTCAAAGATAAAGAATATGTGAGAGGAACAACCCACACTGGATCATTTGGGGTTTTTTCGGGGTGGGAGTCAATAAAAAAAAGAAATCTAATTAATTAGATACTTTGTAATTAATTAATCTTGATTAATTGCATTTTTATTGCATTATAAAGATTGCCCCCCAAAATAACATTTCTTTATTCATATAAATTTCGGGGACAACAGAATGAAATAATAGACAAAGACATTAAAATGATAAACTCCAGCTCTATTTGCGTCTGATCAAATGCATTTGATTGTATTTTAACTTAAAAATGAAAAATGAAATAAAATGATACCTGGCCAAAACTGAACAGACCTAAAGTTTACTTCTACTTATATAAGCTTTGAGTTCTATTTTCTGGTGCATGTAGCAGAGATATCTGCTGTTGTCAACAGCTGATGCTTCCTCCAGCCTTTAGCGTGTGCTTGAGATGGGGAGGGGTCTGTGGTAGCCCCCGCAGATAACAGAAGCAAGTAAACGACACACACTGAAAAGTCCTGGTTCAAACTGCTGGTTTAAGAAGGGACCAACTAATTTAGTTATTTCAACCCAGGCATTTGGGCTGTTGACCCAACTTCTGGATTATAATAACCAAACGTTGTAGTCAGCATAACCCAGAATAAAGCTGGAGTTTACAATTTTAGTGTCTGTTTAATATTTGATGCAGTGTCCCTGAAAATCTATTTAAATAAAGAAAATGTTAGTTTTGGGGGCAAATTTTGGAATGCGATAAAAATGCGATTAATGGAGATTAATTAATTACAAAGCATCTTAATTAATAAAATTTTTTTTAATGAAGTCCCACCCAAAGTTTTTATACTGTGTATATGTATATATATATATATATATATATATATATATATGTATTTACTTTCTTTAAAAAGATTTGTAAAGATGCCTCCAGGAGTTGGGCACTTTACCAACTACTAGATGGATTGCCGTGAAAGTTGGTGCAGACATTGATACCCTCTCAGAGTGATTTATAATAACTTTGTGATGCCTTATCTTTATTTATAGCTGTAATCTAATGGCAGTGGCATCAGCTTCAGGTGTACTTTGCAGCGGTTTTTAAATACAGGCTTACAGTAGTTGTACGTTATAAATGGAGTATCATGTGCAATAGAGTTTAGTTCAGTTTGTAGGCATGAAGCTGCTGGTGGGGTGGGTTGTGCTCCTACCAAGACCACCAAGTACAAAAGGAAGTTTGTGTGTCAGAATTCAGCTTCTCCAGTGTTACGTAATGTGATGGAGGACAAAGCACAAACATGGCCTGTTTGTGGAGCTTCAGTTTTATCTCTCTGTGTGCCTTGTAAAGAAGTTCTTTGGTTTACGGCTCAGTTTGTGTCTATGTTGCATCATGCAGCACCTCCAGGCTCAGTCAGCAACACGGAGAAATGCTGTTTTTATTAGGCCACGACCAAATCTGGACTGTTAAAAGACTCAAATACTCCCTGGCATGCCACAGAAAGCTTTTTTGTTTTTGCATTTTCTTATAAAAGCAGTAAATTGCATGAGTTGATGCAGCTGAATTCCCGGTTCCTTCTGTCAGACGGTGAAACACATTAAAAGTTGTGTGTGAAAAGCCGCTCATTAAGACTGCGTGCCCACTCATGGTCGTCTGAAGCATTTCCAGATTGTTGCTGTGCTCTGATAGCATCCTGATTTTTATCACATCATCTGACAAAAATCAGCATTCAGGTAACTTAAAGAAACGTCTGTGTGGTGAATTCAGCTGCACCCACGTGTGATGATTTTTCATGGAGAAATGAGAAAAGACAGAATGTCTTTAATGTTTTCTCACACAGTCCACAGCACCGTGGCGTCAGACACACACCGGTGAATAACACAACTCTCATCCCACGTATGCATGCTGGGTCCAGCAGACTGCAGGTTGAACTAGCAGCTAAGATGTAGCTCAGCTATGCGTGTAGCATAGTTACAGTACTATACTATATTATATATACAATACTAGATACAATCATAAGATTATGCCTACGGTAAGATCACAATACAGCCATTCTGCAATAACTGATATATTGCAATAAATTGAATCCATGATACCCTACAGTATGTGTCACTTTAGACATTCTGAATTAATTGAACAAAGTGAATTAATTTGAAATGAATTACAAAACATTGTCAATAAATTACGTAAATGACAGAAATTCATGTGAAATTATTTAAATAGTAAAACAAAGTGCAGAGTGGCTCTTCTTAATGAGGTTTTGGCTGACCGGGTTTTCACTCCTAAAATTATGGTCATATTTAATCTCTTTTACGTGCATCACTTTGTGATTTTATCAGTGAAAAGTGTTTTTTTTCTTCTTACTATAGACGAAAGCAGCGAGCTGCAGAGTGCCGGTCCGTTCACATCACGTCTCATTTTCAGTGACGGGGCTCGTACTGTTCTCGTGTATAAAACACTTGAGTTCAGTTTTTTTCAACTCGAGCGATCAGGCGAAAAACGCTCTATTTGCACGAGTAGGACGCTTCAATCGTGCGGGTAAAATGCTACATTCGCGTTATAAGACGCGCGTTTGGGGCTTGTCGAGCCGCAAATTTGCGTCAAACGCGGGTTTATTCGCGTCTGTACATTGACTTGACATGTAATTCATTCGTGTGAATAATTTTATTCGCGTCTGGTGTAAACACAGGGTTTCTTTTCATGTATTGTATTGCAATACAACTAATGGGATTATCACGCTTCCTTGTTCCGGTTTCCGGAAGTGACACCTTCCCCGCCTAACACACTCGTTCCTCTCTTAAGTTTTCATTAAGAAGGATACTGGTAAATCGTATAAACTCCCGGAAACACCCACTTCACAGCATTAGCGTTACTGACGTGTTAACTTACAAAACCACATCTGAATCGGTCTGACCTCCCGTTTCAGTGGCAACTGCCAAAAGGAACGCCAATGCTGTTGTTTTTCAATACCGCAAAACACACCTTGTTTGGTGGCCACCGGCGACAACAAACGTGTTTTTATTATAAAGTTCGCCCTTCACCGCGCACGCTTATCCACTTATCAGTACCCTCTAGATAAACAAGATGTTTGACCATTAAACAGACAGAGCAGGGCTGATGTAACACAGTGCAAAACCAGACTCCGGAGCGGAAACCTATTATGAGTCTTGCCTGTTTTTATGTTACCTTTGCTGTGCACAGCACTTAGATCAACTGTTGTTTTTAAATGATCTACAAATAAATGTGGTTTGTGAAGGCACGTTACATCTCTGAACTTCATCACAGAATCATCAAGAATAATCATCAATAAATGACTGAAAAGTGGTGATTAAAAACCCCACGGTGACAAAAAAAGAGGTTAATTTTTGTTTAAAGTCCTAATGAAACCGTTTCATGCAGTGGAGTCGCGTTACATATCCTGCCTACGTAATGGTTGGAAACACTGAAATAGAACCAAACATGGTTTATTTCACCTTTTTGAAGTTTATTACATCGTCCCGCTGGGTCTGCGCGGGCCGGACGTTTTGTTCTCGCGGGTGGGATGTGGCCCGCAGCCGCTAATTGGGAACAGTTGGCTTAGAATAAATGCCATGAATATACTGCAGAAGTTTTTAGTCAAGTTAATCTCTTTTGCTTCAATCCCTGATTGGGTGAAAGTGTGATGGAGAAATTTCTGACACAAATCTACAGAGTGACGGTAGTTAATTAGTTTCCTCCTGTTCCAACCTGACCAGTTTATCGCTGACTTTGCAGGTAGAAATGATCGGGGAACATTTAACCCAACACACATACAGGAAGCCTTTATCTACGCATGAAAGAGAGAATTTTGTGGATTCGGGAGTTTTTTCCTACAGTATATGCTCTGTTTATGTGTGTGCGGTTGTTGTTCCATCTGTCGTTTTTGACATTATGTTAATAATTGTAGAGGGATCTGTGTTTTTGCCAGTGTGGCTGTGAAATGGGCATTAAATTCTGTTCTGTAGTCTTAAAAAGGTCTTTAAAAGGCTTAAATTTAACTTTTAGAAATGTGTAGGAACCCTACACATTTCTACAGTACTTTTTAATATCCAGGTGGTGACGTTTCTCAGACAGACACGGTGTATAATGCCTTTGTAGGTTTTGTTGTTGTTGGTGTTGTTCCGGAGGGTGATGTCTGTTGACAGGAATGAGCTCCTGTACCTTTCTGTTTTACATCAGAGGTGAAGCTGCATCTTACCGAACAGTTTCTGTTGTTTTGTGTCGGGTTCTGTTGTAGCTGTTGTTGTTCCAGAGGGTGATGACTGTTGTCCATTCTGTTCAGAAACTTGTGCATCCTTTTCAGCTCAGTCAGCTTCAGGGGCAGCGAAGTTCCCTCCAGCACAGAATCAGCCTTCTCGCTCAGTTTGCTCAGTTTCTTTAAGTCTGCAGCTCTGATGCTGCTGCTCCAACAGATAGCTGCAAAGCAGATTTCACAACAGAATGAGAGAAAATGTGCAACATCATGCTGCAGACGCTGAAAGGATCTCAGCTTCCTCGGGAGGGCTGGACGATTAACCGAAAATTACTGACACCAAAATTTACGGCGATAACCGACGTCGTCTTGCCCATGTCAGTATGTTTGGTGCTGCTGCCCCTTAAAGAAAGCGGCAGTGGAAATGCCGCAGAGGACTTTTTGCTCTCTCAGACTTGCCGTAGTTTCTTGCAGCATTATATTCCTGTACTGCAGCCGAGCGTTTTAAAAAAAAAATCTTTTGCACACTTTCTGTACATACCATGTGACGTTTATTTGATGTCAGTGTAAAGTGTTTAATATTTGAAGGAATGTTGTTTGTGTCAAACATTTTGAAAACGGCAGCGATGCTAATTGTGTTAGCCTGTCTATGGGTTTTCCAGCGTTAAGTTTGCATTCAAGCTAATCGATTGTCGTGTGTGCAATTTACCCTCTAGGGCGGTTGGACGGACCGGTGTGTCCAGATCACATGTCCGATTTAAGATGACGTAGCAGCTAAACGCAGCGACATAGAGACACCGTTCCAACTTCTCTGGAGGGTGAAGACTTCAAACTATAAACCAGTTTTTAATGTTGTTAATAGACCAAATACAACCGGAGTTACAATATAAAATGTACAACCTAGTTTTCCAACTCATATAACGTACATGTTTTATGCGCATTTGGTGAAGGACAAAACGGGAACCTTACAACCTCTTTACTGTTGGTAGAAAAATGCAACACATCAACCAATAAGAAAATTATACATGATGAATTTGGTTGCTATGTAAGAGGGGAGGTGGTGGAAGTAACCAAAATTTACCAAAAGCAAATTTAAGGGCTGCCTCCTGGTGGACAGGAGGGCTAACACACTCTGGAAATATCAGACCTGGAATGTCCTGTCTGTCTTGTGATGGACAGGAACCGTCTTTTTGGATTGGAGCAAATAATCTTTTTGGCATCTCACGGTGATTATTGATTTTTTGTAAATATTTGGAAAAGAAAAAAACGCCCTAGACTTTGTTGCATTTTGATTGAATACTTGTTTTATTTCTCTTTTGATGGCCAATTTTTCCAAATATTTTTGAAACTAACTACTTATATTTGCACTCTAAGTTATAAAAATGGTTCTTGAAACAAGTTTGTGGTTTTCACAATGAAAAATCAAAGTTTTTTTCTACTCGGGTTTTATGTTTTTATGGTTTAAGGCCAACTGTGTTAATACAGTGTGTCAAAATGAAAAAATAACTGCAGAGTCACACTGGTTAGGTTGTGCTATAATGAATGATACCAAACAAGACAGGAAAACTGCTTTAAAAGTGAAATATAAAGGTAAAAACAAAAGTAGTGTAAAACTAGCATTTGTACCCCTAGGCCCTACAGGGTTGATGGGGGAACTCGTTCCTGTGTTTTTCAAGGACACAAATTTGCTCATATGTAAATAAGAATCTGAGTCATTTAAGTTTAATATGTACGTTTGCCTTCTTGTATTTCAGTTTCACAGTACTTCTCATAAATTTTCAAAATATCTACGACCTCCTGGGTGTTTATTGAGGAACCTGTTAGCTATCTTCCAAACTAGAAGTAACATAAAGTTGCACTAAGAGCAGAATATCTGTGTCCTTAATAAATTAAAAGGGTTTTTCGGCTGTTTACAGGTCGGCTATGCTCATGCACGGCGCTACACCGGGGCTAGGAGGTGCTACAGCCCTGTCAGAAACCTGTGTAGCCCCCAGTTAAGCCCCTCAAGAATTTACCCAACCTGCTGATGTTTCACTTGCTACTGCACATTACATCACTTACATAACTTGCTGTTGGCAACGTGTGAGCGTTCAGAACATTAGCGTACGTTGCTGCTGCAGCACGTGAGGAGCACGAAGCGCTCCATACTGGAGGTCTCCGCTAGGACTACGCAGCACTTTGACATACCCTTTATTCTGCAGTATTTCCTGTGCATTTCCACAAACAACAGTTACCTTTACTGTTACTAACTGTTGCAGCTCGAGTGTGTAACACGAGTCTGCATCCCGTCTCCCCCTTTACTGCGTTTCTTTTCATAATTCACTCCTGTCGGCTATTTAATCTGATAAAATACTGCTGCTTTTTTCTCATTTACAATAAGAAAAAGAGAAAAACCCAGCGGGCTAAATCAGTTATTTGAAAGTTTATTTCAAGGTGTGCTTGCTCTTACCATTTTTTTTAAACTTGCATAATATCACACTGAACCACTTGGTCCCTGTAGTCTTTTATTTTGCCTCTTTCAGGCTTCATTCGTGTTATTCAGAGATTGCTGCATAAACAAGATCTCGTGGACCATCTCTGCTTCCAGCTGTGTTCTCCGTTCCTGAACCAACGGTGGAGAAAGTCTCACCGCGCTGGATGACGCAGGATGGCGAGAACATCCCTCACAGAAATCTCTTGCAGAGCCTCACCTGTATTATTGTGACTCACAATGACACACTAACGGTGACCGTAGCACCTGAGAGTAACACGCTTGTTATGTAGACAAAAATGAGATAAAAGAAAAAAAGATGAAGGTCTGAGAAAGAAAAAAATCATGTTCTCAGCCACGACCCGCCTGCATTAAATAAATATCCGCCCCCACCTGAAATGTAATCTGTGTACCCGTCGGGTACTACCAGCACGGTAACCGACCCGTTGCGGGACAGCCCCAGATCCCGTCTGTGGCGGCGCATCGCTGTGAAAGCAGCCTGCAGGCTGACTGGGCTCCGTCAGTCCCTCTGAAATAAAACTTTATATCATATAAGATGACGTTCAGCAACATCTGACCTCGCTGCTCTGATCCGGCTGATCGACAGCTGCAGGTGCCGGCAGAGCCGGCTGGCAACGTCACAACCAGACATTAAATAATCCGCTCAGCTGCTTCTTGTCAAAAACGTATGACGTAGAAAACGATATTAACATATCAATAACTGTCAGTCAGTCATTTTCTGTACCGCTTATCCAGATCAGGGTCGCGGGGGTTGCTGGAGCCTATCCCAGCTATTATCAGGCGAGAGGCGGGGTACACCCTGGACAGGTCGCCAGTCTGTCACAGGTGTTAATGCCTGCGACAGACTGGCGACCTGTCTATTAATAATTGGCGTAATATTGATTTCTTTTGTAAATGACCATGGCATGAGCGGGATAATGCCCTTCAAGGTTATCCAATAATTACTGATTGACACCTCGTCGGGCCCTTACATCGCACGGTCGCTGTCCGGTGCTGAATCGCGCACATTTCCACGTAACAGGTGTTCGCACTTCTCGCTGGGCTTTCTGTATTAGTTTAATTTTTGACTTCTTGGTGATTTGATCCGAATCGTTAGACACAAACTTGTTTGCACTTCTCGCTGGGCTTTCTGTATTAGTTTAATTTTTGACTTCTTGGTGATTTGATCCGAATCGTTAGACACAAACTTGTTTGCACTTCTCGCTGGGCTTTCTGTATTAGTTTCATTTTTGACTTCTTGGTGATTTGATCCGAATCGTTAGACACAAACTTGTTTGCACTTCTCGCTGGGCTTTCCGTATTAGTTTCATTTTTGACTTCTTGGTGATTTGATCCGAATCGTTAGTCACAAACTTGTTTGCACTTCTCGTTGCGGCTGCACTTTGTAGCCTATGTTATTAATTTCACGATCAATTTCTCTTCCTAAGTTATGCTGAGATCCGAAAAAATCTTACCAATGCATATTTGTTTGTTTTCATTAATCATGCATGTGGAATAGATCCGTTAGCTGCATTTTGTATGTATTGTGTGGTTATCGCATGGCTGCTGTCTGCTGTTGAATCTCTCACCGTTCCATGTGAAACATTTTTGCCGTCGCTGTGGTGGCTTGTGTTAGGCTTAGTTATTTTGTTGAATATTCTTTGGCCAAATCCTGCTTTTAATGAAAAAATGATGACCTCCATATAGAGTGACTTAAGCATTGAAAATCAATTATTTTCTTAGCACCCCCACGAATCGGTCATCCCCACACTCTAGGAATAGATTGCTTGAATTCAACCAATCTGGCTGGTAGTTATGTGTCTGACAAATTTTTCGGTTGTTTTAGCCTAAATGTTGGTTAGATTAACCAATATTTTGATCAAAGTGAACAATACTGGTCACTTTGATCAAAATATTGGTTAATAATCTTGGTTAATCTAACCAATCTTTTGGTTAAAACAACCAAAAGATTTGGTCAAATTCAACCAATCTGTTCTCAGTGTGTATTAGCACCATGAGAGGAAACATCCTGGGGCCGTGCCTGGCTTTGCTCATCTCCCTGTAAGATGGGGATGTACTCTCCGTGTTAAGGTGACTCCATCCCATCCAGTCTAACGATTTATCGTCTGTTTATCGTTACCGAGGTGAACTGTTCAGTATATAGTGATACTGAATTTAGGCCATATCGCCCGGCGCTCCCCTTCAGCAGAGTCTACTCTGCCCCTCCTCACTATTGCATTTCCTAAGCTGCCCAGCTGAGCTCCAGGTGTTTGTCATTTCCTCCAAAAGCGGTTATGTGGAATATTATTTTTTGTTAAGATGACCCACAGTTACTGGTAATTATTGCTTCCTTTTCAAATATATTGTCATTTCTCCATGCTTCACTATGTTCGGCTGAGGGAATTTTTGAGCTGAATTATTGATGCTGTGTCCTTTGGATCAAGAAGCAGACATGCCCTCACTGGTGGCAACAGCTTAAAGGGCTGATGCTGAGTAAACGGAATAATTTTGCACAGTGGTTCAGTGTTCTTAAGCAGCGCCTCAGTGGTATTATACAATCTGTCAGCTTCAGTCAGTTAAAAGTTGCAGCCTGACTTTTGGATTATTTCTTAGAAAACATAAATGAAAAAGGGAAAAAAAAGGATGGAATACATAAGTATGAGAAGCCAGGGTGGCCCGTGCGTTTTGGGGCTCTTTGAAGACGTGTTTAACCTTTTATTGTGTGAGAGCAGAAGCGTGTTTGGGGCTGCAGAAGATGTTTTCAGCAGTAAAGTTGAACTGGATAAATAACCAGCATACATTTAAAGGACGGGAGGGTAAAGGTTTTAAGATTCCCTTTAATCATGGTTTGTATTAAATCAGCCTTTAACGGTGATTGATGTTTGCCAGACGCTGCGCTGTGCTGTATCTCCTCAGCCTCCCTTTGTGTATCTTAAGCTGCTTCAATACGCAGCCACAAACAGCCAGGGTGTAAGCAGTAATTAAAGTTCATGCTCGGCTTCATTCAATCATAATCAAGCTGTGCAGCAAAACATATTCTCTCCCCATACTGTTGTCTGAGCTTCCTCAGGCATTACTTCTCTGCAGGCACTCTGCTGTGTAGCTCTGGCAGCTTCGGTGGAGCTTCTGCGGGTTTTGGAACACCTGAAGCTCTGCGGTGGCTGCCTTAGAGATTGATGCTAATTTGAATTTTGTTTGTCAGTAGTTTAGTAGTTGTCACACAATGTCCTCAGCTGGGCTCTCTGTTCTCTTGAAGCCGTCATTATTTATGGATGCCGGCATCTCATTTTTAGCAGTGCTCACTGTGTACTTGAAATCCTCATTATTTATGCATGCCCGTGCTTCATTCTCAGCAAATGCTAAATTCCAGGCAGTCATGTGCTGTCAGCGAGGCCTAACATTTGAGGGGAAGTACAGCCGAGTGTAGAAGACACCTGTGTGATAAAGACACCTTATATTTCCTCCACAGAGCCTGAGGTATTCCAGACAGCTGCAGCAGATGCCAACAAATCAATTCAAATGTAGACTTGCATTTCATACAGAAGTCAATAAAGCTTCGGGCATCCAGTGTACAGTATACCGAAACTAGGCTGTTATGTGATGGGAATACAAAAATGTCAATCCTGACAATGTCATCAGCCCACAAAATGCAGTTGAATTCGTTTCCTGTATTTGCTGCTGCGCTTGTAAAAAATATTGATGCCATAACGATGCAGGCTGGAATAATTCATAAGGTTTCCTTGACTACAGTGATGGATGTTGGATTAGATATTGGCTGAGGCGAGATTCATCTTTTAGTTCGTTTCAAATACATTAACCAGACACTACCTGAGCCTCTAACATGTGTAGCAGGGTAGACTGAGTACAGTTGAGACACGCCAATTACTTGCGTATGCAGCATGCTTTTGCTGTGATTTTTGGTGTGCGCATGGATATTAGCATCATTTGAGCGGTCCTTTGTGTGAAGCTCTGGTGCGAAGATATTCAAAAAAATATTTTTCGACAGGTCAGGTTTTGCTTTCACAATGAATATCTTACACCCTTAATGTTACTTCTATATCTACAAACATTGTTTTGTGCACTAAAAACTGATATATTCCATGACATCGTAGCATGTCAGGTCATAATTCAGTGGAACGTGCGAGGTGGTCAGACACAAAGTCTTAACTGTACCCCGATGCAGAACGCTATTGCTTTGCATGCAGTTCAGCAGCGCAGACATACAGTAGGATTTTATTTTATAGGTATGCACCGAAATGAAAATACTTGAGTGAAACCAAAAATAAAAAATGAGCAAAACCAAGGCCGAAAACTGAAACTGAAAAAAATTATGTCAATTATCAGAACCATAGCATTTTTGGCTACGAGGTGTACTAACCTCACTAAAATCAAGGCATTGCAAGAAATCAATTACAAAGTACCAAAATATTTATTTACCACTGACATTACTGCAATGCCCAATAGAAATTTAAATTCAAAATAAAATATTTACTTTGACCCCACTCATGTACATTACATAATGCCTTTTAATTTTTCTCTGTAGGACTAATACAACAAATAACTGGCTAATATACAGGCTTTAACCGACTGGCTGCTGAAAGACTGTGAAATTAAATATGTTCTCACATAAAAACACAAAGGGCATAAGTCGCGTGATGGATGCACTGTTTGCCACTTCATCACAAGTTTCGGTTGTGTTGTTTCAGTGATTTACCTTCGGTGGCCGAATTTTCCCTGAATTTTAAGATTTAAGTCATAATTAGGCAAAATAAGAAAAAATATAAGGTAGTTTTTTGTGTTTTTTTGACATTTGAACAGTCTGCTACTCTGACTTATCATGCTGTTATTATTGCACTGCTATTGTGCTTTTATTTGTACTGTTTGCAGTGTCTATTAAATATTTTGTTCTTTATTTTATTTAAGTTTGCCCATGCTATTGTTGAATTAAATCAAATTGAAAACTTAAAAGTGTATAAGCGTTGTAACTAAAGTTTTTAATAGTTCATAACATGAGCAGTATCAGCTCTCCAGCCATTTTAATGGTGTCTCAACTGTACTCAGCATTTTCATTCTATGGGTACAATTGAGATAAAAACACACCTTTTGTTTTTGATTTATTGTGAAAATTTTAAATGACTTATTAATATTATTTCATGATTACTTTTTTAGTACACAAATAGATGATGCATTTAAAAAAAAAAAAAACTTCTGTCCAGACCCTTTTTAATGCCAAATCTTTACTTGGAAGTGAGAGGAGCAAAAACTGTCTCAACTGTACCCATCTACCATAGATGACAGAAAAAACTGGACTGAAGGTATTAGATGAGGAAACAGAACAAAATGTGGGGAATTGAAAGGATACGCTCTGTGTAGTCAGTACCTCCTGCCTCAGAATGAAGGTGCTAAGCCATGATCGGTAGGAGCTGTTTGTGCAAAGATTGCTTTCCATTTCAGGGTCAAGCATCTTTTTACATCTAGTTGTGTGATTGGAGGCATTGATCAAGGGATGAGTTGTGAAGATGGGACTTGTGGTGAATAGACCATAGCAGTTCAAGGATCCCCTGTGTACAAAACATTCATCAAAAGAGGAATTTTGTATTAATTTGAAGTTGCAACCAGGGCCACCTTTACCAAAGACTGTGGCAAGCATTTCTTAATTTTCAACAGCGTAGCTGCGATTTAGACTGGAGAATGCCATAATTTCAACTTTTTCCAGCATAATATCTCAAATACCTCAATAACTACTCACTGAATGCAGTGATATTTCATACTGTTATCCTTGGTGCTCAGAAGAAGATTGCAAATAACTTTTTTTCTTTATTTGAACTACTGCATTTTAGGCTGGATAAAGCAGAGCTTGCAACTCTATATCTCAGCTTGAAATGCTTATGATTTATATTATATTCATCTGAATGTGTCAAATAGCTACATAACTCTTCAGGTGACAGTATAACAGTGTCAACAAGCGCTTTCCTTTTAGAGAACATTCTCTATACAGGGTTCCATGGAAAACCTGGAAAACCTGGAAAATGATTAAACAGTTTTCCATTCATGGAAAACACATGGAAAATGAAAAAAGAGTAAAATGTCCTGGAAAAGCTTGAGTTGTCCTGGAAAATTATTTTTCCTCCCTCTGCTTCGTCGCTGCTTCGTCACTGCTTCGTCTCTGCTTCATCTCTGCTTCGTCGCTGCTTCGTCACTGCTTCGCCCCTGCTTCGTCTCTGCTTCGTCTCTGCTTCATCTCTGCTTCGTCACTGCTTTGTCACTGCTTCATGTCTGCTTCTTCACTGCTTCATGTCTGCTTCGTCTCTTCTTCATGTCTGCTTCATGTCTGCTTCGTCCCTGCTTTGTGGCTGCTTCGTTGCTGTTTCGTCGCTGTTTCGTCTCTGTTTCGTCTCTGTTTCGTCTCTGTTTCGTCTCCTCTTCATGTCTGCTTTGTTGCTGCTTCGTCTCTGCTTCATGTATGCTTCATCGCTGCTTCGTTGCTGCTTTATGTCTGCTTCATCGCTTCTTTGTCTCTGCTTCGTCTCTGCTTCATGTCTGCTTCATCTTTGCTTCATCGCTGTACAAAATATAAAGTACAATTGTAGAAAATAACACTTCTCCAAAAGCGTGGGGTGGAATTTATTATTCTATGTTGTGATAACTTGACTCGCACTGTAGCAACTGGAACAGTCCTTGAATAGTCCTGAAAAATAACTTCAAGAAAAAAGTGGGAAGCCTGCTATATTTTCCAGGTTCACAAATAGAGGCATGCTTGTAGTCTTTGAAACACAATAGAAACAATATGATTATTAAAGGTTGAATATGGAACATTTTTATTAAAAGCTATATTTTTTCAAAAATAATACCTCCACAGGTCGTTTGGGGTGTACAGAATGAAAGTACAACATTTTCCAGAAAAATTATATTTAGCCTAAAAATAATTATAAAATAAATTTTTACGGGTTCGATAATGGCATTTTATTTACGTCTATAAGCCAATACACGCCGCCGTTGCAGGTTGCCAAATACGATCTGTGTGTGGAAACAATATTTCGGTCATAGTCAGGCTTGTACAGGGGAAAACCGTAGAGACGATGAGTGAAGCAGCTGCTTCAGAGCCCTGGAGATATTATCTGTTTCTGAGGAGGAGTGACCTAAGAAGAGCAAAACCTGGAGATAATTTAGGTGAAGACGTCACTAAATGGACCCACATAAACGTTTTCCACGGAGTAAAACACGGAAATGGCGACTTTTCTCCTGGATCGGTAAGCTAGCTTGTTTGCTAACATGGCTAACGTTAGCTGTCAGTTATAAACTCCTCTGTGTTACTTGTTGGACATGCTGCAGACTGTTGGTCACATGCGTATCGGCAGATTCTGGCATCCCAGCAGCTGAAGTTGTTTTTCTGCCATTGCAACTACAACCTAGACACACGTGATGTCGCTGTTCTGTCCGTATTCCATATTCAACCTTTAATAGAATGGATTTGACTAACTACATACCAGTTAGGTTTAGAGGTATTCTGTTACAACAGCTAACTATGTGCAAATCTTTACAGCCTTCCCCACCTGCGAGCCCCTTACCCAGTTCAGCTGCTCCAACGGTCGATGCATCAGTGTCAAGTGGCACTGTGATTCAGGTAAGCATCTGCTTTTTTCTAGATGTTTGTTGGTAGCCAAATGCTGCTTAAGCAATCTTATTAAGGAATATGTTTTGCATGTTTCTATTACATATTGAAAGGTAATAATAATCATCCTTTCTGATGGTTGAAAATTAAAAACCTTGTTCTGAAGAACATTGTAAATTCTCTCTGGCATGTGGAATCAGCTTCTGAGTCAAGTCCCAGCTGATAGTGATAGTTTATGCCTCAATGTCGCCTCAAGTTGATCCCAGATTGTGAGCTTTTGTTTGTACATCTGCCCTCTGAAAACTTGCGAACAAGTTCTTCATTTGAATTAAAATCTGGGAAGTTTCCAGGCCATGGTTCCAAATTTTCCCTCCGATGATGTGTTTGATATCGTGTTTGCCGTGTATCACGGTTCTTCATTATGCTGGAAAACAGATTGTCTTTCGCTAAACTGCTCCTGGATGATGGAAGAAGTTCTAATATCACTCCAAGTTAATAAAATTCTTGAACCTTGAGTGATCCCACTCCCTTGCATGAGACAACCCAACATGTACAGTCATGTACAGTCTCTGGGCACGTCATAATTACTACAACACAGAACTCAAGGTGTCCAGAGAAAGACATTATCCAGATGTCTCAAAAAGACTTAAAGCTAGGGTTGGCAATGTTGGAAAAACGGTTCGAGCAAGCGACAGTTTAGAAAAATACACCACCTGAAACCACGCCTTCAGAGCGCAGGAACGTGTGTGCCGATGTTTTACGAGCAGGTTAACAATAACAGCCGAGTGGATAGCTCGTTAGCTTGATAGTAAACTACTGACAAACCACGTTTCTCAAAACTTAAATCCATTTACCTCCAACTCCTTCTGTGGTATAAAATCCGCACTGCAAACATCAACGCTTCCGAGACTTAATCCTTATCTGTTGTTTTGGTTTCTTGGCCGGCAGCAGTTAGCAGCTCATTAGATTTTTTTTTTTTACAGCGAGCGGCACATAGAGTGGTTCGCGTGAGGACATAAAGGCATTGATTCGTTCTTTCTATAGGGTGCGAATGACTAATTCCTGCCTTTGGGTGCGAATAGCAGGGGTTGGTCAGAGTTTTTGCAGACCTGCAGCTCTCACAGAGGTCTGACTTTTTCCTTTCTTTTTATGAATACATGATGTATTGATACTGTCAGGATGGAAGGACCATCTCACCAAGTAGAACAAAAAGTGTTTCTGAACAGGATTACCAACTCTGGCTTTAAAGGGCTCTTGTCTTTTATGCCAGTCTTCTGCTGTCCGATTCTTTTACTTGTAAAAACTGAGTCTGATCTTGATGTTCTTCTGAAAGATAAGAGGATTTTTTGCTGCTCTTCTGAGGAACCTTCTTTTCTAATACATCAATGACCAGCAGCCTTCAACATGTTCAACAAATATTGCAGAGGAGTTTTGTAACTGACAGCTATCATTAGCCACGTCAGCAAGCGAGTTAGCTTTCCGATCCAGGAGAAAAGTTACCATTTCCGTATTTTAATGGTGTGGGAAATGTTTATGTGGGTCCATTCAGTGTAGTGAAGTGCTCCTGTCTAAATTTTCCATTCTCGTGGTGCTACCATGTCATGTCGCCAAATTTTTACGTTCAGTAGAAGCGTGACAGTAGGAAACCACAGAAACTCACCGGAGACACCGGAGTTTTAGGCTCATGTCAAGTAAATGTCTTTGAAAAGTCACTGCGGTGCAGTGAGGAGGAACCGAGCGTTACACTGATGCTGGGTTCACGTGCAGTCGGGCAGACGACCGTCTGTAACAAACCAGATGTAATTTTAATCACAGAAGCCAAGAGAAAGACGGTAAAACATGGGTCAGGGAAAACAATACCACATCGCCATGACAGCATAGAGATGGGGACTGAAGTCACTGTAACTGACAGATCACGTCTTCACATAGAGGCTGTTTTTGCCTTTACATGCAGCGGCTGTCGTCCGTCTGCTGTCTGCCCACTTTTACCTAAATGCAGCATGAAAAGTACCAGCGAGCTGTTGACATATACAACTGCTACACAATGTGCCTTTTAAAAATATAGCTTTTGATAAGAATGTTCCATATTACTATGGCTGTTTGGTTCACTTTAAACGGACCGTGGTCCGCTTCCAAGGATAGTCTGCTTCGTTTGGTACGCACCAAAAAAGCAAGCTCTCTGGTCACTGCAAGCTCTCTGTTCTCTGTTCAAGAAGTAGACGGAAGTGTGGTGGATTATCATTTGGGTAGGAGGAAAACCAAGCAAACAGCATATTTTTGAAAATCAGAAAAAATGAAAATAATTGGAAGATTTCAGACAAATGGATTATAATAAGAAGGAAAAAGATTTCCACTTAAATCATGGAGTCCCGTTTTCTTCCTGCTTCATCATTGATCACCCCCCCCCCCCCCCCCAGCGAGCAGTTGTTGTAACTACGGTGATTTAACCAGGAGGTTTGGTCCACTTCAGTTGAGTGTTTTTTTTTTTCCTTTTTACTTGTCCTGTCCAGCATCGAAGCAAGCAGAATGGAAATCTGATTGCTTTATTCTGTTGAACAGTTTTGCTTTACCAAGCGGAGCTGTATGGTGTGAAATCTTTTAAAGTCTCCGCCCAATCAGAGCGAGTCCCTGGACTATCCTGGTGCGAATGCACCCTAAAACAATTTAAGCTCCTTCTTTGTGTTGAATATTACTGAAAGTGGTCGTGGGACTTCAGCTGACTTGTATTCACCCTGTGCTGACAATGTGATATAAAACAGGTGTTGGCCAATTTATTTCATGTCAGGACCAAAGGAGGATAAAATTTACATCTATGATAAAGTTAACAGTCATACCAAAATTTTCAGAGATACTTCTGACTGTTCTGACATCAATTTAAGAGGCAACATGAATCACAAACATGAAAATTAAAACAGCAAAGATAGTGAAAATCAATAACTGAGTCACTGCCAAGTTTAGCATATTCTGTAACATTTCTTCATGCTTGTTCGTCCATCTGTACAGATGATGACTGCGGCGACGGCAGCGATGAAGCAGGCTGCACACAGACCTGTTCTAACAGCCAGTTCCAGTGCACCAGCGGACGCTGCATCCCGGCCCACTGGGCCTGTGACGGCGACAACGACTGCGGCGACTTCAGCGACGAGAACACAACCTGCAGAGGTGGATCTGCATGTAAGAATGCCCGTGTTCCCGTTTAAAGGCCAGCTCATTTAGCTGCTGCAGAGGAGCTGTCGAGCAGCCTTTATAAGTGCACAGATTGCCCATTAATCTGTTTTAGTATGCAAATGATTTTATTTGCAATTCAAATAAGTTTGGAAATTTAAGTTTTGGAACAGCAGATGTAATAATTAAGCCACCATCTTTGTTCCAGACTAAATCTTTACCTGATCAATCCGCTGGGGAATTCTGCCTTCAGGAGTTCAATCATCTAAACTAATTATCACAGAGTTAAAGCAAAGTCCTAAAAAATGTGTGACAAAATGACACAGCTCAGTTGTTTGTCACTAGAATGTGAAGACAATTCATCAAACTTCACCCTGATGGGAATTGAGGGCTTCTCCACCTCCGCATAACCAATTCATCGGGTTAAATTAGACTTGGCTTTAATTGTGTTGTTGAAGCAAAAAAAAAAATCCATTGTTTACCACATGAAGTGAGGCAAACACTTGAAATTTATAGGAATTGTTTGTGTTTGTTTTTACAAATCTTTTTCAATTCTAAAAAAAAAAAACAAAGTAACCAAATAAAAGCTGCCATTTAGTTTCACTTATCACACACCAGTAACTTGTACCACATAATAAAGCAGTGATACCAGCTTCTTTTATGTGATGATACACTGACCCAAAGCTGTTACTCAAGACAGAAACCTTAAACACTCGTGAAATAAGTTCCTTCGCTGACCTGCTACCTGGAGATAAAAAGTAGATAAAAAGAACAGTAAAAGATGTCTTATAAAAATACTGATGACTGTTTGTGGCCGCTACGGTGTGCAGACGATCTGAAGCTTTAATTGCTGAATTACTTCCGTTTCAGTGCTGCCATCTGTGATTGAGTGCAGCGAGGAGGAATTCCACTGCATCGCCGATGGAACCTGCATCCCGGAGCGGTGGAGATGCGACGGAGACAAGGACTGCGAGGACGGGAGCGATGAGAAGGACTGTGAGGGGACTAAAAGGATGTGTGACCCCAAGGCAAAGTTTACCTGCAAGGATACAGGTAACGAACACCTGCTGACAGCAGCAGAGACAGTTTGACTTTTGAACATTTTGTTTAGGAGCTCTTCAGAGGTTGTATATACAGTATATATATATAAAATCTTTATTTTAAAGGTGATAGCTACAACTTTTTCATCAAAATAAAAATAATTACAAAAAACATTCAAAGAATATCTAGATGGGTGCAAAATACAAGTATTAACTCATTGACTGCCAGATGTTTTCAGAGCAGAGTACTCCATATTGCCAAGGTTTTTAAGCATTTTCACAGATTTTTGGAGAGCCAGAGAACCTTGTGTGCTATGCCAATACAAACACAGAATCCACCATAGGAAAGCTTAGACTCATCGGAAGAAAAACATTTGTTTCCAGCTTTTTCCGTTCTTTAGCAATCTGCAGTAGAACATGAGGTAGTTGCAACAAAAATGCTGCTTTTCACTAAAAACCTGAGAAATCTAGCTTTTTATGCAGCAAAAACTTTTCTTTTAACATCCACCACCTTTTTCTCTCTCCCCTGCCAGAGAATCGAGTGTGTCCTGCTGCTCCCCCCACTTAAAACTTAAGAAATTAATGTTTGAATCAACGTCTATAGATGTGAATGGTAGCCAGTGAATTAATTTCACTGATTTTATTTATAGCTTATAAACAATTGTTTTATCAACTTTGATGTGTCCCAAAAAAAAAAAATATTTGGTTATCATGCGAATGTCAGGATTCTTCACCGTTAGCATTAGCTTCAGAGTTGGTAGCTCAATTGTTATGTGTAGAAATACCATCTTCCTTGCCTTACATTTCTTCATTTCAAGTAGAAAAAAAAATGAAGCAAGGATGAAGGTGAAAGTAGAAAAGGGGCTCAAAAGCCCCATGGAAATTGCCGCTTTCTTCCTGGACATGTAAATCAAACATTTGTTCACGCTAAACAACTGTTAGCTGGTTCTATAACACTGCTATTGCTAATTAAGTAAGCCAGTGTTAGTGTGTCGCCTACTAGTGAGGGAATGATTGAACTTGTACCTATCACCTTTTAAACTAAAATTTTCAAAGCAAAAGTCAACATTTGATACATAAAATCAAAATCAACACTTTCAAAGTTTGAACAAGGATGAAGTTGAATACCAGTCTAAAACACGTGTCAATATTAAAGTAAGTAAAAAAAATGCCTGAATCATAATATACAATATAGATTGCTTTCAGTAAGCCTGATTAATTCTTTTTATTTCCAGATGTAGAAATAAACACATACAGTAGAACAAATAGATAAATTACAAAAATTAAAAAAGCCCAAAAATGTCCAGATAAGTGCCGCTCCATCCAACATAATCATAATTCTGCTCCTCTGTGTGGGGCTTCAAATGAAGTTAAACAAAATCATGAATTTTACATCTGAATTAAATACGATGACCTGCAACCGGAGCTTAGCCCAAAGCTTTTAATTCCATTAACATGTGACAAAATGTTTTCCTCAGTTAAAATAGAGGGGGGTTATCAAAGTATTTAACAGTCACAGTGAAAGTTGTGTTAAATAAAATATCCTTTACTGTTTTTTTCCTGCCATGCAGAGAGGAGGAAACTGTACTTGTTAGGATTTTCACAAATGCAATGCTTCTCATTTCCTTCATAGAGGTTTTGCTTTGTGGCGAGCTCTTCAAGTTTAAGGACACTCCACTGTGAAGCAGGCCTGTGCTGTCCAGCCAATCAGGATAAACCTTTAAGAAATGCAGTTTTGAGCTGCCCATCTTCCCCGAACTCAGCATCTCCTTCCTTTCAGAAATTGTGGAAGAGTCTGAAAGAGACTTCCTTGCTCTCCGCATTAAGCCCCTCAGCTTTGCCGCTTATCCCTTGACGGTTTTATCAAGAATGGAGGCCACGCTGCATGGTGACGGGTTGATTAGACCGCACAATTATTAATTACTCTAATTTTGCTGTGTCACACTTCTCTGCACTAGTCCTTCCCAGAAGAGTGTGGTGCCCCCTCTGGCAATATTCCGAACCCTGTATGTTAGAGTGAACATTTTAGCAGTTACGGTGGATCTTTGCTTGTGTTTGCAGAAAAATTTGGACTAATGTTGCATTTTGGGCAAGCTTCCAAAGACAAAGCTGGGAATCTTGATCAGATGCTCAACACAATAATACACAGGGTTTAATTCGTAAAGGAACATGTGAGAAAGACTAAACTAAATCTGAAATGTAAAATAGTGGAAGTTACAGTAAATTAAAGGTAAAAAAAACAAGTTTAATTCCTCCCGTACTCACACTTACCGGGCAGAACTGCCCTGTTCATCTGCTAAATTCTGATCAGAAGATGAACCTGAACTGTTGAGGTGGATGGATGGATGGATGGATGGATGGACGGACGGACGGACGGACGGACGGACGGATGGATGGATGGATTCAGGGGTGGATGGATGGATGGATGGATGGATGGATGGATGGATGGATGGATGGATGGATGGATGGATGGATGGATGGACGGATGGACGGATGGATGGACGGATGGATGGATGGATGGATGGATGGATGGATGGATGGATGGATGGATGGATGGACGGATGGATGGATGGATGGACAGATGGATGGATTCAGGGATGGATGGATGGATGGATGGATGGATTCAGGGATGGATGGATGGATGGATGGATGGATGGATGGATGGATTCATGGATGGATGGATGGATGGATGGATTCATGGATGGATTCATGGATGGATGGATGGATGCATGGATGGATGGATGGATGGATGGATGGATGGATGGATGGATGGATGGATGGACAGATGGATGGATTCAGGGATGGATGGATGGATGGATGGATTCAGGGATGGATGGATGGATGGATGGATGGATGGACGGATGGATGGATGGATGGACAAATGGATGGATTCAGGGATGGATGGATGGATGGATGGATTCAGGGATGGATGGATGGATGGATGGATTCATGGATGGATGGATGGATGGATGGATGGATGGATGGATTCATGGATGGATTCATGGATGGATGGATGGATGGATGGATGGATGGATGCATGGATGGATGCATGGATGGATCGGGATGGATGGATGGATTCATGGATGGATGGATTCATGGATGGATGCATGGGTAGTTGGATGGATGGATGGATGGATTCATGGATGGATGCATGGATGGATTCATGGATGGATGCATGGGTAGTTGGATGGATGGATGGATGGATGGATGCATGGATGCATGCATGGATTCATGGATGGATGCATGGATGGATGGATGGATGGATGGATGGATTCATGGATGGATGCATGGGTGGATGGATCGATGGATGGATGGATGCATGAATGGATGGATGCATGGATGGATGGATGCATGGATGCATGGATGGATTCATGCATGGATTCATGGATGGATGCATGGGTGGATGGATGGATGGATGGATGGATGGATGGATGCATGGATGGATGGATGCATGGATGCATGGATGGATTCATGGGTAGTTGGATGGATGGATTCATGGATGGATGCATGGGTAGTTGGATGGATGGATTCATGGATGGATGCATGGGTGGATGGATGGATGGATGGATGGATGCATGGGTGGATGGATGGATGGATGGATGGATGGATGGATGGATGGATGGATGGATGGATGCATCGATGGATTCAGGGATGGATGGATGGATGCATGCATGCATGAATGGATGGATGGATGGATGCATAGATGGATGGATGCATGGATGCATGCATGGATTCATGGATGGATGCATGGGTGGATGGATGGATGGATGGATGGATGCATGGGTGGATGGATGGATGGATGGATGGATGGATGGATGCATCGATGGATTCAGGGATGGATGGATGGATGCATGCATGCATGAATGGATGGATGGATGGATGCATAGATGGATGGATGCATGGATGCATGCATGGATTCATGGATGGATGCATGGGTGGATGGATGGATGGATGGATGGATGCATGAATGGATTCAGGGATGGATGGATGGATGCATGTGTGGATGGATGGATGGATGGATGAATGGGTGCATGGATGGATGCATGGATGGATGGATGCATGGATGGATTCAGGGATGGATGGATGGATGGATGCATGGATGGATGCATGCATGAATGGATGGATGGGGAGGAGGATAGATAGTAGATAGACTTGTGTTGTGAAACACTTATTGCTGCTATTTTCTGAATGAATTTGCCACCAAAACCCTTCTTTCAGTCTTGTTTCATAGCAGTAAACAGCTGTTTAGATGTTCAAAGTGTCACTAAAGTAAACAATATTGGCATCAAAGTCATTTTTCTGCTTAAAGTGCTTCATTGCACAAAAAAAGTGTTTTTTTTTGGCAAAAAGCAGCATTTTTGTTGCAACTACCCCATGTTCTTCAGCTGATTACTAAAAAACAGAAAAAGCTAGAAACATTTTTTTCTGATGAAAGAAGAGAGAATAAACTGTCTTTTTGGCAGTTTCCATGTTTCTGTAGACCCAGAATGACTGGCAGTTAATGAGTTAAATGGGAGACAAAGATTAAAAACAGTTTAAACAGGGTAATGTAGAACTTGGTTTTAATCATCAGCTCATTAAATCTCCTAAACTCTGACTAAAAATCTGATTAATTTTGGTTACAGTGTAAAACCTCCACGAGGCTCTACAGAAAGACAATTAGTAGATTATAAGTTTGCATTAAAGTCCATACACTAAACATGGAATCCACATAGATGTCTGACATTTAACACCTAAACCATTCGATATTGAGCTTTTACGTATAGTCTAGTGAACCAGGCAACACTATCATGGAGAATATTGTTAAGATCCTCCTGAATGTTTGAACAGTAATGGTGTTCACATGAATAATTCAAAGGGAAGTCAGCCGTGGTCGAAGAATGGAAGAGCTTAAGTAAAAAGCAGGACCAGCTCTGTTGGAGAGGCCTCCACAGATGTGCTTCAGTTTGGATTAATTAAAGATGAGCCGTTGGATGTTTAAATACAGTCTTCTGTTTGGAAAGAACATGAAAAATGCATTTTCCCAAAATAATAACCAACACTTAAGTTGAACTAACCCACTCAGAGATGATATTTTTCTTTTGTAATTTCCATTTACTGAGTAAAATTATGTTTCTTTCCTCTTCACACAGTTGTGAAAATAAGTGGGTTGAAGCTGCAGGATTTTTTTTAATCCTCATTCAAGAAAAGCTTGCACTGGTTAATTCAATTGCACAAATGACTCACCAACCCGAACCAACATGGCCAAAGCGTGGAGTTTGCTTGAGAGTGAACATTTCTGTCATCTTAGCTTAATCCCCAACATGGAGAAGTTGGACAATATGAAGGGTTAAAGCAGGTATCATGTGGCTGCTTTGTCACAGGGACGATTAGAAATTAGAGGTGATATGAAAGCTAAGACACATACATGGTTGAACAAACACAATCGCAACAGGAGTCTGAGCTTCTGACGTCAGCGTGCACTAATCTGGCCGCAGCAGGAAGTAATAAGCAAACTATTATGTGCTACTTTAGAAAAAATGAAGACAAAGAGAAAAAGAAGTGAAAGAAAATATCTACATCAGTTCTGCTGCAATATAAGCTACTCCTGTAAGCGTGGAAAAAATGATGACTCATCCCACTGTCTGACTTCCTCGCCCCCCTGAGTGGTCACATCTCCAGGGATGTTTAAAAGAAAAGAAGCAAAAGCCTCTTCAGATTTAACCCTTAGAACGCCAAGCCATTGATTGCTCTTTGCCCGCCCGGCTTTTCTGTCTATTCACGGATGTATAATCTCAACCCTTTCATGCACAGTCAAATAATCAATATCTTTCTTTTCAGGACAACCTGGGCAATAATAATATGTATGCTAAAATGTGGGGATGCTCAGATCCGCCATTTTTGGGCACCGATTTGATCTGATATTTGATGTTTCGGTATCTGACGATACCGATCCCATACCGATACAGAAAAAGGAGGAACAAAACAGAATGGTAATGTTTGACGTCACCTTGTTCTGTGGAAACAGACTGGGGTCTTTCTTTTGTGCAAGGCAACATCAGACTTGGCTTTAAAAAAAATTTTTACCTGTTTTTTTTTTTTTTTTTTTAAAGAGATAAATGTACTGAATCATTCATTTAACAACTGCACACACAAAGCAATCTTAAATAAACTTTAACAATCTTAAAGTAGCTTCACAAGCTTGCTCACATATGTAAAAATATAACAAAACATCCTGGTTTAGTCAGTGCAGTTAATAAATGTAAAATAATAAAATGCTGAAACTGAGGGGAAAAACAACAGCCTGACCTCCTCATGTCAAAATAAACAGCAACACAACCTTTTTAAAACGGTTCAGTCAGTGCAATTAGAAATTTTAAATCCATTTTAAAATAAATGGCCTGATAAAGGAGCTGAAATTGAGAAAAAAAAAATATATCCACTAGCTTGTTTGGTAGATATACTGTATTTAAAAAGTAAATAATCTTTTTAAAATGGTTTAGTACTATATGCACCTTTAAAGGTTTGATGAAATCAAGGAGTTTTTGCTGCAGATAATGTCTTATATACAGTAGTGGCTGCCCCGTCTGCCATTTTACTGGATGTACACCGAAGGGCGACTCAACGCAATATCTTCCCAGGGAGTCAAAGTCATGCAGAAATTTTACCGGTGAGTAAATGCACGTATAAACTCCTAGAAATAAGATCCAGGTTGAAAAAAAAGAAAGTTATCCTTTAACGGCTGGATTGAAAACCTTCTGGGAAGGTTAGAATTGCCCCAAGTTCACCAGCGATCGCCCAAAGTTAAGTGTGTGAGAGCAATTTTCCCTATTAAGTTTTGTTGTGTGGTTCCCGAGATATTCTGAAAATTCTGAAAAGCACCGCACCGTCGTCTGGGGGCGCCAGCGCCCGGGTGGAGCTCTGTTTGTTTTTTTTCCCATTATTTTAGGACATGATAGAGTATTGATTGGGTCAGTATAATGTCTAACAAATAGTTGGGTAAGGACAATCACAGATAAACAAGAACATAAGTTATATTGCTCATTTCACAAAAACTAGGCAAATTTGAAAGGTCGTGTGTAAAAACCTAAAACTCACTAACGATTCAGTAGCTTGAAGCACCTGAAGCAGGAAAAACTCAATCAGGTTGAGGTCCAGACGTCTTTTTCATTCATTATCTTGTCGTTTTGCTGCTGTTTGTGATTATTATCCTGTTGCACGGCACAGTTTTAGCTGACTTCACATTTGACTCCAGAATATTTTGATGAACAGAAGAGTTCGTGGGCACCTCGGTGCAACACAGCTGTACAACAAAGTGAAATCATCAATCCTCTGACACCATCGAATGTTTGTTCTGACACACAAAATACAATGTTGTGAATTTTGGCAAGATATCTGCAGTTTGCTCTTGTATGTCAAAATGGCGTTTTTCCCACACGACTTCTCAGTCAGATGCAACTTTCCAAAGCTGTACTGCCATGATTTTTATTTTATTTTATTTGTGTATTTGAAGACAAGAGGTTTTCTCCTGGCAACTCTTCCAACAAGCCCGTTTTTGTTCATTGCTTTTCTTCTTTGCTCTGTCATGAACCCTAACTTTAAAAAATCAAACAGGCCTGTCGGGTCTGGGCTGTGGCTCTTGGGTTATTTGCAACATCTTTGAACGTATCGCACTCTGACCTTGGAGGGAACTTGTTGGAACATTCATTCATGGGGAAATTTGCAACCATCCTCGGGGTTTTCCACTTTGGAATCATCTTCTTCTGTGCAGAGAACTCCTAGTTGTTTTAAAATGATCTTATAACATTTCCCAGATTGATGGGCAACAACAGAAGCACTTCCATGATCATTGACTTAGACTTTATTGCTGATGTCTTTCCTCCTAAACGTTGTGTTATTACACACCTGAATGCTTCAGACCGTTCAGACTTTTGCCTTTAAAGAGGTGTTCACACATTTTTCCCTCCCGATACCGTATCGCCCGATACCGAGTACCAATGCCACTATGTTATTTATCATATTCCACCTGCGTGAGTGTGATGTTATTATCATTGTGGTAAGGCTTAATTTAGGGTGTACTTCCTGTAAAACATGAATTAATTCAGCAAATTGAAGCCACTTATTTATAAATGCAGTCTTGCTAGTGAGAGAATCCACACTCTAAAAACTCCTGGGTTAAAATGGGACCAGCTCATTTCTGGGTTGCTTCAACCCAGAAAATTGGATTATTTTTTTTAAAATAACATTCAGTCAAATATTTGACCCAAAAGGTGGGTTATGTTGACTACAATGTTGTGTTGTTTTAAAGGCAAATGCCCCCTTCTTTGCAGTAGAAAGGGGTTACTACGCTGAAAATAGATTTCAGAAGGGGTACTTTCTAGACTGCAAAACTAAAATCTTACCAAGTATATTTTTCTAACTTCTGGTCAAAATATCGCAACACACTCAAAATAAGACAAAAGTATTTAAAGAGAAACATTTCAGTGAGATAAAGGAATTTTTTTTAATGCAATGCATCTTATTTCAAGAAATCTTATCAAGAAAATTTGCTGGTTCTATTGGCAGAATTTTTTTTTGCTTATTACAAGCAATATATATATATATATATATATATATATATATATATACACACACACATACATATATATATAAATAAAATTATTATAAATTTTTTTTAACTTATTTTAAAGGGGAAACTCAGTAACTTTTTTACCTCAATAAATGCTTTTCGGAATCCCCGTGGGGCTAAACAAAGTGTTTACGGAGCGATTCAATGTTCCCCCCCCTCCCGCCGGTGCCTCTGGCCTGCGAGCAGCGAAAAACAACTTTGCCTGCGCCGACCCGAGCAGAACTTGCGACAACAGAAACCGCTGTACGGTGCTCATGTCCCCCATCTACCGAGCTGCTTCCAGCGCTGATTTTAACCAGACTACCAGCGCTAATTCGAAGAAAACATTTCTTTAGCTTCACACCACCTAAACATGGCTCCTGGCTCTCATAACCAACTCTTTGCTGGACCAGAGTGATTCACGTAGCTGCGCTGCCTGGGCGCCGGGTGAAGCATCACTGCTTCAGGCTCAATAATCACTTATCACGTCCGCAAAAAGTAAATAAAAGTTCGTATTCTTACCTGCTACTCGCCAACACCAGTGAAAGATATAATCCACGGCATATTTACCCGCAAATCGCGGGTAAAACGTCCCGTTTCAGAAAATACAGGACTTTGCTTTGAGCAGAGGGAGACGTGCTGCTACCAACGCAGCAACGTAGCATCAACAAGCTAGAAAAAGCTTAGAAATATATCCAGCGATCAAAATAGAGGAAAGACAGGTAGAGAAGCCGTCTGTGTGCTGTGGGGGTGTAAGGGGGGTTGAACACGACAGTGAAAGGACGCCACTAGGGGAGCCCCGAGCTGAAGTTACTGAGTTCTGCTTTAAGAGTGACCAAGATTTATTTTATTTATTTTTTATTGTAATAAGAAAAAAATCTGCCAATAGAACTCGTGGAATTTTCTTGATAAAACTTCTTGAAATAAGATGCATTTGTCTCAAAACAAGTTTCTATATCTCATTGAAATGTTTCTCTTTGGGTCATTTTGTCTTATTTTGAGTGTAATTAGATCAAGGCTGTCAAAAAGATTAATCGTGATTAATCACATTACTTTTATCACTTCCAGAACACATTTAGGATTAAAGGTGTCTCAGCAGAAATTCTGCATTTATCTTTAGTAGGACTACTGAGACCCTGTCCTCACGTCTCCCTAAAGTTCCTCAGATGGCGGCAGTTTGGTCCAGAATGATGCTGATACGCAGTACCGGTTCACCCAATACGCACACTACGCACGTTGCGTAGGGCCCCGCAAACTCATAAAGGCCCCGTGAAGGGATTAAAAAATAAAAAAAAACAACGTGACAACGTCACTGCCCGGTCGCGCATGTGTCCCGCATTTCCAGCACATCAGGGTGGAGAGGAGAAGTGAGAGATGAAGCGGAGTTAAAAGGATATGAGAAAAGGAGAAGGAAAGAACATGAGAATAAACCGCAGGAACAGCAGTCAGGTAACTGTCTGCTCTCGGTGGGGAGAATGGGAGGGACTCGTACAAGTTTGACCCAAATTAGCGGGGGGGGAGGGTCTCCCTGTGCATCTTGCTGGCTGCTAACAGTTGAAGTTACAACTGAACTTACAAAACAATAAAAAAGTAAAGGATAAATACTGACTAAGATTTAACTTCGTTAGCTTTGATTACCAGCAGGCAAATATACAGTCGTCCTCAAAATTATTTATACCCTCCAATTAAAGAAAAGGCTATATTCAAAATAGTAATTCAAATAACAAACTAAAGAAACTAATAATGAATTTTTTAAAAATCATAAAATTATCATTAAGTGAAGGAAAATATTGATTTTGAATTATGGTTGAAAATATCATTTAAAACAAACAAAACTGTTCCAGACACATCAGAGCACTTTTCTCATGAACAGTGGAGCAAAATACCTGTAAGCAGGTGTAGAAGTCTTTTTGAACATTACAGAAAACACCTGATGACAGTGATTGTCTCAAAGTGTTGCTCAACAACATTTTAGCTTCGGAGCCCCATCATGCTTGTTTACTTGTTTTATTTCTTGTGTGTTTGTTTTTAATATTTCTGTCAAACCACAATGAGAAATCAACATAATTTTCATAGAATTTTTATTTATCATTACTTTTGTCAATTTCAACTTATTTCACTTAATTTTTTCCCTTCTTTAATTGGCGGTTATGGATATTTTGAGGACAACTGTAGATGCAGAATTTTCTAAGAATATAAGAAATGAAATTCATAAAATATTCTGACAATGGTGCTAATATAATAATTTGTATGATAAATGATAATATAAATAATTGCCTACATTTGAAGTATATGAAAGTAAAACAAGCACAGCCAATTTATGGAGATGAATTAATATTAGCCGTACCATATAACAGGTGCTGTGCCTAAGTTTTCTCCGACAAGCAGCAGCACAGACAGAGCCAGGTCATTTAGGACAGGCACAGATGCGCCAGCTTTATCATCCAATGCAGGCACATCCACAGATGTGCAATATATATATTTTTATGTTTAAAGCACTGGGTGTCATGTGCAACTATTGCAAGTTTTTGCTGTTCCGTTAGGAGGGCCCCTTACCAAATTTTGCCTAGGGCCCCTTAAGGTCCAAACCGGCTCTGCTGATACGATCCTCACAGGCTGATTCACAACTGTCTAAATGTGAAGCTGAAATTCAGGTCTGAGTCCTGGACGACTCCCAGATTTCTGGCTTGGTTTTAGCCTTTAAGTTGTAAAACAAAAGTTAATGTATTTTCTGCATATAGCAGTACTAAAGAATAAATTAATCTCTTGTTTGACAATGGGATTAATTTAGGATTAAACTTTTGACAGCCCTAGATGAGATATTTTGTCTAGAAATGAGAAAAATATAAACTTGCTAAGATTTGAGTTTTGCAGTGTAGAAAAAGGTTGAGAACCAAAAGAAAAGGATCTAAAATGGATAAATAGTTCACATTTGTCCTGTCAATGTCATACTCTACAGGCAAGTGCATCACAAAGAGCTGGGTGTGTGACGGAGACATAGACTGTGAGGACCGATCGGACGAAGAGTTGTGTGAGTCTTCAGTCTGCAAGCCCCCCAAGTACCACTGTGCCAACGACACCTCTGTCTGCCTCACCCCTGACAAGATCTGCAACGGCAAAGTGGACTGCGCGGACCGCTCGGATGAGGGGCCCATCTGCGGTAATGTTCACTTCGTCTTCTTTTACATTTTCCTCTGTCATCCTGCAAGATGAATTATATTCTCAAACACCTGCACTGCTAAAAGCACGGAGACTTGGAACGTTACAGAGCTGCAGATGATAAATGAAAGCCTTGTTTCACCGCCGTGGCTTTGTTGGCTGCTGCGTTGTCAAAGGTCTCCACCAGGTTTTGAATGCTGGCTGTTAGAGAGGGCTCACAGCCAAGGCAAGTTTTTCTTCTCAGTCTTTTGTTTGTGTTTTTAACTTCTGTTCGGCGCTTTGGAGCGGCTGCTGCTGTGTTTAAAACGTGACACAAATAAAGTTAAGTTTATTTATAAAACACATTCTATGTGCAACACAATTCAAAGTGCTTCACACAAAACATTAAAAAGTAAGAATGCAAAGCATGATTTGGAATTAAAACCAAAAATGTTAACACTCGTTTTAAAAGAAATGGCGCAGATTTGAACTTGTGAACAAATGCAGCTGAGAACAGGTGGGTCTTTAACCCGGATGTAAAACTGTTTCAGCTGACCTGAGGCTTTCTGGGAGTTTGTTCCAGACATGTGGAGCATAGAAGCTGAACGCAGCTTCTCCATGTCTGGTTCTGACTCTGGAACTGATAGAAGACCAGATCCAGATGGGTCTGGTGGGTTCATACTGGGTCAGGAGGTCACTTTTGGTGCTAAACCATTCAGAGCTTTATAGACCAGCACCAGAACTGAACAGTCTGTCCTCTGACAGACCGGCAGACAGTGTAAAGACCTCAGAACTGGACTGATGTGGTCCAGAGTTAGCTTGATTACAGTGTGGGGCTTTTACTTAAAAGTAGTGCAGTCTATTAGGCACCCAGTGCAGAGGTTGTAGCACCCATAGACTGTATATAATTACTGGACGTAGCTTCCGGTCTCTTCTGAATAGAGAAATGTGAAGCCAGGTGGGCGTGTCTTACCGTCGCCATCTTGCCGTGTCACGTACGTCGTCACTCCAGGAAAATCCTAAAATGGGCACAGCGCGGCCGCGGGACAAATGATTGACAGCTGACGTACTGTGGGCTAAACGCTAACTGAGCTAACACGAAACTAAGAGGAGCTAACAAAGATAAGCCCCCTAAGCGGCATGGTTAAGGTAAGACATGCTTAGACTTCAATTCGCTGACTAAACACCGCCGTTGTGCGACTCTGTAACAAACTGAGACCTTATTAAAGCAAAGAAGGAGCTAACTAGAGCCTCCGGTCGGCAGGCGGAGCTTCCGGTCTCCGCATGTCAATCTAGGATCCCCTTAATATGTGTAATTTAAGAAAAAAACATCTAAACGAAGAGTAATAAAAAATTCACCCCCTCACAGTTGACATGAAGGTAAACGGACCAATAAACCTAAAATATTTTTGAACCAGGCTGTAAACCTGTTTATTTCTCTGTGAAGTCGGCGTTTTTAACATGGAGTCTATGGTTTGCTCGCTCTTGGAGCCAGCCCCGCGGATGAAGGGAGGATTACACTATTTGCAACGCGGAAGAGAGCTTCACTGTTCTAGGCGGAGTTGCCCCTTGGTAGCACCTCAATCAAGGAGCAAACTCTGCTGGAAAAGTGTGAAACCAGGAAGAGAAGTTTTTAATTGTAAGTTCTTTCTCTGCTAGGGGCTCCAAAACAGAGCAAATCCCCACAGACTCCCAAGTAAAAAAAAAAAAACCCATCCGTTTAGATGTTATTTAATCCTGAAATTACACATAATTAGGGGCGTGTCCATTTGATCGTAATGCAGCAGACCGGAAGTCCGCCTGCCGGCCGGTTGCTAGCTGTTAGCTCCCTGTTTGTTCTCGGTAAGGTCTCAATCTGCAGCAGAGTAGCAAAATGGTGGTTTTTAGCAGCTAACAGTCCAAGCATGTCTTACCTTTATCCCGCCACTTGGGAGGCTAATCTTCGTTAGCTCCTGTTAGTTTCGAGTTAGCTTGGTTATCATTTAGCCCAGAGTACGTCAGCTGTCAATCATTTGAGTGATGACAGACATGACACGGCAAGATGGCAACGATGGGACACGTCCATCTCTATGGACGGTCTGGGACCTCAGTGCAGTATATAAGTTTAGTGCAATGAAATTTCCTGTTTTTTGTTTGTTTGTTTTTTGAACAAGTGCACATCATGTCCCGTTTCCTTGTGGCTGGGCGGCAACTCAACTCTTAAAGGATGAATTTCTTTTTTTCAACCTGGACCTTATTTATAGGAGTTCATTTATGTATTTACTCCCCGGTAAAAAAAACATGCCTGGTCCCTGTCCAATCAGAACCCTTCCCAACCCCTGAAAAAGTGGAATTAGATAAACGTGTTTACCGTGTAAACCTTAATTCAGAATTATCATTTCCATGTAAACACGAAGGAGAATAATTGAATTAATGCTATAATTTCAGAATTATTTAATTCAGATTAATTAATTCCAGGGTCATTGTCATCGGCCAAGGAATAAGTGGAAAGAATGCCGTCGCTCAATAACTCTGGAGTTGCTAGGCAACGGGACTGGAGCACTTTGGGAAATTCTCTTTGGCTAGGATGTCCCATTTTAGCAGCCTGTCGTTTCTGCGGACTATGTAGCCTATGTAGCAACATGAGACACAGCTTATGGGTGTTACAGTAGGGGAGGAGACTGGCTTTTTTCTTTGGGGGGGGGGGGGGGGGGGGTCTTTTTCAGTAGTGAATGACAGTGCCTGGGTCTGACAGCTTGTGATTGACTCTGATGAGTCTGATGGGTGCCGGCCTCTATGATCACACCAGGGCATGACTGACAGCGGAGTAACAAAGACTTTCAGGTTCCTGTCTCAGATAAAACAGCTTTGTTTCTCGTGGTGATATTGGATTTCAGGATACTGACATTTCATGTCTCAAATGTTGACATTTGTCCTTTTTTAAGTTAAATTGGTCATTTCTCGATGTCTTGGTTGCAAACTTGTCAACAACTGAATGCATGACTGTAACTCCTACCGCAGTCGGCATCTGCAAATTCCCCATGATCACAGATAGATTCGCAGGGTGAAAACAATGCAGCTAGGCTGCTACAGCTGGTAAAAATACGCGTAACGGTGAGGAACACTTTCATTTGTCAAACGGAGAACATGTTACCTGCAGTGAAACACCTGTATGAACTCTTTCTTACATTTTTTATCAGCTACTTTATCACCGGATGTTGAAAATGTAAACTGAAGTCATAAATGTCCCAGCAGGTTCATTCTACATCTTCTCTCGCACTCTGAAGCTTGGAGCACAGCGAGTAACGGGTATCTGTCGTCCAGGACACCAAAGAGACAGAACATAAAGGAAATCTTCTTTATAATAATGGAAAATGCAGGACTGTTTGTCTAAACCCTTCAGAGGCAAAGAAAAGGCTCTCATGTGACTAGCTTTAGCCATTTAATCTGTTAAAGTGAGCAGTGTAAACATCAAGGCTTATTTTCTAGAGCATCACTAACCAAGCCTCAGTGGGGCCCTGTGGGACCCTCAAGTGGTATCGTGGCTTGAAAGAAGGCTTATGGCTCCTTTCAGACTATTAGTTTGTGTTCAGAGGGACCTCAAGGGTCTGCTTGATTTGCACCAGTTCAGCAGGATTCATGCTGGTTATTAATGGCGATGAAAGCATGGTGCACTATCTTTGGACAGAAGGTGCAAATCTGTTCTGTTCCACCTTGAAAGATGGCCGTAGTCACCGCAGGAAAAAGATCCCAGTCCATGTTCCTTGAACCAGCATTTTTCATACTGACCTGGCTATGTTTTCATTTATTTGCGTTTAAACACATTAAATAAGCAACATTTCAGACTGTATCACACTGAGTCATTTTATTTGAACAAACTACACAAACTTCACTCATCCTGAAAATTATTCATACTCTCCAATTAAAGAAAAGGCTAAATTGACAATAGTAATTCAAATAACAAGAAAATAAAGAAACTAACAATAAATAAAAAAAAATGACAAAATTATAATTTACTGAAATAAAACATTGCTTTTGAATTGTGGTTGGAAATCATCATTTAAAAATAAATAATGAAAAAATTAAATGAACAAAACTGTCCCAGATACATTAGAGCACCCTTCCATGAACAGTGGACCAACATCCCAATAGGTGTAAAAGTATTTTTGGACGTTACAAAAAACACCTGATTGCCTCAAAGTGTTGCTCAACAACACTTTAGCTTCGGAGCCCCATCGTGCTTTTTTACTTGTGTTTGTATTTAATATTTCTTTCGAACCACAATTCAAAATCAATGTCATGATTTTCATAGAATTTTTATTTATGAATACTTTTGTCAATTTCATCTTATTTCACTGACAGCTGATTTTTTTCCGTCTTTAATTGGAGGGTATGAATCATTTTGAGGACAATTAAAAGTTCCTCCCTACTGTAGAAGTTTAAGTAATCTCATCCGATTATAAACCAATAAAAAAAAAACCCCCCCTAAAAAAAGAGCAGTTGGAGGGTTTTTGTTCTGGAGCATTGAAGTGTTGTTAACTCAACGCAAGGTGGACAGACGGCAGCAATGATATCAGAGAAGTAACTGTTACTGTAGAGATGTCCCGATCCGATCACGTGATCGGGGATCGGGGCCCGATCACGTGATTTCAGACTCGATCGGAATCGGCTGTTACTTCCCGATCAGGGATCGGTTAAATGTTTCCTTTACTGATACGGCAGCAGCGGGCTGCTCCTCTTTTTCCTCTGCGTGGTTTCCTCTCAGTTTCGGTTTTATGACCAGCGGTTGGTTTGATTCTGCCTCATGTGAACCGCCCCGTCCTGCACGCAGCTCAGTGCTGTTTACAGCATCACCGGGCGGTGCAGGAGTTTAAATGTAACGCACCAGCAGGCAGCAGCCTGTTCACTCAGACATAACTACAGGGAAGGCGGCTGCAGCTGAACTGATGAGCCGCTTTTAAAAAGTTTGATCCATTAATCAAAGCAAACAACAATAAGTCAACATAACGTGTAACACGTGGTTCATATTTAGCGAAGCAACGCGACAATGTGCTGGTTTAACGTTAGTTGTGCAGCGCGTGCATCGCTGCGGGTTTGACGGGGCTGCTGGTTGACGTGACCTGCGGAGAAGTGACAGAAAAAAAGAAAAGAAAGCTGCTTAAACTTTGTTTGCCATTAATGAACGGAGTAAAACCGAAGCACACATTACATTAGGCCTATCTGTTGTTTCAGAGTTTATTTGAAATCTAGTGTTGGTTTTATTTGCTGTCCAAAAATAATCATGTGTTTCCAAGCTTCAGAGAAATGGAGAAATAACCAGCTTCCTTTGTGATTTCCACAGACATGCATAAATGATTACTTACTCATTAATTTGACGTTAGTTTGGTATATAAATGTATGCTAAATATGTTTTCTTTTTTTAGAATATGGCTGGAAGAATGTAATTGATCAAAGGAGGTGTCATAATAAAGTAAAATAAGAATAAATAAAACGAAAAAATACAACAAATAGGGCACCTCCTGATTCCCCAATTGCACCTTCGAGCTGATAGGATTCAGAATCAGATTAGGCAGCAGTGTTTCCCCTACAGACCACTGCTGTAGGAGAAACACTGTCTTTTTCTCTTAAATTTTCATTTTATTATAGAAGTATCGGATCGGGACTCGGTATCGGCCGATCCTCAAAATCAAATGACTCGTACTCGGAATCGGGGGCAAAAAACCCTGATCGGGACATCTCTAGTTACTGCCCACCTCCTGACTCAGTATGAACCTACCAGACCCCTCAGGAAGGGCTGTAACGGTACACAAGTCACGGTTTGGTTTTTCTTCGATACACTAATGGGAAAGAAAAATACAAATATGTTTTATCAACAAGTTCACTAAAATTTAAGATCACATCCTTTGCTCTTATCTTGTCTCTGCACTGATTATAAGAATTTCTTCCCTCTCTCCACTCCAGACATGTGTCTTGTAGCCAGAGGGGGGTGCAGTCACCAGTGCACCGTGGCGCCGGGGAAAGGAGTTGTGTGTTCGTGTCCCCCTGGGCTTCACCTGGACTCCAGCAACAAGACATGTGAGGTGGTGGACTACTGCAGCCGTCACCTGAAGTGCAGCCAGGTGTGCGAGCAGTACAAGACCACGGTGAAGTGCTCCTGTTATCCCGGATGGACGCTTGACTCGGACGGAGACAGCTGTCACAGCACAGGTAGCACAGCCTCGCTTCTTACTGTTTGTTTTAGAGAGGCTGCTGGAAAACACGGGGTTTCATCGTGGGGCACAACGCACCTTAACACCCACTGATTCTGAGCAAGGTTACTATAGTTATAACTGAAATGAAAGAACGAAAAATACAATTAAAAAACATTTTGTTAACTGAAATAAAAATATAAATGACATTTAAAAAAAAAAAACACTAACTGAAACTGTATTGTGTCTTTACAAAACTAATTAAAATTATTGCAAAAACACCCTGAATTTTAGTCTTTGTAAATTTATTTAACACTTAAGCCTTTTGGGTCGATATGAAATCCATTTCTATTAAATCTCACGCTGAGCAAGACTCTGGAACACTTTTTTTTTAATATTTCAAATGCAGCCAGAGATCGGACAGGTTTTCATTTTCCCCCACCTTTCATACATTGGAGTTCACCAGCGACTGAACCAAAAAGGTCCACAAAAGTCCACAAAAATTTGTGAATGTTCCTCCATACTGCTCGTCCAATGTAATCCAAGTGTCCCGAGTGGGTAGCGTCCAGAATTTACTGGAAACAACATCATATAGTACGTTTTTATAACTTAAACAGTTAGAACATCTAGCTGCCTCAAAGCGAGTTCACGACACTATGGAGGCTGCAGCGTTCAGCACCTACTCTGCCGATAACGCAAGTGTCAAGAGAAGAAATTCTCTGTTTACATTGTGCTAAGAGTGAACGAGCTGAGGACAAACACAAGAGGGGTTGGATATTGATTTGAAAGAAAGAAATAAAGACAGAAAGAAAGAGAAAGAAAAAGAGAACGCGCCATCTTGTCTGCCGCGGCTTCCGTTCTGTTTTGCTTCCGCCGTCTTCTGAAATGATCGGAATGAGTGTTTACATGCTCATTTTTTCCTGCTGATCGGATCGTAAAAAGGTATTAACCACGCGTCTGGATTGGATTGAAAATTCTGTCGGATTGAGGCCGATCGGATCAGCTGACATGTTTACATGACGCATTTTTATTCTGATTTGCGTTTGATCGGATCAAAATTGCAGCTACTGCCCACAACTCTGAGTAAATACAGAGCCAGCTGAGTCGTAAACGTGCCGTAACCTGTGAACATCGTCGTTTCTGCATTTATTGTTCTGGTATTTATTGGTAATAAAGTGATAATGAGAGATAACGCGAATATTTGCTTTGCAAGTCGATTTTGGTGTGCACCCCTAAAGTTTCTGCTTGTGCTCCTAAAAATTAAAGTTAGGGGCCGCTGTGCTTCTAGTGAAAAAGGTTATTCTGGAGCCCTGGTAGATCAGGTTGAAATGTGAAGTTGTTCTGTAGTGATGATTCCTGTCTGCTTCCATCTGCACTGATGCTCAGTGAAGGCAACACGTCCTCTCTTACTAAGAAACAGACCTTTGATGCTTCATTCGCTTGTGCCGATGTGAACGTCAGGCCTGGTTCCATAACACGGACGGAGTAGCATCACATCGTAAATTCAAATTCTTCTTTTTCTGATTGCTGTTACAGGATAATCCGTTTGATGAGGCTGCTTGGAAGCACTTAAAATACAATAGTGAACATGCATGCTGTTGGCTTGCCATCTTCAGATTTATGAACCTCATTTTGATTACTCGCTTCTTTATTTCGCTCCAGGATTGATGGCAGTTGTAGCTGTAATTATGTATTAAGGGAGGAAAAGATGCAGTTTCTCCCAGAACTCTGCAGATTCACTGAACACCAAGATTATCCTACAGACAAATATCCTGTTGAATCTTTAAAAAGGTGTTAAAGATTCTTAGTGAAGTCAAAAGCAACAATCTCCTGTTTCCTTTCACATCCCGGCAACAAAAGATTTGTCACGAACGTTTTCACATGAAACATCGCAGCTAGTTTGCTAACAACATTGAGATGTGTCATTGAAGCAAGGACACTGCTTTAATTACATCTGTGCGCAAACAGCTGTGTGATTTATTGCAAAGCGTTTTGAAGATAAGTCTTGAAAACAGGCCTTTTTTTAATCCTGTATTTCCTGTTTAAGGTTTTAAAAGTTTAAGTCGTGGAAACATTTCTCAGAAGCAGAGGTAAAAGTTTTGTCACTGAGCTAAACCTCAGCAGGTGAAGCCATAAAGGTGTAATAAGCAGGCACTGTTTACCAGCTTTAAGACTCCCATTAGATTTAGCAGCTTGTTAAGAAACCCTGCAAAATGCATTCCACAAAAGACACCATGTACAAATGTATCTACTTTTTCAGAAAATGGGAAATTTTAATGTGTTCATTCCCAAAGTATTTGGCAACAAATTGGTTTGGCTGCTAGTGATGCATAATAATGGGCACAAGACGGTGAAATCCAGAGAAATTCGTTTGATGCCATGTCCTCAACCCAAGCCGTCAAGCAGCGAAAAGGAGGGAAAAAATTCAGTTGTTTTACTTTCTGTGCAAATTTGACTAATCTTAAAAAGAACAGTTGTTACTGATGAGATTAGAAATGACTGTTTTGTGAATATGTTCCAGGAAAACAAGGACAACACTAGCTTAGTCACAAGAGATAAGCGCTGGCATTTCGGATGTGTCACAGCGAAGCATGTTTTTAAGATGCAGAAAATCTCTGAGCCAAATAACCCGGTTTCCCTGCTGTCATGTCACATAGTGACACTTGGTGGGAAAAGTAGAGGTTAGTGAAAGCCTAAATGATGACAAATGATACTCTTCATCTACGTCTAACCAGACGTTTTTGTGTAAAACACACCAATGACTCTGTTATTTTGTTGTTGTTGCTTAAATCTAACCGACTTAAATGTTGCCTTACCTAACTCTGAGTGAGAAGGAAAATAAAAAAAAAGTACCCCATGTCCTCAAGATTATAACTTTAGAAATGTGAGATGAAAAGATTTGAAGTCTGAGCGAAGCAGAAATAAATCCATGCTCCAGCTGGGCTGCTTTGTTGCTGAAATCTAGCTGAGTCAAATGCTGCCTTCCAAACACACGAGTGAGAAAACTCAGGGAGGAGACATCACGTCTTCAACATCATATTTTAGAAGAGTAAGTTGAAAACATTTTGAGGTCTGAGCAAAGCAGAATTAAATCTGTTTTGTTTTTTTCAGGGTTCCCACGCGTCCTGGAAAACCTGGAAAATGATTGAGCATTTTTCCAGTCATGGAAAACACATGGAAAATGAGAAAAAGAGTAAAATGTCCTGGAAAAGCTTGAGTTGTCCTGGAAAATTATTTTTCCTCCCTCTGCTTTGTTGCGGCTTCATCGCAGCTTCGACTCCACTTTGTGTCTGCTTCGTTGCCACTTCATCTCCGCGTTGTTACTGATTCATCGGCGCTTCCTGTCTGTTTTGTGTCCGCTTCGTATCCGCTTCATTGGCGCTTTCATCTCCGCGTTGTTACTGATTCATCGGCGCTTCATGTCTGCTTCATGTCTGTTTTGTGTCCGCTTCATCCGCGCTTTAATCTCCGCTTCGTGTCCGCTTCAATGCCACTTCATCTCAGCTTTGACTCTGCTTCATGTCTGTTTCGTGTCTGCTTTGTGTCCGCTTCATCTCTGCTTACACTCAGCTTTGTGGCTGTTTCGTTGTCACTTCATCTCCGCTTTGACTCCACTTCGTGTCCGCCTATTGTCCGCTTCGTCTCTGCGTTGTCGCTGCTTCATCTCCGCTTTGACTCTGCTTCATGTCTGCTTCGTGTCCGCTTCATCTCTGCTTACACTCAGCTTTGTGGCTGTTTTGTTGCCACTTCATCTCAACTTTGACTCTGCTTCGACTCCACTTCGTGTCCGCCTCTTGTCCGTTTCGTCGGTGTTGCAGCTTCATCTGTGCTTCATCTCTGCTTCGACTCCACTTCGTCTATGTCTGTTTCGTGTCTGCTTCTTCTCCGCTTTGACTCTGCTTTGTGTCTGCTTCATGTCTATTTCATGTCTGCTTCTTCTCCGCTGCTTTGTGTCTGCTTTGTCGGCACACCATTGCCGCTTTATCACCGGTTCATCTCCGCTTCGACTCCGCTTCAACTCTGCTTCGGGCTGGGAAAAAAAATCGATACACTGAAATGTTGCGATATTTTCATATGCAGATTTCATATTGATATTTAAAAACCCAATATTTATCTATTTTACCAACAAAATCTCACAAGATTTCATCATTCTCTTATGAAATCTTGTTAACCTCCTGAGATTTTTTTTTTATATTTTTGCGTTAATGTAATGTTGCTTCCAGATTAATTTGGAGTCAATTACCACTCCTAGAATTTAATATAAAAAACTCTTTCAGCTTCAGTCTCATCTATTTTTAATTTTACCACTTCAAGAATCTCTTTTTTTTTACTTCCATATGTCATAAATTTAGTTTTTGATATATATTTAATGACAGCTTGTTTATATCAAACCAGGTTTTGAGTAAATATAATTCTCTCTCTATTAAATGCAAAAGTTCACTTAATTTTATGCCTGAACAAACAAAGGTTGTATCATCAGCAAACACAATACATTTAAACAACTGAGACAAGTTACAAAGACCATTAATGAAAATAATAAAAAGTTTTGGACCGATTACAGAACCTTGTGGTATTCCACAGTCTTGAGTCCAGATATTGCATTTTTTTTTAATTTGAACACATTATTGACAGTTTTCCAGATAACTTTTAACCCAAGTGAGAGCTGTATCTCTAATCCCATACTTACGTTGATTAAAACTATCAAATAATTAAGACGAGGTCTCAAAATGAGGTTTGAGGTGGTGCTACATTTCTGCTTGGTTTCACTCTGTAGTTAAAGTAAACAGCCTGGGTTCTGCAAAGTCTGACATCCAGAAAAGATTCATTTCTGTGATATAGCAGAGCAGATAGCCACAGTAGCTAGCTGATAGTCTGAGACTAATGCATGAAAGACGGCCTATCCGTTATATTCCAGTCTAAGGGGTGGGATCAGCTTTCATCTTATATACTCAATCGTACTGTGTCAAGAAAATGGGATTTCTAGATCTGTTATGACATGTTTCCATGCAATTATCTGCGTTATTAGATTTTCAATTTTGCCAACTACTTTGAGATGATAGGAAATTGGCATTGACAGTTAAATGGAAGTGATTTTACCATTTACTCCTGCTGTGATCAAGCTGTCTTATATCACACATGGGCTAACATGTCTGTTTTATAAGCTGCTTTTGAATCAGTGGTTTACAAAAGTCTCATTTTTAGATGAATAAAGACTATGTCTGTTTGCATGACTGATTTTTGGCTACCTACTGTATATTTAAGCAGATGTCATTACCATTTTTTATGATTTTCATGTTTATTGCAGTCGCAATCTTGCTGGGATTTATTAGGTAGCAAGTAAAGAGTATGCAACAAAATTTCTTTTTAAAGAACTATTCCTTCAAAATTAAGGTAATAATGCAGTAAACCTAAAAAATATTATGGGACTGAAACATAGTAGAGGGGTGATGGGGTTATTTTAAGTGTTTTGATTGCTTATAATAAGGTAAATAAAATAATAATACTTGGTCATAGACAATTTTAACCATTTTTTAAATTGAATCAAAGCACCCCTATATATATATATATATATATATATATATATATATATATATATATATATATATGTAAATATAACTTATATTACATATTGATTTGGTACAAATATGTATTGTTGCACCCCTATTGTATATACATGTATTTTTTAAATGTGTGGGTTTTTTTTTTTTACAAACTTGAAAATTGTTAAAAGAAAAAACAAACAAAAAAAACAGACATACATTACTTTGTTGAATGTAATATATTTACAACAAAAATCCAGCAACCCCCACCCCTAAAAAGTGGTTTGATCCCACCCACCTTGCTTATTTCAGATCGCACCAGCAATAGACTAACTTCGTCTTTATGATTAAATATTCCAAATGTGAGTTTGGAAACTGTCAAAATCTCCATAAATAAGGAGGATAAATGTTGTTGTGATGGATCTGGTTCACCGCTTAGACACAACACCTGCAGCCCAAAATCAGCTTCTCTCATCCAGATAAAGCTGAATTAGGATTTTTGAATAGCTGCAGTAACAACTTTATTTCCGGACGCTGGATGATAATTTTCAACCTTAGATTTGAGTTTTTATCAGAAACTTTGTAGATAAGGAGGCATAAAGTGGCATTTATCTATTTATCTTGCCTGGTCGGGCAGCTCTCTGGGTCCTCAGCATCCCTAAACCTCTGCAGAGTTGCCTCAGCACTTGTTTCAACGTGAAGATAAATAAAAGGAAAATTTTAATACTTTTTGTCACACACTGGTGTATCTATCAAGACCTAAAGCACCATCTCCAAGTTTAAACAGTTTGTTATATCAGATCATTAAGGCATCCGGTTTTCTAACCAGTGGAAAACTCTCTGTCAACGTCCATGAAAGGATGGTGCTCATTGTCAGCTCAAAGTTCTGGTATTTGTTTCCTTTGTGTCTCCTCTGACTAGATCCTTTCGAGGCTTTCATCATTTTCTCAATCCGGCATGAGATAAGACGAATAGACCTTCACAAGCGCGACTACAGCCTGCTGGTGCCAGGACTCAGAAACACCATCGCATTGGATTTCCACTTTAACCACAGCCTCCTTTACTGGACGGACGTGGTAGAAGATAAGATCTACAGAGGACGGCTCTCCGAGTCTGGTGGTACGCTTTTACACGGGGGCACACGCAAGGACAAAAACCTTCAGAGACATTTCTTATGTGGCTGAGGCCTGCTGAGCTGTGATGTATGGGCTACAGTGTGTCATATCTTGCTCGTTTTTACTACAGCCACGGTAATGGAAGTTTAAGACGCTCGTGGCGATACTGTTCTGTTTTATTCTGCCGTCTTTACACACACTCAGCTCTGATCCAGCAGGTTGATACCAGCTCTCCCTGAAAATTTATCTCAGGGTATCCAAAGCTGAAAAATACTGCAGGACCAGAAGTCTTCAGCTGTTGTAGTTCAGTATCCCCCCCTCCCCTCATAAAACCATGAATCAGAACTTCTGGTTGCCTCCATATTTTTGTGGATGGCAGTTCTCTTGCCTTTATTTCCCTCGGTGGAGCTGTAGAAATGGCCTCTTAGCTGCGCCTGCTCCACCCCTGTGTGAAGCACACATAAAAGCCCAGGCATCTGAGAATAATTGTAAACAGTTGGATTATAAATATAGTGGGAAAACCCATTTACCACGCTTAATGGAACCCTGTGGAAAGCTATCTTATTTATATTAAACAGCTTACCTCAAGATTTTTCCAGAGTTTACCCTTTAGCCTTCTGAATACTTTCCTTGAGAAACCACAGCCACTTCCATCACTTGACTGCAGCGAATGTCAGTCCAACAGAGTCATGCTATTGTCTTGTCAATTTTGTTTCAGGGGTGACTGGAATTGAGGTGGTGGTACAGCACGGCCTGGCCACCCCAGAGGGTCTGGCCGTGGACTGGATTACTGGGAAACTGTACTGGATTGACAGCAATTTGGACCAGATTGAGGTAGCCAAGCTCAACGGAGATATGCGCTCGACACTGATTGCAGGAGGCATGGAACATCCACGGGCCATCGCTCTTGACCCAGGACAGGGGTATGTTTTTCACTGCTGGTAGCTCATCTTCCCTTCAGAGAATGAAAGTACAGGTACAGCAGCTTGTATTTCTCTCTTGTGCATCAGCCTGCTGTAAAAAGATACTGAGTTAAGGTCCATTAAAGCAGAAGTTGAAAACTACATTAATATTGGTGCTTTCTTATCACTACACTTTAAAAAAGGTAAATCAGAGCACCTGCTTTATTTTGAGTTAACATACAAGACGTGTTTGTTGGGTTAAATATTGTTTTTTACAGAAGAGGATTAGGGTCACTGAGGGACAAAAATTAAATTCTGAAATAAAATTAATTTTAAATGTTTTGGGGAAAAAAAGACAGAATTCAGACTTTTTTCCAGAACATTAAAAAAAAAAAAAATCAGCATTTTTTTATCTTTTAATTTCTGAAAAAGTCAGAATTCTGACTTTTTTAAGAAATTGAAAAAAAAAAAAAGATTTTTTTTTTTATTATTATTATTTTAATGTTTTGGAAGAAAGTCAGAATTCTGACTTTTTTCTCTGATTATCTCTGAGTTATCTTAATGTGATTTAAGATAATTTCTTTTTTTTTTTTTTTTCAACCTAGATCTTATTTCTTGGAGTTTATACGTGCATTTACTCACCGGTAAAGTTTCTGCATCACTTTGAGTCCTTTGGAAGATATTGCGCTGAGTCACCCTTCGGTGTACATCCAGTAATAATGTCGGAGACGGGGCAGCCTCTCTATAAGACATTATTTGCAGCAAAACTCCCAGATTTTCGCCAATACTTTAAGTAGAATGAGCGAACCAACGAGTACTACGTATTTTCCCTTGAGTTAAGATTTAGCTTTCCGTTAGTTATCAGGGTGTTCTACACACTTTTCGGGGCCGTGTGCTCACGATGCGCGTTTCCGTAGCACAGCTGAGAAGAGCAGCTGCTACCCAGACATCAAAAAAACATTGCTTTTTTTAGTTTAGCATAAAGTAACAAAGTAAGATAAACTTTTCTTTTCATTTGAAATAACAGCAATTATGTGGAACCTGTTGAAATAAAAATGTATGTAAAGTCAAAGATTCATTTGTTTGTGTGAACAGAATAACAGCTGATGCATCTAATACTCTGGGCTCTTTCTCCTACTCTGTATGTCTCCCTGCCTGTTCACCGTTGCTCCCACAGAAATGCTGTTCTGTAACAACATCACCTTTGAGTAAAAAGTTCAAGATATGCTCTGCTCCTTGTTCTGATTCTCTCCCCTCTGGGCCTGAGTCTGAGATTCGTGTTGTTGTTTGGTCTGCTGAGTTGCACGGAGAGTGTTTGAGGAGTGGTTTCTGTATCTCGGGTGGCAGATTTCTCTTTTCCCCGCTATCAGCAAGCAAGTCGGTAAAAACAAAGTGTTTGCTGCAAGTGTTATGATCATACTTGGTCCTTTTTTTTCTTTTTTTCTTTTTTTGGTGTTGTAAGTGTAATAACAAGATTTCTCATTTGACATATTTAGGGTCCCTGGTGTTGTAGCAAGTTCAACTCTTTCTTTGCCATGTTTTGGACAAACTGAAATTTGCAATCTTCTTTTCTGTGGTAGATGATAGGACAGATTATCCATGCATATTAACAAACATAATGTGAAGTAGAGGAGAAACATACTGTCAAACAAACTGACAGAGGGTGAAAAAACATCTATATATACATGTATAAACAACTCGGTTGTGCTACTTCACAGCATAGGTGTGTGTGAGGGTGGAAATATGTGAATCCCTGTAATTTGTGTGAGTTTTAGTTTTAGTTGAGTGTTAAATAAGAATGAATGAAATCCAGTGGTATAGATGGGTGTTTAAAATAAAAGATGTTTTCTTTCAAATGACTTCATATTCCAGCACTGTTGTTAGTGTACGGTGGCCATTAGGGGCCAAAATTCTCCCAGACGTAAAGATGTTTTTATCTGTGAGTGGATCCAGTGGTCTCAGGTGTACTATGACTGGACTATGACTAACTACCCAAACAGTCGTTAACTCCCATTTAAGGGGAAGCTCAGGAGTTTTGACATAGGGCCTCATTTTCAAGTGAGCCAGGGTCCTACTTATCACTGGAGACAGTTTCGTCTTATTTCATCTCATATTCTTGTTACTGGTGCTCCCTGATGCTAATGCTAGCATAAGTCAATAGGAATCTGCTAGCCTGTCATTATTAACAATCGCATCCAGAACACTCGATGCAAATCAGATCAACCACATCATTTAGTATATTTTTATAGCCTAAACAGTACAATATCCAACTTCCTATAAGTGCGTCCATGCGAGTTCACGACACTACGGAAGCCGTGGCGCTCGCCTACTCTGTCGATTATGCAAGCGTAGAAGAAGAAATTTGTTGTCAACATTGTGCTGAGAGCGAATGAGCTGCGGACAGACACAAGAGGGGTTGGCTATTGATTTAAAAGAAAGAAAGAGGATGCGCAGGCGTGTCTGCCGCGGCTTCCATAGTGTCGTGAACTAGCATGGACACACATCGCTGAAGTAAGATGTAATACTGTTTAGGCTATTTAGATATAGTAAATCATGTAGTTTCCGGTAAACTATGGATGCTACACACTCAAAAATAGAGGTACGAGACAGGAACATTTCTGTACCTGTAGGTACATTTTTTACAAATGTTCTCTCAAAAGTACAATATTGGTCTTTATGAGGCCAGAAGTACTTATATACTATGAAAAACGGTCCAAAGTAATATAAAGTACAAATTTGTACCATTTCAACCCTAAGAGTACCTGCAGCATTGAAAAATGTGTGTAGCTTGAACAATAACTATAAATTGCAGTACTTCAAAACAGTAGTATAATTATAGTTATTTTATTATGATTTTCAGAATAATAATAGTGACAATTATATGTATAATTATATATGTGTTTGGCCTAATATTTATATAATAATTATTCATTTATCATTAGCATCTTTGATTGTTGTCAGAATCTCTATTTTATTGACTTTTATTCATCATTTTTTAATTGCTTTAATTGTACTTTATTACTTTATTACTTTATACTCATACAGCTACCCGAAGGTACAGAAATGTCTATCAAAAAGGAACACCCCCAGCGACAAGCTTTGTACCCCTTTAAATACAAATTGGTACCTCTATTTATTGAATGTGTACCCACTCAGGACACTTGGATTACATTGGACGAGCAGTATGGAAGAATATTGACAAGTTTTTGTGGACTTTTATGGACCTTTTTGTGTTGAGCGCCTGTGAACTCCATTATATGCCAGTCGGCCAATTACACGAAAACAAACAAACAAAAAAAACGGATCTCCGGCTGCATTTTAGATATTTAAGAAGTGCTCCAGAGTCTTGCTCAGCATGAGGGTGAGTAGAAAATGAGGGCACATCATTCTTTGGGTGTGCTATTCCTTTAAACTTGACAGAATTGATCATTTGGCCTGTCGACAATTCCCTCCAAAAGGTGCCTATTGCCATGTTTCTGGACCAATTAGGAAAATTTAGCACAGTTTTTTTAATGTGTTGCATGAGTTTCAGTCCTTTTTCCATCCATATGGGGAAACTGAGTGATTTTTATTGGCTGTGAAATCTGGATTGTTCAGATATGAGTTCATTAAGATGATTTAAGTGGGGATTTTGTAATTTGATGAAAGTTCCTCAAGCTACTACTATTGTTGGGGTTTTGAAACAGGGATGTTTTTTCATTGTTTGACTGAGGAAGGGTAGGTCAGCAATCTGAAAATTGTTAATTCAATATGAAACCATCGTTATCCGTGCTGAGATAGGTCCATTTGTTCATGTACTGAATCTGATTGCAAAGAGAAAGATGGTAAAAATGTGCTACCTGTATTCCTCCTTTACTTTTCAGTTTCTCTAAAGTGGACAATTTATTTCTTCGAGTCTCATTTTTCCAGGAAAATCTGGAGATGATTGAGTCATCAGATTTAAAGCAGATGATGGTTGGATGAGTCAGAAACATTGAAAGCAGTTTAGTTTAGGAAGTATTGACATTTTGATGCCTGTAATGCTGCCCCGGATCAATCGCAGCAGATTGGAGATTTTTATCTATAGCTTTGGGTAATGGTATGAAGTTGAGTCGACAAAGCTCTGACAGCTTGAGGGAAGCCTGGAAGCCTGAATATGCGATCTGGCAGGTGAATGCAGGAATATGTGGTGTATTGACTACCACAATCCATATACGTATGTTAGCTGTTGAATTGATGAGTAATGCATTCTGTCAAACAGTTGTGAGTAAGGGATGCCTGTTAACCTTTCATAAACACAGTGTGACCTGGATGGATTGTGGATGGTGTTACTTTTGAGATCATTTTAATGTCTGCATTGATAGCACAGTAGCTCGATGGTAATTCTGAGTCTTTGTTAGGGTTAAGGAGAGAGTATGAGGCTGTGTTGATGTTAACTGGAGGTTTTGGCCGCTTAGATTCATATTATCTGGATGTAGAATGGTGATATGAATGATTGTAGATCTAATTGGTTGTTCGGCATGATTGTGAGGGCACCGTGTTAGGATTGCATTGCTGGTGAATCGAACGTGTTTATGTGATGCTCACTAAGCAGTGGTAGATTCATCGTGCTGTTTCTTGTTCCAGAAAAGATAAATTAAAGGATTTTATGTTGTGATTTCCCTCAATAGATTTCCTTTTCCCCATGATGATGATGACTCTTGGGACTTATTTGTTTTTTGGAAGCATGCCCAAATGAAATGTTAAAGAACATGTAGGAACGGATTTGTATGCAGGGGTGCCCGCAGAGATCTTTGTTATTAAAGGATAACTTGGTTCTTTTAACCTGGACCTTATTTCTGGAATTTATACGTGTATTTACTGATCAGTAACATTTCTGCATCACTCTGACTCCTTTGGACACTATTTAGATTAGTCGTAGATTCGCGTATATACAGGTACTACCCAAAAAATTAGAAAATCCCCAAAAAGTTAATGTGTTTCTGTAATTTAACCTAAAAGGTGCAATTTAAATATTGTTTGGACGAATAATATGTGAATCAATGTATTTTAAGCCTTTATTTGTTTGGATGTTGCTGATTAGGACTTACAGCTTAAGAAAATCTCAAATTCAAAAAAATCAAAAAATTAGAATAAGTTGAAAAGCTCCAGTATTGTAGGTTCAGAGTGTCACATTCTAATCAGGTAAGTAATCCAAAACACCTCCATAAGTGCCCTGAGCCTGTAAAAAGTCCCTGTCTTGGTTTAGAAGAATTTACAATCATGGGGAAGATGCTGATCTGACAGTTGTGCAGAAAACCATCATTGACTCCCTGCACAAAGTGGAAAGACACAAAAAGTGACAGAAAAGAAGCTGGATGTTCTCAGAGTGTCTCAAAGCACATTAATGGACAGTTAAGTGGAAGAAAACGGTGAAGAAGCCGGAGGGCTGACAGCAGCCTGGAGAAGATGGTCAGGAAAGGGCCTTTCAAACGTGTGGACTTCATAAGGAATGGACCTGTGAGCTTCATCAAGTCCAGCATCAATGCAGCCGTCTACCAGGACATTTTGGAGACCTTCATGCTTGCTTCAGTGGACCAGCTGTATGAGGATGCAGACTTCATCTTCCAGCAGGACTTGGCACCTGCCCACACTGCCAAAACTACAAAATCCTGCTTCAACAACCATGGATCACCATGCTGGATTGGCCCGCAAACCCACCTGACCTGAACCCCATTGAAAACATGTGGGGCATCGTCAAGAGAAAGCTGAACGGGAAGAGAGCAAACAATAAAGAAGAACTCAAGGCTGTGATGGAAGCATGTTTTTTCTTCCAACAGCTGAGATATTCCACAAGCTGCTAGCATCCATGCCAGGCCGGGTTAAAGCTGCTAGCATCCATGCCACGCTGGGTTAAAACTGCTAGCATCCATGCCACGCCGGGTTAAAGCTGGTAGCATCCATGCCACGCCGGGTTAAAGCTGGTAGCATCCATGCCACGCCGGGTTAAAGCTGCTAGCATCCATGCCACGCCGGGTTAAAGCTGCTAGCATCCATGCCACGCCAGGTTAAAGCTGCTAGCATCCATGCCACGCCGGGTTAAAGCTGGTAGCATCCATGCCACGCCGGGTTAAAGCTGGTAGCATCCATGCCACGCCGGGTCAAGGAGTCATTCAAGCAAAAGGGGCCCAAACCAAGTACTAAGTACAGATGCAAGATTTTACTTAAAGAGGCCTGACTTTTTTGTATTTTAAGTCCTTTTTAAATTGATTTCATGCAATATTCAAATTTTTTGAGTTTTAGGATTTCAGGTTTTCTTAAGCTGCAAGTCCTAATCAGCAACATCCAAACAAATAAAAGCTTGAAATATAATGATTTGCATATTATTCGTCTATACATTATGTAAATTGCACCTTTTTCGTTGAATTATAGAAATACATGAACTTTTTCACAATATTCTAATATTTTGGGTACTACCTGTGTATATATAATGGCAGTGAAGGGGGCAGAATGAATGGGCCTCTTAATTTTAACAATACATTGTAAAAAGTCAAATGTTAGCAAGGATATTTTTCTTATTTCTAATCAAAATATCTCATCACACTCAAAATAAGACAAGATAAGACAAGATTACCTAAAGAGAAACATTTCAGTGAGATATAAGAACTTGTTAAGAAAAATGCATCTTATTTCAAGAAATCTTATAAGAAAATTTTACTTGTTCTATAGGCAGAATTTTTTGGTTATCACAAGCAAAAAAAAAAAAAAAATCAGGTCTAAATGCAAGCGTTATAAAGGACAAAATCTGCACTATTACCGCTTTCCAGCATAAGTCTAAAAGGGGCTTTATTGTCATATTAAAGGTTGTGAACTTTTGAACTGCTTGAAAAACCTTTGCTGAAGCGTGAAATTCAAGTAAAAATCCAACATATATTTATTGAGAAGACAGCTCAGGTACTATATTAACCCTTTATTAACTGCAATAGAAATGGCCCGTCTATGCCTGCTCGGGTATTTTGTGCATATGGGGTCATTTCTTGGGATATCCTGAAATGTTTTATATTTTTCTGATCTGTACAACTTAAGCTACAAGATTATGAACATCAATGACAGTGATAATTTGCAGTGCTCTTGAAAGAATCCTATGAATATAAAAAATACATAAAAATCTGAATTGTTTTCACCACATCTTGCTAACTAAAAGAACAAAAAATACTGATCCAAAAAATTTCTAAATGTACAAAATTGAAATAAAATCTTAACACTTTACAGGTTATTGCAACCATTTATCTCGTTAAGTTTTTGAGATTCACTCCTTTTTGGCAGCACAGTAAAAAAGTGTTTCGAATGATGGATTTCAGCTTCAAGATAAATCAGCTAATAAAGGCATTTTTTCTGCTGCGTTGTCATTTTATGTGAGTATTTCTAGGTGTTTTACCGAGAATATCTGTAGCTAATATAAACAAAAAAGGTTCTTGACCATTGAGAGGCTGAAAAATTATTCAAAATTCAGGATTTTTTTCATAAAACTTCTAAATGAACATACAAAAACTATATAATACAGAAAATTATTGAATAATTATTAAGTATCTTCAACCTGTATATTTTGAATATATATTTTAAATTTGTTTTTTTAATCGGGTTATTTTATGTGCAGAGTGCAGTTTCATTTGTGCAAATACTGTATGTGCTGTAACTGTGGTATCATCAGAGCCGGTTCATAGTTCCCTTACCTGCTCCACCGAATATTTCCTCCAGACTCCAGACGTGTAAACAGAAACTATGCTGAGACTTGCCTCAAAATAAAAAATCTATAAAAAAAATAAACCCTAAGCTGCTAAAATCATAAAAACAAACAAGAAACAACCGTAATCTTGCTGCCGATCTGCGGTAAAAACAAGCAACTTCATATGCTAAAACTAGAGACTGTGATTTAAAAAAAAATGAAAACCGTGTAAAACACAACATAAATGACAGAATAAACTATAGATGTTTTATTATAAAGTTCGGCCCTTCACCCCGGCGAATTCCTTTGATCCACTAATTCCTTAGCATTGCTTCAGTCGGGAATCCATGAAAACGTAGGTCGGGCTGGCGTTGTTCATTAGATTTACACAGTGGAACAGAGCAGTGACATCGAGACTTGGATTCAGCCATTGTTGAACCGCCCCGGAACTGGAAATACCTAAATGTGACAAGTTCCGGAAACAAGAACACGAAGCGTGATAATCCCCTATTCTCTCTCTATTTTCCTCTCTATTTGTCTCTCTTTCCATCGTCAATCTCTCTGGCAGTGACCACTGAACTCCACTCTGCCATGACGTCTTGGCGCCACCTTGTATCATATTGCTGAACTGCGCCGCACGTAGCAACAAATGATGACGTCATCGACTCGTATCACCGCCACTGCTTATAAGTTTTCAATTAAAAAAATATCGCTCTAGCTATTACTGTTTTTTATTTTAGAGAAGTTTTAGCAGGATTATGCTAACAGGGACGGGATAAGAAGGGAACAAAGATTAAAGTATTTAAATCAAGTTTTGGATGTGGATCAAGGTTCCATGGATTTTTCTGTACAGTTTATACAGACGGTGCCTGTTTATTCTTTATATTCCTAAAAGACAAGTTGGTGCAACCTGAAATCATCACAGTTATGTTTTTTGTTGTGTTATTGTTGTGTTACATTACTTTGTCTCCTTTCCAATATTACTTTAACATATCCTGCAGGTAAGAATGATTGCCAGGCAACAGCTTTTATTTAAAAGGCATGTGTTCAGTCAGAGAGGAACAAAGATTTTCTGTTGAGAGAAAGCTTTGAAATATTTAGGGATGTGTGAGTGGTGTAGAGGAAAAGCGCTGGCTTGCTGCTGCCCTAGCTCAGTGTCACCTCTGTGCAGCCTTGGCCACTTTCTCTATTATTATCACTGCACTGTGGCTCCCCTAGTTCCTCGTGACCTGTGGGTGGAAACGATTGGAAGCAGGGCTTGGGATCTTTGAAGCACCTGAAGGTGTTGTTACACCAAATAAAAGCACAATGGCTAAAATGTGCTTACAAATAGAGAAAGTCTTTAGATTTCCATCCGTTTTGTTATGTTGTCCAATTTAAAGGGGAAGTTTGTTTTATTTCAACCTGGACCTATATTCTAGCTTGAAATCCGTTCATTTACTCCCCCACACAGTTTTGGCGTAATTTGGATTCTTTCAGGAGATATTTAGATCCATTCCAGATCAGCATTTGTCCAATAATCTGTAATGTAAGTGAAGCGGGCAACCTCACGCAGCTTCTAAATAAGGCATTGTCCTCCACAAACTCCTTCATTCTACCAATGTTTTGCTACGAAACATTAGTCAGAACCCCCTTGTGAGCTCCAAGAGGCTTTGAGTTGCTTATTTGTGGTGATCCGTCCTTATTTACATACATTTACTTGCTATGGTGTCGCATAACAGTGACGTCATCAAAGCCGCCATAATAAAAATGGCTGTAAATACCAGAAAGTAGTTAGTACCAATAGTCCATACAACTGCTGTAAGGGTGGAGGGGTTTTACTCGAGCTCAGTATTCATAGATTTAAGCATTAGTATTAAGCCCTATTCTGACATGATCAGTTTTATCTATAGGACCACATATAATTTATAATAATTACAGAGATTGTCTGTGGTGTTAATCCCACGTGGATCGGCCATGTTGGTGATTTGCAATGTATAATTCCCCTGTAAATTACTATAATTTGCTGAAACGTCTTATTTTGGGTAATAGCATGGTGTAAGTTATTGATGCATTGGTAATGACTGTCCACGAATTATATTTTCTTTTAACGGGCTAGTTTATTAGCAGATGTGACACAATATGCAGCGTGTTGAAATCATATCTGCTAGATTTCAGTTCATTCTCTTTGGTTATTCCCTGCAAATATGCCACAGAAAAAACAGACATGGAGAGGTATTTTATTCATTACATGTGGTCCCTGGGAAAAACTTATCCCGTCAGAATAAGGCTTTAGATCATATGTGGCAGTGAAAACTAAAAGGGAACCTGGCTCATTTTTCTCTACGGCTGATGTGTTGCCTGTATTTTTCATGAGGTGCTTACTTTGGCTTAATGTATCTGTAAACTAGCTGGTGGTTGAATACTTTAGCAAAGTTCAGGCATTCCAAGAATCAATTTAGCACTCTTAAGAAATGAGTAATCTGCTCTTGCACTCTCCCCATAGTACTCTTATGCATTTGAGAGGATGACTACAGTACATTTCATGGCTTTACAGAGTAGGATTAATGGGTACTTTTGGTGCCTAAAGCGCATTTCCATTACAGGGCAATAATTCTAATCTAATTACCTGAATCCACTCAAAGGAGAGAGTCATTGATCAGAGAGGCCTTATCAAGTGAATAAGACTATTGATCTGGACAAGGATATTTCTTCCTAACACGGTTTCGTTGTCGTCAGTGTGTGATTTAAACTTGAGCACCCATTTTCTACTTTGTTTTAGTGGTCCACCACTGGACAGAGGCAGGGTTGTCGGAGTAAGAGTCAATGGCACATGAGACTTTACAGGTCTGGAGAGCCACATTACACAAACCGTCCAACTCTGCATTGGACGGTTTGTGTCCAATGCAGTCCAAAGATGTCTTGGAAATATCCTGTCTGCAACAAACACTGGTCTTTTTTAAAGGCAAATAAAATAAGGAATAACAAGAAAATATGCTGCCAAAATATGCTCATATTCTTATTGGATATTCATGGTTTTGAACAAAATTTTAAGAAGGCAAAAAGTGACATAGCAAGTCCATAACTTTGCTAACCCTAACTGAATAATAGCAGCGTATTTGCTTCATTGCACAGGGGCTTGTGGTTGATGGGCTCATCAATGGTGGTGTTCATTTTCAGGCATCAGTGAGCTGTGAAAAGTCATAACAAAACAGATGGCTTGCCATTTCTAGGCCCGTCACAGATGCTGATGGTTTCACTGGATCGCTGGTGCTGTTCTTGGACGGTCATCAGTGCCACTGTTTGTGTTAATACACAGTTGCGACTCTGCATTGCATAATTACATTGATTTTCAGTATTATGTCTGTGGTGAACAGGATGCCTATCAAATCTAATTGCACAGTATATATTGTTTCTTATCATAAAAACTGCAAACAATGATCTATGCTAATTTCTGCTGTTGGTTTCTGTCCCAAGGATATTCTTCTGGACCGACTGGGATGCTACTTTCCCAAGAATTGAAGCTGCATCTATGAGTGGAGGCGGCAGACACATCGTGTTTAAGGATATGGAGATTGGGGCCTGGCCTAATGGGCTGACACTGGATCATCTGGAAAAGAGGATTGTATGGACCGATGCACGGTTAGAAATGTTAAACTTTTAGACTTTCAGTGCAAAAATGACACTGAATCCTGCAAAGGATTCAGCGGCCCCTAAAGAGAAGTTGAACTCTTCATTCTCCTGGTGGGCATTAAATCATGCATCACATGTAATATTTAGAGGTCTAAAAAAAAATGGGCACCTTTAGTTTTAAGTGGGTCATGAACAATTTAATAGCTCCATCACTAGATCAGAGAGTGTCACTTTGATTTCTCAACATCTTGTCTTCCAGCCCTAAAAGAGTGGTTTAAACTTTGATATGGTGTCCGTCTCTCCTAAACAGCTCCGATGCCATTTTCTCTGCACTCTACGACGGCAGCGGGGTCATTGAGATTCTCAAGGGCCACGAATATCTGTCCCATCCCTTTGCTGTGTCTCTCTTTGGAGGCAATGTGTACTGGACAGATTGGAGGACAAACACATTAGCAAGAGCCAATAAGTGGACGGGCCAAAATGTCACGGTCATCCAGAAGACGAGCGCTCAGCCCTTCGACTTGCAGATCTTCCATCCCAGCAGGCAACCACAAGGTGAGGAGAATTTTTATTCTCTTGGATATTGGCCCAGAATTTTTCACTTATTTATTTGACGCACCTTGAGTTCGGCTGTCGGTCAAAAAGCATGTCTATTAAAGAAAAATATGGTGGCTGTGTTGACCCAGGGATTTTGTTTTTAAGAAAGTACATTTTCGTAGCCTGGTTCACCAGCCTGACCAACGGCATGTATGAGATACATGACAAGTCAGTGCGGGTTTCCTCCGTTGGGGACTGATTTCTAATTTGAGACGAGAGGCGGGACTAACAGGAACAGAGCGAACCGGAGAGAACCAATCAGAAAAAACACGGAAGTGATGCAAACGTTTTATGTCAGAGCAGCAACTTGTTGCGGTTTTAAGGACACTTGCAGCTCATTTAAGGGTACGTTCACACTCTGGCTGTCTGCTTTGCTTCAAACGGACCGTTCCACAGGCAGTCTGAACACCAACCGCATTCTGGTGCGCACCAAAGAAGTGGACTGCGGTCCGCCTAAAAGCCGGGGGTCTCAGTTCATTTGCAAATGGACTATCAGACTATCCAGCGCACCTGATGGAAGTGACGTTTGTCGACCGTAATAAAGCAGAAGAAGAAGAAGTAGAAGGAAGTGCCGGGGCTCCAGACTGCGACCACATGGTCACGTTTTGCGACTAAAATGTGATACAATGCAAGTAAATGTTTCATCTACTTGCGCATGTGCGACCAATAAATTTGGCGTTTTTTGTTTTTATGTTTGTAGTCTATTTAACACAGTTAGTTGCTGACAGAATTACTGGTCAGTAAAGGCGACACCAGTTCCGTGTGCGGCGTCGCCTCTGGAGCTAAACACGCCTGTTTTAGTCAACAGTTTACTTCACTCCAGGCCGCCAGAAGTCAGAAGCGTCTCGTCGCAGCGGTTCTGTTTTTGACGGAGCACGCTTCCAGAAAGCGTCAAGCTCTCAGCAAAAAGATAGAAAATCAGACACAGAAGCAGGTAAATTTCAAAATAAAAGCCACCTGCAGATCTGCGATCCTGAACTACAGTATGTACAGTAAACATCACGTCACTGCCGATGACACCAGGTTAGCAGTAAGTTTCAGTCAGTGTCAGTGTTTTTTGGGGGGGTTTTTTTGTCATGGACAATAATTTTTATTCGAGCAACCTGCAATTTTGTCATCCGTTCTTAGTCCCATTATCATTATTCATTTATCATTAGTTTATTTATTTTTTTACTGTAAAGTGGAATGAGTCTTGAGTTGAATGATTTTCAAAGGAAAAATACTTAATTACATAAATAAATAAATAAATAAATAAATAGATAGATAGATAGAGGTAAATTTGTCTTGTACTTTTTCTCTTTTGCTGATCTGAAAACTGATCTGATCCGTGACTCAAACCATAAACTGATCTAAACTGTGACTTCATTGATCCGTTGCAGCACCCACAACATGCCGGGAACACAAAATTTGCTGATAAAACTGGCACCAACAACTAAAACATAACACTAGAGTGAACACAGAGCAATTTGAAACATAAATGTGCCATGACCTGTGAACATTGCAGTTTTTGCATTTATTGTTCAGGTATTTATCAGTAAAATGAGAGAAAATGTGAATATTTGCTTTGCAAGTCGATTTTGGTGTGCGCTCCTAAAAATTTAAGTGAAGGGCAGCTGTGCTCCTGATGAAAAAAGGTTGTCTGGAGCCCTGAGGGGGGTAGATTATCATTTGGGTCGGAGGGAAGACAAAGCAAACAGCGCGTGTTTGAAGAAGCCGAGGTCAAAGCTACAACCAAAAACAACTGGAAAATGTGTAGACAGAGATGGAGAAGCCTAACAATAAGAAGAAAGATTTCCACTTTAATCATTGAGTCTGGTTTTCTTCTTCTTCCTGCCTCTTCATCATTGATCAGTGGGTGTATTGGGGAACGTCGCCCCCTAGCGAGCAGTTGTTGTAACTACGGTGGTTTAACTAGGCGGTTTGGTCCACTTCAGTTACTGCAGTTTGAACGAGAACCGAAGCAAATAAAGGTGCAAAATTTTTCTAAAATCCCTGCCCAATATGACCGAGTCCCTGGTCTATCCTGGTGTGAATGCATCGTAAGATATCAGAAAGGGCATCGTTATATCATCACTCCTCTGCGGCCGGCATTCTGACTGAGTTGCCGAATAAGATGTATCGTAAAGTCCCGCCTCCCACGCTGTCATTGGTCCAATCTTTTTTTTTTTTTTTTTTACCAGAGTGGAAATCAGTTTCCAGTGGAGGGAACCCAGACTGACTTGCCGTGTATCTCATATATGGTACTAGTCAGGCTGGCGTTCCAGACTCACATCTACATTCTTTCTCACCATCTTCATTCAGTTCAATTCAATTGAGGTTTTTTTTGTATCGCGCCAAATCACAACAATGTCATTTCAGGACACTTCACTGACAAATAAATTCAAGCTAATTCACAATAGCTGAGCTAAGAAAACAAACAAATTTCTATGTAGTGTGTTATTTGCACTGATGGAAAAGAATGCACTCATTTAAATACTGAACACTAATTAAAGGAACTACATTTATTTGAATTTCACCCTTAAAATTGCTGTTTGGCCCGCGGCACATAATCACTTTGGCCCTTGGAAGCAAAAAATTGGGCGCAATTACTTTAGAGTATTCAAAGAAGATACAAAATGCAAAATGGAAGGTGATTTAGCCCTGTAGCGGGCGCCAAAGTGCAAAACTCAAAGTTCAACAGTGTTGCTTTAAAGTTGTTCAGTTTTCTTTCATGGGCTGGATGTGAATTAAAGGATAACTTTCTTTTTTTTTCAACCTGGACCTTATTTCTGTAGGAGTATATACGTGCATTTACCGGTAAAGTTTCTGCATCACTTTGAGTCCTTCGGAAGATATTGTGCTGAGTCGCCCTTTGGTGTACATCCAGTAAAATGGCAGAGACGGGGCAGCCACTATATAAGACATTATCTGCAGCAAAACTCCTTGATTTTGCCAATACTTTCAGCAGAATGAACGAACGAACCAGTGCTGTTGTCCCGTGAGTCCAGATTTAGCTTTCCGTTTGTTATCAGGGTGTTCTACACTCTTTTCAGGGCCTTGCGTTCAGGATGCGTGCTTCCATATTACAGCTGAGAAGAGCAGCTGCTACCCTGACAACAACAAAAACAAATTTGTGAAACTCACAGGACAATAGTACTTATTTGTCTGTTCATTCTACTTAAAGTATTGATCAAATCAAGGATTTTTACTGCAGATAATGTCTGATTTAGTGACTGCCACGTCTCCGCCATTTTACTATATGTACACGGAAGGGCGACTCAACGTAAAATCTTCCCAAGGAGTCAAAGTGATGCAGAAATGTTACCGGTGAGTAAATGCACATATAAACTCCTAGAAATAAGGTCCAGGTTGAAAAAAAAGAAAGTTATCCTCTAAGAAAACTGGGGCGTAAAGATTCATCTGACAGTGAATAACTGTGATATCGTCAATATGCAAAAGAGCAGTAATAAGAAGAATGTGTTGCAATTACAGAATATATCTAAGGTAATACCAAAGCTTCATTAATATTAATATTTGCCCTGAATATGTATCTTGTCACAGTGGAACGGATAACTAATTCCACGCTTAATAAGCCAAGGCTGACCACAAAAGATACATTGCTGATGTGCTATCCGACGGGATGCCCACATATGTTAGCCAATTTTTTATTTGATATGCAGATAAGCTCAAAAGACACACTGCCAGACTTAGAATGAATAGCATGTAATTTCTTTTCAATTAGCTTTATTATGTTTCCCTGAAATCGGTTGTTTGAAATTGATTTCTTTTTATTAATTTGTAAAACAAATCCATCAAAATAAAACAACCAGTTATGAAATAGTTGGGCCATCTCTGCCAAGACCACCTGATTGATGTATCTGTATTTCCATCGCCTTTCTCTGCCTTGCCAAGTTTCAGTTATCCCTCTTGGCTTTCTTCATACAAAAGCCACATTCATAAATGAGCATTAGTGGTAATCAGGTTTACATCTGTTCGGTGATTCTGCTGCATCACCACTGAGTCACAAGTTAATTTGCTTGTTTTCCTCCTGCATACCCGTTCCCACAAGCGCTCACCATAGAAAAATGTGAGTAAATGAGGCTGCTTCTCCAAAGAAGATGGTAAATGGGCCCAGTCCTTTTTTTTTTTTTTTTAAAAAAAGCCCTGAAATGGGGGAGGAGTTGACTATTATCCACTCTCGCCGTAACCAGTGCCTTGAGATACGATGCTCCACTAGATCCCGAACAGCTGCTTGAGAGAAAAAGACGGGGATGTGATGAAGATTGAAGAAAGGAAAAACCAACATCCAGCTTGTCATAGGAGCTATTCAGCAGATGCCACATTTTATCTTTACTGGGGGCATAAACAGCCCGTAACTACGTCAACGGCAGAGGCAGACAGTATTTTATTAAAAGAAGTGATTGGTGAAATGTTTAGGATTTAAAAGCAGAGCTGAACCCCAGCAGCTATCACGGATAATGGGATGATTATAGACATAGCATCACAAAGAAATCACTATGTGGTGGGAAAAAAATGGCTTTTTCCATCTTTTTACCAATTAAATGAGACAATCTTGTTTTTGATATTGATGTACTCTCGGGACACAGCGGTGCATTAATTTCAGATAGAATCACTGGACTGCTATAGTTATTAATCGCTTCACCATTTTTCTTTTCTCTTAGTTTCTTCATATTATTTATGGATCAGTGTGAAATGAGTGTTTAGTTTCCAACACAAATAACTTTTTTTTCTTAGTTGTACCAGTGTCTTTTATTTGCTTCTTTTACCTAAGTCTTTGATTAAATTAATGTTTTTCACCCTGTTAACTTGCCCAGAAGATGCTCCTTTTACGAGTTAACAGGACATATTATGAGCAAAAACATCTATCAACACTGTAACTGACAAATTTTACTTTAAATTCAGAGTTCCACTACAGTCAACATATATACCAGACTTCATTTTTAATGCATTATGCTCATCTTATGCATAAATAAGATGAGCGCGCAACCAGGGGGCAAGAGAATACAGGGAAAGCAGAAGACGTGCGTTTTACATGCAAGACTCGACTTGGAATGCAGATGAGGTCAAGATGTTACATGAAAATATCAGGGAAATATAATGTTTGAGTCCTGGTATTTGTTCGGTTGCAAAAATCAAAAACGTTAATGCAGTGGTTCCCAAACTTTTTTTGCAGGGCCTCCTTTTCATTGGAAATTATAATGTCAAGCCCCCCATCCCACCACCACTACCACATGCACTCAAACATTTACCATGAGACAGGGAGGGCAATGCCTTTTGATTCACCATCATTTGTTTATTCGTACTAAATATAAATATAAATATATAAAATATATCATACTATATGTGCAAATGCTCCGAACCTTCTATTAGTGACTATAAAACCTTCTCAGTGGTCTTTAAATTGTGATTATGAAGTTTTAAACCAAAATCACACGACAAGAACCATTTTCCAGGACTCTGTTTGTGGAGCGCCAGTAGCTCATTTGCAAATTTCCTCTGAGTTTTGGGCGGAGTATCCCCCCCCCCCCCCCACCCTGCAGCTCAGAACTGGCTCTACATGCTAGCTCTTTCTGCTAGCTTGCAGTAGTGGTGCTCCATCTAGATTACTTAATGAGTCGATTCGATTACGATAATGGGGCCCACGATTTTTCGATTATGGCGATATATAATGTGTTGATTCAATTCAATTATTGAGACCATAATAATCACAATTATTGCGATTTTTAATGCTTTTTTGCATCTAATTCTTTTTTTCTTCATTTGATGCTACATTTGTAAATAAATTAGATTATTAATTCAAGGACACACAGTACTTCCACTAAAGTTTTTCACTGCTGTTCCGACAACCAAGAAATGTGCACATCTTTCAGGATTTCCTCAATATTATTAAGAAATAGCCTGAATTTCATCTGTTCTAATTACACATGTACAGAAATGTCACCCTAAGCAACGGCGGTCTACTGACGGCGTTCGCCCAGATTAGTTTCCAAAAGCTTGTAGTTGAAGTGACGATGTACGCTACATTGTACGGTATATTAAAAACAAAGTTGGGAAAATAACAATGGTGCCTTTGCTTTTCAATTATGTTCAACTGACACAGACCCTCTAAGTACAGAACACTTAACGACATAATGACGAGATAACAGAGACCAGCCTTGCTGTTTGCCACTGAATAAGGCTGCAAATCCGTGCCAATGAATCGGCCTATTGCATGTGTGATCCGACGGGCTTTCTCTGAATTCCTGGGAAGTTTAGTGATCGTATCAAAGATGGTCCTCTGTTGTGCTGGGACAGGCGGCGGTGCTTTCTCCGTCTCAACATGGAATCACTTGAGGTGCTGTAGCATGTTCGTTGTATTACGAGGTACTTAATTTTAATGTTTTGTCCAGAGTTTTGTAAGAGTTTTCCTAAAACTAAAACCATACCCAGGTGGCAAAACTATTGCAGGGTCTTTAGCTGGAGCGCTAAGCTGCATGGGGGGAGCCATTCTTGTTGTTGTGTGTCACTCGTTAAACTGTCCGAGCGGCGGCGGGGAGCGCGTCATGGTTCCTTCTACTTTTTTATGGTTTTGTTTTGCGTGGGAAATCATCACGGCAAGCTAATCGATGCCAAATCGTCACATGACCCATCGTGATGCATCGCCGGATCGATGAATTGCAAACAACACTAGCTTGCAGCCTAATTTCTAGACCCAAAGATAAATTGTTTGTTGTAAGTTTACTTCTGCCTTTTGGTGCTCTGTCTCTGCCTTTGATCATGACAGAAACTTCATAAATAAGGAGGATAAAGTGGATTTTGATCAGGTTCCTGACATTGACAAACATCTATGTGTGTGGTCTGTTATACTGTATTGTTGTTCCTGTTAAACCATAAGCATTGTTCTGAATAGGTGGAGGGGGCTTAGCAGGGTAAAAGCTTTGTGATTGGGCATCTGGTTAGTGACATCATTAATCCCAGTTTGTCTGAGATTGCCTTGTAGGGCCTGCCATTGGTTAATAATGATTTGAATGCACAAATACTCAGAAATGCAATTTTGAGTTTAGTTTTCTCAACATTTGTCCTTTACCATGAGAAATATGTCACAAGAACTTATAAATATGAAAAAGAAAAAGAGAATATACTGTAGCTAAAGTGAGGTGGAGAAGACAACAAAAATGAAGAAAAGTTATACAGCTGTTTGAAATCCAACCATATAGCGTGGTGTTACTTCAGATATGAGACAGCATGTCTATTGACTGGTGGTAAAGAAAGCTCTTTGTGACTCTCGTTGAAATTTCTTTCATTTGAGTGGCAGACAGATGCACGGGGCTGCGTCTGAACACATGGAGCTCCCGCTGAACTCCAGGCTGCACATGTATAAAGTTGACGAGTCTCAAGCTCATTTGGTTCAAATTAGCAGCCAGACATTAGCTGGTGATGTCAAGTCAGTGGCTCAAATACTTCTTTACCCTCATATTTCTAGTGTTGTTGAAACTGATGGAAAACAGATATATTTTTATTGTCATACTTTCTCTCCCATTTTATAATATAGCTTCATTTTCAAAAGTATAAATTTTCCAAACTGATCAAAGAACAGCGTAAAGTTGGAGGGGACTGCACGCCGTGTCATCGGCCACTAGGCAGAAATGTGAGGCCAGATTAGCATTTTTATACATCTTTATTCTTTATATGAGGAAAAAGGTTCAGCTTTTTTTTCCATAGTAAAAACTTTGAAATTGGCCATTTTTAGGAATGCAGATAAGGCCTGATGGTCTTCTCACTCTCTCCCGCGCAGAATGTTATTTTAAACTATGAATTATAAATGTGTCTGCTGTTTATTGTTTGTGCAAATAAAAAAAATGACAGACAGATGAGATCAAAGACAACAGCTTGAATTTTTATCTATTTTTTACTTCTATAACTGGTAATGTGAATGTGCGCTTTTGATAAACATTGTAAGATTTTTGCCATTTAAACTGAAAATAGGTGATTTTTAATCTGACAGATCAGAGCAAACAAACACCTCGGCCCGGTTGTTGCTGCCTGTCATCCTTCGAGAGCTTGATTCCAGTGATAGAAGTGCAGCTCAGATGTCTTCCTATTAGCACACTGAATCAGCCGTGCTGTTTCCTGCGTGCAGAGATAGATTTGCTATTTTATTTATTTATTTATTTGTTTTAAGTGAGCCGCATTTGCCATGCAGCAGGGTTGTTACAGGAGAAGCTTGGGAAATGAACTTTGAATGAGCTTGTTTGACATGAGTCATTCAGAGCAGAAGGAGAAAATGTTGTTTCTGATGCATAAAATATGACTGCAGCATGATGGGAGATGATTGAAGCGTGGATGGCTTTCTCTATTCTGGCTGAGGTGATTTATTTTCAACAGAATGCAGTGAGAAATGGGAGGAAATAGAAGTAATTGTAAACTCTAAAATAAATGGCTGTAAGGGTGTAGAAACGGTCACCAGCTCAGTCGTAACCTGGTTATCCTTTCAGGAGCAGGATAACACAGAGAATGTCATGCTAAAGAAGTGAGAAGGAATAAAGCATTTGCCTTGCAGTAACTTGTGCACGACGGGGCTCCAAAGCTAAAATGTTGTTTAGCAACACTTTGAGACAATCACTGCAGTCAGGTGTTTTCTTTAACGTCCAATCAGATGTCTGCACCTGTTGACAGGTATGTGGGTCCATTGTTCATGGGAAAGGTGCTCTGAGATGTTATAAGGTATTATTTCTAACCTCAATTCAAAATCAATATTATATCACTAAATTATAATTTTGTAATTTTTACTTTTTCATTAGTTTCTTTTGTTTCTTGTTATTTGAATTACTGTTGTGAATTTAGCCATTTCTTTAATGGGAAGGAATCATTTTGAGGACAACTGTATGCCTTTTTTATATAATGTCATAACCGTACTTGAATTAGTGATATTTTAACACCTTTTTCTGCAGATAGCACCTCTACAGTGACTTATCTAACAAGTATTATGCACCTTTTGACAGCTGCCATGCTTTTATTCCTTAATGCACTTCCTTTTCTCTGTTAAAAACAAGAAAAATATTGTAATCAGTTGCTTTCTGGCTCTTTATGCGATGCTGTCAGACGGGCTGTAAATGTCATGCTGCAAAGTCTTCCAGACCACTTCAAGTCCAGTAATTTTCCCAGCCAATCTCCTTCCTTGTCACTTTTTTGTAAAGCGGTCTCTCTCTTCCTTCTTCCCCCGGCAGCCTCTAACCCATGCGAGGAGAATGATGGACGTGGTCCCTGTTCACATCTGTGTCTCATCAATTACAACCGCACTGCGTCCTGCACCTGTCCACACCTCATGAAGCTTTCGGCCAACAAACAATCCTGCTTTGGTGAGTGGGAACACCTTCCTCATTTTTCAAGACTTCTCATTATGTTATCAGAGTTAGAACATAAGATACTACACAGGAGAGGCATTTTCTTTTACATATGACTGTCTTCCCTTTTCAACGACAACCACATTTACATCAGACTTGTATTATCACACCTTCACCTGGATCTGACAGTAGAGATCAGCAAGAGTGCCTCATCTCACATGATTGATTGCTTAATTATCCCACCAGCACTGAAAAGGTTCCTCCTGTATGTGCGGCGGTCTGAAATCCGTGGTGTGGACATTGATAACCCTTACATGAACGTCATGACGGCGCTGACGGTGCCAGACATCGATGATGTCACCGTGGTGGACTACGATGCTCAGGAAGAGAGGATCTACTGGGCTGACATCAAAACTCAAACCATCAAAAGGGCATTCATCAATGGTACCCAGCTAGAGACAATCATTTCTTCAGGTGGGTGGACGCCATTAGATGACAAAGTTATCACTATTTATCAAATGACAGCTCATCTGTTGAATATACAGTTGTGTGAAAAAGTGTTTGCACCCTTCCAGATTTCTGATTTTTTTGCATGTTTGTCACACTTAAATGTTTCAGATCATCAAACAAATTTAAATATTAGACAAAAATAACACAAGTAAACACAAAATGCAGTTTTTAAATGAAGGTTTTTTATTAGTAAGGGGGGAAAAAATCCAAACCGCCATGTCCCTGTTTGAAAAAGTAATTGCCCCCTAAACCTAATAACTGCTTGTTCCACCTTAGCAGCAACAACTGCATCAAGCGTTTGTGATAACTGGCAGTGAGTCTTCTTCAGCGCTGTGGAGGAATTTTGTTCCACTCATCTTTGCAGAATTGTTGTAATTCAGCCACATTGGAGGCTTTTCCAGCATGAACCGCCTTTTTAAGGTCATGCCACAGCATCTCAATGGGATTCAGGTGGGGGCTTTGACTAGGCCACTCCAAAGTCCTCATGTTGTTGTTCTTAAGCCATTCAGAGGTGGACTTGCTGGTGTGTTCTGGATCATTGTTCTGCTGCAGAACCCAAGTGCGCTTCAGCTTGAGGTCACCAACAGATGGCCGGACGTTCTCCTTCAGGATTTTTTGGTAGAAGCAGAATTCATGGTTCCATTTACCACAGCAAGTCTTCCAGGTCTTGAAGCAGCAAAACAGCCCCAGACCATCACACTACCACCACCATGTTTTACTGTTGCTATGATGTTCCTTTTCTGAAATGCCGTGTTACTTTTACGCCAGATGTAATGGGACCTCCACCTTCCAGAAAGTTCCACTTTTGTCTCGTCAGTCCACAGAGTATTTTCCCAAAAGTCTTGGGGATCATCAAGATGCTTTCTGGCTAAACTGAGACGAGCCTTTATGTTCTTTTTGCTCAGCAGTGGTTTTGGTCTTGGAACTCTGCCATGCAGCCATTTTTGCCCCCCAGTCTCTTTCTGATGGGGGAGTCATGAACACTGACCTTCATTGAGGCAAGTGAGTCCTGCAGTTCTTGGATGTTGTTCTGGGGTCTTTTGTGACCTCTTGGATGAGTCGTCGCTGTGCTCTTGGGGTCATTTTGGTCGGTCGGCCCCTCCTGGGAAGGTTCACCACTGTTCCATGTTTTCACCATTTGTGGATAATGGTTCTCACTGTGGTTCTCTGGAGTCCCAAAGCTTTAGAAATAGCTTTGGAACCTTTTCCAGACTGATAGATCTCAGTTACTTTGTTTCTCATTTGTTCCTGAATTTCTTTGGATGGCAGCATGATGTCTAGCTTTTGAGGATCTTTTGGTCTACTTCACTTCATCAGGCAGGTCCTGTTGATATCTTGATTGAGAACAGGTGTAGCAGTACTCAGGCCTGGCTCGAGAAATCAAACCCAGTTTCCAAATGCTTGATTGCAGTTGTTGCTGCTCAGGGTGGCCCAACCAGTTTTAGGGTTTAGGGGACAATCACTTTTTCACACAGGGCCATGACAGTTTGGACCCCCCCCCCCCCCCCCCCTCCCCCTTAATAATAAAAATCTTCATTTAAAATCTGCATTTCGTGTTTACTTGTGTTATCTTTGTCTAATATCTAAATTTGTTTGATGATCTCAAACATATAAGTGTGACAAACTTGCAAAAAAAAAAAAAAAAGAAATCAGGAAGGAGGCAAACACTTTTTCACACAACTCTACATGCAAGGTTCAGAGTGCAGCAAACATGAGTCCAAGTATGGATCATTTGTCCACAATCATTTATACTTCTCCCTCTGCACAGCGAAGCAGCTTAACAACTTTCCCGTGCACTTCCTTTCAGACATAGTGAACTGTCGGGGTCTGGCTTTAGACTGGCTTTCCAAGAACTTATACTGGCTCAGCTCTGAAAATGACGAGTCACAAATCAATGTGGCTCGCTTCGATGGCTCCCTGAAGACGTCCATCATCCACGGCATTGATAAGCCAAGGTGTCTTGTAGTGCACCCTGCCAAGGGGTAAGTAGATTAGAGAAGTCTCTGCACCTCATGAGTGCATCGCCCTCCATTTATAGTATTTGGAAACCTTGACCTGTGCAAAAGGGGAGATCAAGGCGTTGTAAAGAAACAATGTTATACAAGCTTAAAATGTTGGTACAGATTTTTACAAGGTTGCCAGAGGAAAATAAATTAGCTGACTTACCTTCAATTTGCAATTTAAAAAAAACAATCATTGATTTTTGTGTAAAAATCCTGGTTTCCTATGTTTAATTGAATTACTACCTTTCTCTCCATGCTTTCCCACACAGGAAAGTCTATTGGACAGATGGGAACACCATTAACATGGCTAACATGGATGGAAGCAACAGCAAAGTCCTCCACCAGAATCAGAGGGATCCCGTAGGTCAGTATATAAGCTTTGCATGACCAAGACCACCAACGTAGCTGTACCTCATTTAACATGAACATAAATCACTAAATTAAAAGCACTTAGATGATTTGCTGCAGCTCAATTTTCCTAATAACTCAAGTGCACTTGATCTGTTTAATGATGTGACTACTACTGTCTGGAAGGATTAAATGCAGGAGCTGCAGTCTGTTTGTAAAAAGGTGTGATGGTAGTCCGCAGCAAACGTTGCAGTATCTCAAAGACGCAACAGAAAAATGACTGCCAGCTTTACTCTTGCACAAATCATGTTTTATCTGTGTTTAAAAATGAAAATTAATTTACTATATGTAATAATTTATTCATTGTACAGTAGGGCTGGATGATATAGAAAAAAAAACATATTGATATAAAAAATTTTACTGAACAATATCAATATATATTGATAAGTATTTAAAAATGAACATAAAGTGCATTTTTATAGCATGAGTACTTGATATTTTTCTGACAGCTGACAGTAGCAGAATGTTTTTGGCGCATGACTCACCGAACCCGGCGACACATGCTTTGCTCTGATGTGAGCTGCCTGAACTGCTTTGATTCTGATCGTTTCGTCGCCATATTCTCCTACTCGACAAACACTAACAGGGTTACTTTGGGGTCCTAAAAAGCCTTTAAAGTCTTGAATTTACAAATCTGCATTTAATACCTTGAAGGGTCCTTAAATTTGACAGTTGAGGTCTTAAATTTCATCTGGTAGGTCTTAAATTTTTATACGCTCCAACAGATTTCCGTCATTTAGAAAAATGACCGTAAAAAACAACAACCCCCCCCCCCCAACAAATCCACTTGTTTCTCCCAACCATCAGGAAGAGATCAGGGCAGGCCACCTGTTAGGTTTGCGTGTTTGTGCAAAAATCTTCAATCCATCTTCAAAGGAAATTTCAAACCGGGTACCAATGATAGACGTAGGTAATGATGGCCAAAAGTTGTTGTTTAATCTTTCTTTTTTGACAATATCTTTGAAAATGTAGAGGGATCTGTGTTTTTGCCAGCGTAGCTGTGAAATAGGCATTAAATTATGTTCCAGGTGGTCTTAAAAGTCTTAAATTTAACTTGCTGAAATGTGCAGGAACCCTGACTAAACCCTCCACTTCCCACTGGGCCACAACATACTTACAGGCTTCTTTGGTTCTGCCATCCACCAGATCAGGTGATAATTTCACTAAATAACATGATTGAAGCTTGATTTTCACCAACAACTTCTGCCAGAGTGTCCCATGGCGAGTACATGAAAAAGTTGAATAAAAAAAGTGTCATTTTCAATTTCCCTGTGCTGTTTCTGTATTCATGTGAAACCATCAGCCTTGGGTATATTGTGTCACAGCCACAAACCCTTGTTGTACTTTTGAAATGCATGAAGCGATGGCTTCACACTGGGGTGAATATTGCTTCAGCTTAGTCTGTTTCACATGCATCTTGTATGCTGGATCTTTCATTGTTTTTCACCTTTGTCCCTTTAAGAAGCTTTCCAACTCAGCAGCAATGCTCCCACCCACCCTGCTGGCTGCAGCGCGTGTATCATTCTCATTCACTGTTGGTTATTCTTTAAGGTACACGAATGCATAGATGTGCAGGTGTTGCTTTTTTTATGCAGTTGTAAGCTGTAGTGATCCATGCATATGGAAATGCAGGATTTTCTGTCAGATGGTGTGCTTTGTTCTACCCTGTTGACACCAAGGTAAGATTAGAAGGAAAATGTGCAGGGTTGTAGAATCCATTCATTCTGGGTTCTTCCACCAAACAAAATGCTTGAAACTGATGTTTTTCTCCCTTTTAAATAATTACTAGAAACAATATTGGGAGTTTAGTCCCAAAGAAAGAAAAAAACAAGACAGAATTTCTGAATCTGTCTTCATCCCTCTCTTTATGACCATGACTTTTAAAGGAGCTGTATCAGCTTTTCAAACGTTCCCAAAGTCAAATACAGGCATTTATAAGCTAAACATGTTCCCATCGCTACTATAGAAACTAATTTGGTGTTAATTATTAACTTTTTATGCATCTAATTTCCAACACAGAAGTAAGATGGCTGACTGTACTGAACCACTGTAGTTCTTGACCAATCTCAACATGTTTTACGCCCATTTCGTGGCGTCGCCCCGGAAAAGACACAGATTCTGAAGGGTCACAGAATTGTTTTTAGCACCGGCTTCGTCACTCACGTGGACGTTTTTTGTAAACATTGATGGATAATCGGACTCCGATCGACAGAATAAAATGAAGCAGCCTGTTATGGAGCTGTATGCTCGACCCAGAGTCTGATATGGTGTTTGAAGTACACGCAGTACCACAGAAGTACCACAGAGACCCTGACAAGTAAGTACATTCACTAACAAGTCATAGGTTAACTGTTAGCATTGAGCTGGGAGAGGTTTTTACTCACCGGTGTTGTTGTCTGTTGGTGAGGCGTTTTTATGGTGGTAACTGTGTCAAGTTTCAGAAGTAATCCCCAAGAAAAAACACTTTACTGCCCGAAATTCATGAAGTTGTCACGAGTGAAGTTCAAACACAAAGTTGAGGACTTTTCTGCTCTGAAGATAAAATCTAACCACTTCTGGCAAGTCGATTCATCCAGTACAACAAATGATACCAATACCAAAGATGATGGTCGATACTCGTTGCTATATTCGATACTAAAGGGGAGAAAAATCACCAAAAAATAACAATGCAAACAATACATCAAAAATATATTAATAAATATGAGAAAAGACCTAAAAATCGAATCACAATTAACTAATTAGAATAATTAATTTAGCATTTTAAAAGATAGATTTTTTTTTAATGTGTTTGTCTACAGTGTATTTTAAAATGCATCAATATGTGACTGTAAGCCAGGCTGAGATCATCCAGCAGCAGTTTCAGGTGTTTATGGATCGGAGAACATCTCACACACAAGCACACACATAAACAGACACATGCACACACCCACGCACACACATACACTTCTCTCTTTCTACCCCCTTACCCTAACCCTAACCAAAACCTAATTCTAACCAAAACTCTAAAACAAAATCTTGACTCTCAAAAATGGTCTTTCTCAGTGGACCAGCCAACATGTCCTCACTTTCCAAAAATGACCCGTCTTTGTTGGTTAAAAACACAAAATGGTTCTCATAATGTAGCAAGAGCAGGAACGCACGCACGATTCATTGTAAATAAGCAACTGCACCTCCTTGTAACTAAAACAATCGGCTGGGCTTCGTCTTCAGAAGCTGTTGTTACAAACTACAGCTCAAGGTCAAACTTCCTATTAGTCACACAGAGCCTCTTTGTCTCCACTGCATTTCTTCATTCTCCTCGGCCTGTCAGCAGCGCAGATAGCAGGGTGCACCGTATTTCACCGGTTTCATTTATGATTATGGCACAGACCTGGGGACAAGTGTAAATTAATGATGCATTGTGACTGTGAATCTGCCAGACATAAATCCAACACATGGTGAGAGACAGTGAGATGTCCAGAGGTACACAATTGAAATTGCTTTCAGCTCCAACCATTAATGGGAATATTCTTTGGAAAAAAAAAAAAAATGTTCTCGCCAGCCAGGAAATGGAATCAAAAGCAGTCGGCTCTCATTTTTGTTCATTTTTCATGCCAGCTGGAGCTCTTTTAAAGAGATTCCCTAGAAAGATGTTATGAGCAGATGCCGAAACATTTTTATTAGCCCTCACTCAACCAAATGTATCAGAAATACACATGTAAACCTAAATTTAATGCAGTAAACAAACTGTGTTTAAACAATCCTGTTTACCACTCAAAGAACTTTGACACTACAAGTCACAGCCATTCATAAACACACACTTCTCAGACTACCTGTGTTTCGTTTTACCATCACACACACACATTCCTGCATCAGAGGCAACGTGGAGTTCTCCAAGGACAGGCAGGCATGTGATCGGGGAATGCGGGGATCGAACCATAACTGGCAGACCACCACTCTTCCTCCTGAGCTACCACCACCCCAGTACTGCAGTATGATACCACAGCGCTACTCAAAGCAAAGTCAGAAGTAAATTTATTTATTCAGAGATGCACGATATTACCAGCCAGATATCGACTTATAATGAACGATATTTATAACCAATATATACCGGGGTTAGACAATGAAACTGAAACAGCTGTCATTTTAGTGTGGGAGGTTTCATGGCTAAATCAGACCAGCCTGGTGGCAAATATTCATTAATTGCACCAGTAAGAGCAGAGTGTGACGGTTCAATTAGCAGGTAAAAAGCACGGTTTTGCTCAAAACATTGCAATGCATACAACATCGTATCAGAGTTCAAAAGAGGACAAATTGTTGGTGCATGTCGCATCTGTGACCAGGACAAGTCTTTGTGATGTATCAAGAGCCACAGTATCCAGGGTGATGTCAGCATACCACCAAGAAGGACGAACCACATCCAACAGGATTAACTGTAGACGCAAGAGGAAGCTGTCTGAACGGGATGTTCGGGTGCTAACCCGGATTGTATCCAAAAAACGTAAAACCACAGCGGCCCAAATCACGGCATTCGCTTGGCCCAGGACTTGTGCTAGATGGGCCAAGGACTACTGAACCATTCTGGAGGACCATGTGCATCCAAAGGTTCAAACATTGTATCCTGAAGGCGGTGCAGTGTATCAGGATGACAATGCACAAATACACACAGCAAGACTGGTGAAAGATTGGTTTGATGAACATGAAAGTGAAGTTGAACATCTCCCATGGCCTGCAAAGTCACCAGATCTAAATATTATTGAGCCACTTTGGGGAGTTTTGGAGGAGAGAGTCAGGAAACGTTTTCCTCCACCAGCATCACGTAGTGACCTGGCCACTATCCTGCAAGAAGAATCCCTCTGACCACTGTTCAGGACTTGTATATGTCATTTCCAGGCCGAATTGTCGCTGTATTGGCCGCAAAAGGAGGCCCCACACCATACTAATAAATGATTGTGGTCTAAAACCAAGTGTTTCAGTTTCATTGTCTAACCCCTGTACATTATATACAGTATATACAGTATGTATATCTATATATATAGATATAGATATAGATATATATATATTAAGATAGATATATACATATACACTGTATATATGTATTTTTATTATTATTTTCATGATCTGGAGTCAGGAGGTTTCCCTCTGTGCCGCCAGCCAGCAGCAGGACCGGTTCCTGCTTCAGCTGAAGCTTGTAAACTGTTTCGTCTTCGGCTTAAACTTTGGAGAAGTTGCTTTTAGACCAGGAGGATACAGTCCTGGTCCCCTTTTTTCCTCTCTTCTTTGGCTCACCAGTCTCCAACATTCAGCTGTTGTCTCTCTCACTGTGATGCGGACCGGAGGACTCTCATTCAGGACCGCAGCACCAACCAACCCCGTGATGTCCCAGCTTAGAGGACTGCAACATGGTGGTGCCCTTGTCATGAAAACATAAAACGTCGCCCCGTTTTTTTTGTTCTATGCTCATATTTTTCACGTTTGGTATCAGACCATGACTCAGTCTAGTAAATAAAGTTAGGTTGGTAGACTGTTTCGTTTCCACTTTGAAGTTTGACTTGCAAAGTCTTAAAGGAGCTGTATCATGCTTTTCAAATGTTCCAAAGTCAAATATGGCATTTATAACTAGATATGTTCCCATCGTTACTATAGAAACAATTTGTGTAAATATTAGTTTTCGATCATCAATTTCCACCGGAAGTAAGATGGCTGACTGTACTAACCGGAGCTCTCCCAATTGCAGCATGTTTTCCCCATTTCATACGTCCCCCGGAAGAGACACTATTCTGAGGGTCACTGAATTGTCTGTAGCACCGGCACCGGCCTCTCATGTGGATGTTAGTAGAAACATTATGGAAATACCCGATCGACGGGAAAAACAGACCAGCCTGTTATGGAGCTGTATGCGCTCGACCCAGAGTCTGATATGGAGTTTGAAGTACACGTAGTACCCCAGAAGTACCACAGAGACCCCTACAAGCAAGAATAGCGAACAAATCATAGCAACAGTTAGCGCAGCAACAGCACTCACGTGGATCTTGTAAACATTGATGGAAATTACTCCGACGCGGGACAAACGGAGCAGCCTGTTATGGAGCTGTATGCGCTCGACCCAGAGTCTGATATGGAGTTTGAAGTACACGCAGTACCACAGAAGTACCACAGAGACCCCTGACAAGTAAGTAAATTAGCGAACAAATCATAGCCAACAGTTAGCTGAGTTGAGAGATGTGTTGACTCACCAGTGTTTTGTCTGTCCATGCCGTTTTTATAGCAGGAACTGCGTCATGTTTCAGAGTAATCCCAGAGAAAAAACACTTTACTGCCCGAGATTCATGATGTTGTCAGGAGTGAAGTTCACACACAAAGTTGAGTTTTTTTTCTGCTCCTGAAGTAAAATCCAACCACTTCTGCAATCATTCATCCAGTCACAAATACACTCCACCTACAACCACGCTAACGAACTCCATTTTCCCAACTTCTTCCTCTAACTTAAAAAAAAAAAAAAAAAAAAAAGGAAAATTCTCCTGAACTTGGAGCAAACGTCTGTTAGCTGTGGCTGCTTGTCTCTAGGAAATCTTCCTCAGGTGTTAGTTTCTTCCTCAAGTGAGATTCTCTGAGTTTCTTTCAACAAGGCGTCTTCTCGATCTAGCATGCGCATTTGACTTTCGTATTGTGCCACGTTCATACGTAACGGGTGGGTAGTCAGCCGTTTCAGAGGTGCCTTGTAAAATCATTTACCACAAATGAAAAAAAAACTAAACTTCTTATAGAAATGCCCTAACTGAAAAGCTCAAAAGTCCATTTTCATATAGGCTCCTTTAAATCTGCTCTTGATTACAGCTGGTTAGCTTATTTATAATCCTTAATTGTCTGTGAGGAGGCATTTGCTGTTGTGATTCTGAATATCCTGCTTTTTTTGTGTCAGGCACCACATTGCACCAAACGTCAGCCTACTGAGTGCTAACCTAGAGTGTTCTCTTCACTTGTCTCTTCCCCAGGTCTCTCCATAGACTTCGCTGCCAACAAGCTGTACTGGATAAGCTCGACCAACAGCACAATCAACAGGTGCAATCTGGACGGCGGCGGGCTGGAAGTACTGGAGACTCTAAAGAGGGTGTTAGCCAAAGGCACCGCTCTGGCCGTGATGGGTGAGTGGAGCTTGTCGCAAGTGCATCTGATTGCCTCGGGGGATTACTCAAAGGGTGTGAGGAGATTATGTGTTTCCCGGTTAAGTGGCTCCAGAGTCGAGTCAGTTAAGCAGTCCTTGCAACAGTTGTGCTTCGCTTTGTGTGAAGTCGCAGGAGCATTAGATAATTAAAACACAACACAGCAATGATTGATGATTGATTTTCCAACTCCTTTCATAATGAAAAGGGTGGAGGATGTTAATTACATGTTGATTCTTGCTATCAGTGCTGAATCCAATGTGTCACACCATCCATCAACTCATAGTTCATTAGAAAGCGTGGCAAATCTAAGTCTCTTCTAGATTTAATATGTACGACCTGGCTCTAGCCCCTTTTCTTCTCATTCATGCTGTACAAGTACATCACAGTCATGAGTTACAGCAAATTTACTCAACCTGGCATGTCTTTGTGTACCGCCACACTTGTCCTTCCATATATTGCCTTATAACATTCAGAAAATGCTTCCTGAACATGCCAGATCCGGTACTGAAAGAACACTTACTCTCAACCGAATGATTGCGCCACACGAGGAATGTAAACCATGTTTCACACGATGCATGTCTACTTTATTCAACCCGACAGATACCTAATTGAGATTAGAAAAAAAAAAATTATCTTTTTTTTTTTTTTTTTTTAAAGGAAAAAAAAAAAGAGATTAGAAATTTATTTTCTGATTGACCTGGCCAAGAAGGCAGCAGCATTTTATGTGGGATGGTTTTTGTTATGTTTGTGGAGCTTTTGGGGCTTTAGCTTAGCTGTGCAGATTAAGAATGAAAATGACAAATGATATAAAGAAACTTAAAAAATGGTTTGACTATAATAAGTTACCTCTTAATTTGAAAAAACCAAAAAAACTAAGTTTGTGGTTTTTGCCAATAGAATACAGGAGGAAATTGATTTTTATATTGATGGAGTGAACATTGAAAGAGTGCATGAAGTCAGGTCTCTGGGTGTCCAATGGGATGATAAATTAACATGGAAAAATCATATTGCATACATTAAAGGAGCTGTATCATGCTTTTCAAATGTTCCAAAAGTCAAATATAGGCATTTATAAGCTAGATATGTTCCCATCGTTACTATAGAAACTAATTTGGTGTTATATATTAGTTTTCGATGCATCTAATTTCCAACACGGAAGTAAGATGGCTGACTGTACTGAACCGCGGAGCTCTCGACCAATTGCAGCATGTTTTACGCCCATTTCATGACGTCGCCCCGGAAGAGACACTTATTCTGAAGGGTCACAGAATTGTCTGTAGCACCGGCACCAGAGCTCTCATGTGGATGTTAGTAGTAAACATTGATGGATAATTCCTCCGATCGACGGGATAAAACAGACCAGCTTGTTATGGAGCTGTATGCGCTCGACCCAGAGTCTGATATGGAGTTTGAAGTACACGCAGTACCACAGAAGTACCACAGAGACCCCTGACAAGCAAGTATTTTAGCGAACAAATCATAGGCTAACAGTTAGCGCTGAGCTGAGCAGCACTCACATGGATCTTGTAAACATTGATGGATAATCGGACTCCGATTGACGGGATAAAACAGACCAGCCTGTTATGGAGCTGTATGCTCGACCCAGAGTCTGATATGGAGTTTGAAGTACACGCAGTACCACAGAAGTACCACAGAGACCCCTGACAAGTAAGTAAATTAGCGAACAAATCATAGCCGAACAGTTAGCATTGAGCTGAGAGATGTGTTGACTCACCAGTGTTGTTGTCTGTCCATGCGCGTTTTTATAGCAGGAACTGCGTCATGTTTCAGAAGTAATCCCAGAGAAAAAAACACTTTACTGCCAGAGATTCATGAAGTTGTCAGGAGTGAAGTTCACCCACGAAGTTGAGTTTTTTTTTCCCCCTGCTCCTGAAGTTAAAATCCAACCACTTCTGGCAAGTCGATTCATCCAGTACAACAAATACACTCCCACGCTGAGCATAACCACGCTGAACGTAACTGCATTTTCCCCAACTTGCTGTCCTCTAGAGCTTAAAAAAAAAAAAAAAAAAAAGGAAGAAAATTCTCCTGAACTCTGGATCAAACGTCTGTTAGCTGATGGCTGCTTGTCTCTGAGGAAATCTTCCTGCAGGTGTTAGTTTCTTCCTCAGAGAGTGTGTATAGGATTCTCTGAGTTTCTGTTCAACAGAGGGCGTCTTGCTACGATACTGAGCGTGCGCATTTGGACTTTCGTGATTGGTGCCACATTCATACGTAACGGGGTGGGTAGTCAGCCGTTTGCAGGGAGGTAGCGCTTGGTTTAAATATTCATGTAGATTACTCAAATATGCATGAATGAAGAAAAATAACGATTTAAATCATTTCTTGATGAGGAAATAACACACTGACATGCTGAAAAGCTCTTAAAAGTCCATTTTTCATGATAGGGCTCCTTTAAATCTAAGGTTGCCAAAAATGTCTTTATTTTGAATCAAGTAAAGTACTTTTTTGGATACTAATATATTGAGAATGCTTACAATGCACTGGTTTTACCATATTTTATGTACTGTCTGGTTGTGTGGGGCAAAACTTATAAGAGCAGTATTACTCCATTGTTTTTGTTACAGAAAAGGGCTGTAAGAATAATGTATATAGTAAAGCTTAGAGAACATACAGTCTTTTTATTTTGTCTGGTTTATTGAAAATAATGGATTTAGTTGAGCTTCAGACTTTGATAATATTGCATAAAGCAAAGAATAAATAATCACCAGAACAGTTACAGAACCTATTTGAATATGAAGAGGAGGATTGCAGACGCTGGTTGGATTTTAAACGTGGGTTTGGTCGATTAGCGTTAAAACAAATGTGTATTTCTGTTGCTCCGGCTGTATTTGAGATATTACAAATGTGCTCCAGAGTCTCGTTCAGCATGACGGTGAGCAGAAAATGAAGGAACATCATTCTGTGGGTGCACTATTCCTTTATATTGAATCAGTTTAATTAAATTGAGTACAAGGAAATTAGTGATGATGAGGGAGCAGGTTTCCCACAATCCAGTTCACTTCTTTTAACAGCAAATTAGATCATTCACAAATGAAGAATTTATAAAATATTTATAAATAATAAATAAGGTGACTGCTCTCAACTTATGATTTATTCCTGTATTTAATACCTATCATCCAGACAGCTGCTACACCTTGACAACGACGTCTGCGCTCTGACTTTAGTTTGAGCTAAACCCACCCAGAATAAGTTCCTGTTAACAATTTTGAGTTCATCAATTACTTTTAGTAAGATGAACTTGAAATCATCATATTGTTCCACAATGAAACAGTTTGTATGGAGAATCTCATTTATGTGAAATTAATCACATCAAGTTTCCTCCACAACCTCTTTCACTTACAGCTTAATCAGATTTATCAAGTTCAGGAAAATTCTACAATATTAAACCATTCTAGACGACTCTACTGAGTTATTACTGTTAATAAAAGCTAAATTTTTCCAAGGCAGCTACTGTGCATAATTTTTTTTAAGTAAAGCCAACTAGTTAGTTTCTACAGTGTATATAGACCCTGATACCACATACAGAGTTGTCAGCTGTCTATTATTCTTTGTTTTTTTTTTCTTTTTTTCCATTGCATAAACAATTGTAAGATATAAAATGAAAGAATGCTGTCAGACTGTGTTCTTGATGTGTGTCATTAAGCGTGACAGGCCTTTGCTTCCTGTGTGTTGGGGACTGGCAGCGCATGCAAAGCGCTTTAATGACAGTTTTACTGAATAACAACGAGATGAATCCCACTGATTTGTTAGCTAGTAGTATTTCATGAAACCCCCATCTTTTAGGCACATTTTTTATAAGCATTTCTTACAGCTTAGACTTTGGAAGGATGGACCTTCGAGACTTCATTATTTCATTTCACAAATGGGAACTAGAATATAAGGTGACATAGACTAATGACTTGGTTCCTGCACAGGAGCAGGTACAGCAAAACAGTGAAATGATGTCTGCAGGACTCCATCACTCACAATTAATGAAATTTTTTTAGTTACGTTGAGGAAAATATAAAGTAGAATGAACAGCATTGTGTAAAAGATTTTATTGCTCTTTGTAAAATATGAGAATATCAGTGTTTTAACTTTAGCAGCACAGCTATATGCAGGAGAGATGGTATTTCATACTGATAGAACCACATTTAATGTTTTTTTTAAATCAACTTGGCATGGGATAATTGGCTTCAACCAGACGGGGAGGACATTACGCCATCAAACATTTTAATTTCACCTTTTCTGAAGTTATGTCGTAAGTGAGAAGAAAGTTCTCAAAGTATGAAATGAGATTTAATATTCCTCACTGAGTGTTAAAGCAGCACAATTCACACCGTGCACACACGCTGAGTACTACAGTTCACTGTTTGCATTTGGTTATGCACGTTTACATTCAGTTTCTGCCTTCAACATGTATTCCTTCTTAAAGGAATAGTACACCCAAACAATGTTGTGCATTCATTTTCCACTCACCCTCATGCTGAGCAAGACTCTGGTGCACTTTTTTTTAATATCTCAAATGCAGCCCGAGATCCGGAAGGGGGGGTCGTTTTCCCACAACTTTCATATAATGGAGGTGACCAGGGCTCGAACCAAAAACGTCCATAAACGTCCACAAAAACTTGTCAATATTCCTCCATACTGCTCGTCCAATGTAATCCAAGTGTCCTGAGTGGGTAGCGTCCAGAATTTACTCCAAATGGCATCATTTAGTATATTTTTAGAGCCTAAACAGTAGAACATCCAGCTGCTGCAAAGCGTGCCCTTGCAAGTTCATGACGCAACGGAAGCCGCGGCAGACTAGATCCCACGTTCTCTTTTTTTTAATTATTATTTACTGTTTTTATCCCCAAGGGCAAATTAGAGCTCTGCATTACACTATCTCTGTACAGTAGTACCAGAGAACAGTGGGCTGTCACTTAACATGCACGGGGAGCAGTTGGTGGGGGCTAAGGACCTTGCTCAGGGGTCCACGGTGGCTCACCTGAATGTCGTATCGGGGACTTGAACCACGGTCCGCCGCGCCAAAGCCCGTGACATTACCACTAGGCTACCCACTCCCCCTTTGCTTTTTCTTTCTTTCTTTGTTTGAAATTAATAGTCAACCCCTCTCGTGTTTGTCCCTGTTACGGGTGCCAGTTACTAACTTCATCTGTTTCATTTTACATGCAAATCCTCTTGCTTCACGTCTCCATTTTGATTGGACTGACACCACACCACCACCATCATCTCCTCCCTTTTCACCAGCTAATTATTCATCAGTCACACCTGAAGCTGCTGGCTGGGAGCTACAAAAGAGCCCAGCAGATCTCAGTCAGTGGCAACAGTTTGGCCCTTAGTTTGTTTCATTTGTGGTTTATTGGTGAAACTTTGTTTCTTTAGTTTTTGCTTTCCAGGTGTTTTAGTTTGGTAAATGGTTTTAGTTTTTAGTAGTTTAGGTCTTGAGTAGTGAGTTTTACTCTGGGTTAAGTTTGGAGTTGGGATAGCTAGGTCTCGTTTTGGTTTTTGGTTACTTTTTAGCTTATCGGTGGCTCGTTCCTTTTTGGTTTTGTAGAATTTGTAGATTAGACCTGGTTTTCCCCCTTCTTGGCTCTTTTTCAGTTTTGGGCTTTGTCTGTCTTTTGATTTCCTTTTTTTGAGCAGCATTTCTAACCCCATCTCCTTTTCAGTTTAGTTTTTTCAGGTTTTGTGTTCATGCCTTAATCACCTCCTGAACAATAAAACCATCTTACTCCATCATTCCACCCGAAACCAGTCTTTTTTTGTCACGTCTCAAATCCCTTGCAGAGCTGGGACGTAACAGTCCCGGTTCCCCGCAGCTCGTTCTCTCTTAGCACAATGTGAACAGCAAATTTCTTCTTCTACACTTGCATTATCAGCAGAGTAGGCACTGACTGCGGGGGAACGCACAAGTAGAAAGTATGATGTTCTACTGTTGAGGCTATAAAAATATACTAAAGCTGTTGTTTTGAGTAAATTATAGACGCTACCCACTCAGGACACTTGGATTACATTGGACAAGCAGTATGGAGGAATATTGACAAGGTTTTGTGGACTTTTATGGACCTTTTTGGTTTGAGCCCCAGTGAACTCCATTATATGAAAGCTGTGGGAAAACGAAAACCTGTCTGAATGTGCATGTGCTCCAGAGTCTTGCTCAGCATGAGGGTGAGGAGAAAATGAATGCACATCATTCTGTGGGTGTACTATTCCTTTAAGTACCCTTTCCCTTATCAGCTGTGTCGTTGGCTGCTTGTAGTTTGTATGGCTCTGATTTGGGGAGTTTGATTGTCTCAATGTGGGGCTCAACCCACATTTTGTAGTCCAGTTCGGCAGATTGAATTCGCTTCCCCGAAGCAGCCATGGCCGCGCCGTACACTGAGCTATCTCCAGATCTAAATGCTGCGTCCCAGCTTTGATCAATAGTCTGATCTTGACAGTTATCCATGATCTTCGGTTGGGAAACATGCGGACCTGCCTCCAAGATGGAGCTGTCCACACAGATACTGATGTCAGTAGATATTTGTTGAATCCATTTCTCTGATATGGATTAAAACAAAACAATAAATGGTCTTGATAGGGTGCTTTTGTTTCCTCTTGTTTCTTCATTTTGCATACTTATCTCATAGGTCATGCTGGTTTGTGAAACAGTGTAATGAAAGCTTTGGGTCACAGTCACGCAAGGTCAACCCATGCAGGTCTTAGGGCTCTGTAGTAATTGGATTGGCTTGAGGGCTTCTTGTTGGAAGGTGTGAGTGATCCATCAGCCTTGACTTGTCTTGAATCAAACTAGCTGAGGTGGAAATTGAATATGATGCGCCACAAGCGAGCAATCACATCTAGCCAGCGGTCCCCTATGGCATCAAATTAACACAGGGTACAAAGCTAATCTCAGCTAGCATGCCCTTAGGGGTGTAATGTTTTGTAAACTTCATGTAGACTGTCACTCTCACTTATGTGCATTTGTCTGATTTGTGGAAATGCATTTTACTTTCCTTTTAGAGGATGTAAAGCTACTTGTTTTTATGTGTTTGTGTGCAAATGTTTACTTTTGTAATAAGGTGATAAATTGAATGTCAAAATATGTGCAAAGAGAGAGAGAACAAAGCGGGAACATGAAAAAATCTTTAAAAAGGCCGTGAAGGTTTGGACTCCTGAATAAAAATGTATTTAAATCCAGCTGAGAACAGGTGGGTCTTTATCTTGGATGTAAACTAAGTGTTTCAGCTGATCTGAGGCTTTCTGGGAGTTTGTTCCAAACATGTGGAGCATAGAAGCTGAACGCAGCTTCTCCAGGTCTGGTTCTGACTATGGGAACTGATAAAAGACCGGATCCAGATGACCTGAGGAGTCTGGTGGCTTCATCCTGGTTCAGGAGGTCACTGATTTACGTTGGTCCTAAACCATTCAGCGCTTTAGCAGCAACAGGACTAGCCTATCCTCTGACTCCCATGTTTTTTTATGCTGTTAAAACTTTAAAGCTAAACTTTCCATTTAAAAGTCCCCTCTTGGTATCCGTTTCTACAGGTAGAACACAGACTGTATGTGCGGTAATCATGCATTTAAAAAAATTAGTGCCATTTGCAACAGCCGTCGTGATCATATATAAACCTTAACGCAAATGATATACTTACAATCCGACCAAAAGTGAAAGATGTACAGTTGTGTGAAAAAGTTTTTGCCCCTTTCTTTTTTTTTTTTTTTTTTTTTTTTTTTATTATTATTCAAACTTTGTTTATTGGCTTTTTATATTGTAAACACATACAGCACAGTTAACAAAGCCGCAGACAGCGGTCACAACATATACAGGAAATAAATCAGGAAAGACAGAATCTTAGTATTACTACTAATAATAAATAATAAATAGTAATGAATGACTGAGAAAATAAATTGAAGAAAATAAATATATAATACATCATAAATAAAAATAAATAAAAGTACGCATTTTGTAGCCTGTTGCAGAGATCATGAGTCCATTAAGTAGTCATTTCAGTGTCCCTAGTTGGAAATTCTAAATTGAAGTAATTCAGAAATGGCTGCCAAGCCTTATAAAACCTCTGTGTTGCTCCCCTAATCGAGTATTTTAGTTTCTCAAGTTTTAAGTGTGCCATGACGTCCTCCACCCAGCGCTTGTGTGTAGGAGGTTGCCCCTTTCTGATTTCTTGTTTTTTTTTGCAGGTTTGTCACACTTATGTTTCAGATCATCAAACAAATAAAAAAACACAGACAAAGTTAACAGAAGTAAGCACAAAATGCAGTTTTTAAATTAAGGTTTTTATAGTAAGGAGGGAAAAAATCCAAACCTCCATGTCCCTGTGTGAAAAAGTGATCTTCCCCTAAACCTAATAACTGGTTGTTCCACCTTAGCAGCAACAACTGCAATCAAGTGTTTGTGATAACTGGCAGTGAGTCTTCTACAGCGCTGTGGAGGAATTTTGTTCCACTCATCTTTGCAGAATTGTTGTAATTCAGCCACATTGGAGGCCTTTCCAGCATGAACCGCCTTTTTAAGGTCATGCCACAGCATCTCAATGGGATTCAGGTGGGGGCTTTGACTAGGCCACTCCAAAGTCTTCATGTTGTTGTTCTTAAGCCATTCAGAGGTGGACTTGCTGGTGTGTTCTGGATCATTGTTCTGCTGCAGAACCCAAGTGTGCTTCAGCTTGAGGTCACCAACAGATGGCCGGACGTTCTCCTTCAGGATTTTTTGGTAGAAGCAGAATTCATGGTTCCATTTACCACAGCAAGTCTTCCAGGTCCTGAAGCAGCAAAACAGCCCCAGACCATCACACTACCACCACCATATTTTACTGTTGCTATGATGTTCCTTTTCTGAAATGCCGTGTTACTTTTACGCCAGATGTAATGGGACCTCCACCTTCCAGAAAGTTCCACTTTTGTCTCGTCAGTCCACAGAGTATTTTCCCAAAAGTCTTGGGGATCATCAAGATGCTTTCTGGCTAAACTGAGACGAGCCTTTATGTTCTTTTTGCTCAGCAGTGGTTTTGGTCTTGGAACTCTGCCATGCAGCCATTTTTGCCCCCCAGTCTCTTCCTGATGGTGGAGTCATGAACACTGACCTTAATTGAGGCAAGTGAGGCCTGCAGTTCTTGGATGTTGTTCTGGGGTCTTTTGTGACCTCTTGGATGAGTCGTCGCTGTGCTCTTGGGGTCATTTTGGTCGGCCGGCCCCTCCTGGGAAGGTTCACCACTGTTCCATGTTTTCACCATTTGTGGATAAGGGTTCTCACTGTGGTTCTCTGGAGTCCCAAAGCTTTAGAAATGGCTTTGGAACCTTTTCCAGACTGATAGATCTCAATAACTTTGTTTCTCATCTGTTGTTGAATTTCTTTGGATGGCAGCATGATGTCTAGCTTTTGAGGATCTTTTGGTCTACTTCACTTTGTCAGGCAGGTCCTATTTAAGTGATTTCTTGATGATGCTGAATTAAGTTTAGAACAATAACTTCCGTATTCACGTCTTACTTCATTTATAGCAACTTCCTGCCTCCTGTTTTATGAAGTGAAGTAACCAAACCAAAATAAGGAAACACAATAAATTACATGAAGGGGGGAAAGTCTAACCTTCACGAAAATCACAGTGACAGAAAAACTTCGCTTCCTTTACACATAAATGTCTTTGCTACAAAATGAAGTCTGCCTCATATAAGCTGGATAGCTCACATAATTCACGAGGATATTACTCTGCAGCAGGTTGTGTGCTGAAGCAACGCTGCTCAGAATGAATGAATTAGAGCAAAACATAAAAAGAAATGTACTTGTAAATGACACAGCATTAAAAGAAGTCATTTACAGAATGGTTGCGACTGCTGCTTCATTTCTTCCGTAACTCTTCTGAGTTTCCATGAAAATCCAACAGTAATAGTGCCAAAATTTGAATAATGTGGAAAAAAAAATTCAGTGTCTTATTCTTTTATGTTTAATGTCTCCATTTGAATCTTATGTTATTACTTATTTAAGGTTTGTGTACTGTCCTTTTTTTTTTTCTTGTTTAATTTTCAGCTTTGATTTTCTCTTTTCTTGTTTTTCACTTAAGTCACAGAAAAAAATCATGTGTTAAATCTACATTTCCACTAAATTACTCATAGCAAACCATGTCCTGACAGTGTGATGTCCTATCAGTTAGAGTTTGGTCACTAAGATAATCTCCTTCGTCTTTATATAGAATATTTATACTGTAACGAGAGAAGCTGCCTGACTCCTCTCCGCTTTGAACTCCACATTGAGAGTTTCTGTCACGTCTGATTTTCTCCTGAGGTAAAACATGGAAGAGTTGGTTGATTGTGCGATTGAGATGGGCTTGGTGTGCCTGGGTCAGGAGTCCGTAGTGCGTGTTAGCTGAGACACACTCATGGGTTGTGCGCCTGGTGGCAGCACCGCAGAAGCCTGGAGGGCTTTGTCTTCTGTCACAACCAGCCAGACTGAATGAGAGTAGACATTAAAACATTATGACACAAAACAATTGTAGTGCATGTTCTCGCTTGCCTTGAGACCGGGGGCTTCTGCTTACAGTAGACGTGTGCTTGAAAATCGCAGTCAAGCCCATTTCACTTCATAATTGAAAATCTTGTTTTTTGTTGAAGCTCATGGTGCGGCTTTAGGAGGGAAAAAACCTTCCCAAAACATCAAATAAAATGTGACATTGTCAACAGCAAGTGAGCAGAGCAGGACAGGGTTTCCTTCTCTTTAGAGTCAAATCAGCTCACTCAATTATTAAGGAGCTTTCTGACATAAAGGCGGCAGCTTTGGGTGATTTGAGTGCTAGCTGAAGCATAATGCTTGCACTTAAAGGCCCACAACGGCCCACAAAGTTTTCTCAGTGACCCCCCCCCCCCAATTGACAGCTAAACTAGCATCCATCTTCATCGTACCTGTACTGTGATTCCCTCCAGCCAGTAAAAGTCAGTCTTATCTTGACTCTTGTTCTGTCCCTTCCTGTCTTTCTTTTTCTCTCTTCCTCCGGTAATGTTTCCTTGCATTTCTTTGCCGAATCCTCCATGATGCGTTCAAAACACCCGCTGTGTTTATGTCTGGTTCATATCTGTTTGCTAGTACGTGGAGCGGTGTGCAACCAACGGTCAGCTGGACAATCACAGCCCCGTCCTGGATGCAAAATTTACAAGCTGCTGTTTCTGAGCTCCAGGAGGCCGCTGGGCAGTGATGGTTCGAAATGAAATGTGCTCGTCATAATGAGTAAAACGTAGTTTTTAAGGTCTAAAAGTTATGTTGTGTGTCTTTAAACTGGTTATGAACGCAGGTATTTGATTGTTTTGTGCGTGTTTTGAAAAGCTTATTTAACCCGTATGTAATATTCAAATCTGCCCTATTGAAGAAGACAAAAAGCATCATCATACACATCAGTGGTTGCTTTCTAAAAAGATTACCTTGATGTTTGCAGGTGGAAAACTCTGGTGGGCTGATGATGAGCTGGCGCAGCTTGGAACGGTCACCAAAAGAGACGGACGCAATTTTGTGGTTCTGAGAAACAAGACCGGCGGGGTGGTTCATATGAAAGTATACGACAGGGAGGGTCAGAAAGGTAAGCAGCAACACAAGCTTACAGTCAGACATGCTCCCTGATCACGGCATCTTACTGTCTTGCCTTTGTTGGCTGTGCTTTATATTCAGGAAGAAACCTGTGCCAGGTAAACAACGGAGGATGCTCACAGCTCTGTTTTCCCACTTCGGAGAGCACCCGCAGCTGCTCCTGCACTGTTGGGTATAACCTGCGTAGTGATCGCACATCCTGTGAGGGTAAGAACTCCTGCTTCCTTTGAGTCATTCATTACTTTTAGAATAAGGCACAGATCACTGATGAATGTGAAGTGCATTAATAATATACACGGGTGTTTATATTTCATGCTGCATTTTGGATCTAATGGTATTCCTGCTGTAGGTGTTGACTCATTCCTGATGTATTCCATCCATGAGGGAATTCGGGGAATTGCACTTGATCCAAATGACAACAGCGAAGCCCTCATGCCCATCACAGGAACACTGTTTGCTGTGGGAGTTGATTTTCACGCAGGTACAACTGAAGGCTTTTTTTTTTCTGACTCCCCTAACTACATTTTTCCTCAAAAAGTAAACAGCAAAAAATATAGCGACATTTTCAAATGTTACTGGAGACTTTTGGAGACACACATGAAAGAATGTTTTGTTTACTCCTCACTCAACATCAGGTGCTGCCACAGGCCCCCTCTCCCAAATGGACACAAAAGTTTGCTAACGGATCCAGTCCCAGCTGCTAGTTCTAATCCCAGCATCGGTCCCAGCTGCTAGTTCCAATCCCAGCACCAGTCCCTGCTCCTAGTTCCAGTCCCAACATCAGTCCCAGCTGCTAGTTCCAATCCCAGCACCAGTCCCAGCTCCTAGTTCCAGTCCCAGCATCAGTCCCAGCTGTTAGTTCCAATCCCATCACCAGTTCCAGCTCCTAGTTCCAGTCCCAGCATCAGTCCCAGCTGCTAGTTCCAATCCCATCACCAGTTCCAGCTCCTAGTTCCAGTCCCAACATCAGTCCCAGCTCCTAGATCCAGTCCCAACATCAGTCCCAGCTCCTTGTTCCAATCCCAGCACCAGTCCCAGCTCCTAGTTCCAGTCCCAGCATCAGTCCCAGCTGTTAGTTCCAATCCCATCACCAGTTCCCAGCTCCCTCTAGTTCCAATCCCAGCACCAGTCCCAGCTCCTAGTTCCAGTCCCAACATCAGTCCCAGCTCCAATCCTGTTCCAATCCCAACATCAGTCCCAGCTCCTTGTTCCAGTCCCAGCATCGGTCCCTGCTCCTAGTTCCAGTCCCAACATCAGTCCCAGATGCTAGTTCCAATCCCAGCACCAGTCCCTGCTCCTAGTTCCAGTCCCAGCATCGGTCCCAGCTCCTAGTTCCAATCCCAGCATCAGTCCCTGCTCCTAGTTCCAGTCCCAGCATCGGTCCCAGCTCCTAGTTCCAATCCCAGCACCAGTCCCAGCTCCTAGTTCCAGTCCCAGCATCAGTCCCAGCTGTTAGTTCCAATCCCATCACCAGTCCTAGCTCCTAGTTCCAGTCCCAACATCAGTCCCAGCTCCTAGTTCCAATCCCAGCACCAGTCCCTCTCCTAGTTCCAGTTCCAACATCCTAGTTCCAGTCCCAGCACCAGTCCCTGCTCCTAGTTCCAGTCCCAACATCAGTCCCAGCTGCTAGTTCCAATCCCAGCACCAGTCCGAGCTCCTAGTTCCAATCCCAGCATCAGTCCCAGCTCCTAGTTCCAATCCCAGCACCAGTCCCAGCTCCTAGTTCCAGTCCCAGCATCAGTCCCTGATCCTAGTTCCAGTCCCAACATCAGTCCCAGCTGCTAGTTCCAATCCCAGCACCAGTCCCAGCTCCTAGTTCCAGTCCCAACATCAGTCCCAGCTCCTAGTTCCAATCCCAGCACCAGTCCCAGCTCCTAGTTCCAATCCCAGAATCGGTCCCAGCTCCTAGGCAATCCAGCATCAGTCCCAGCTCCTAGTTCCAATCCCAGCACCAGTCCTAGCTCCTAGTTCCAGTCCCAGCTCCTATTTCCAATCCCAGCATCGGTCCCAGCTCGTAGTTCCAGTCCCATCACCAGTCCCTGCTCCTAGTTCCAGTTCCAACATCAGTCCCAGCTGCTAGTTCCAATCCCATCACCAGTCCCTGCTCCTAGTTCCAGTCCCAGCATCAGTCCCAGCTCCTAGTTCCAATCCCAGCATCGGTCCAAGCTCCTAGTTCCAGTCCCAGCTCTAGGTCTTATTCCAGCATCAGTCCCAGCTCCTAGTTCCAATCCCAGCATCGGTCCCAGCTCCTAGTTCCAGTCCCAGCACCAGTCCCAGCTCCTAGTTCCATTCCCAGCACCAGTCCCAGCTCCTAGTTCCAGTCCCAGCATCGGTCTCAGCTCCTAGTTCCAGTCCCAACATCAGTCCTTGCTCCTAGTTCCAGTCCCAACATCAGTCCTTGCTCCTAGTTCCAATCCCAGCACCAGTCCCTGCTCCTAGTTCCAGTCCCAGCATCGGTCCCAGCTCCTAGTTCCAATCCCAGCATCAGTCCCAGCTCCTAGTGCCAATCCCAGCATCGGTCCCAGCTCCTAGTTCCAATCCCAACATCAGTCCCAGCGCCTAGTTCCAATCCCAGCATCAGTCCCAGCTCCCAGCAAAAATCCATTTCCGTCCATTCTGAAAAATTCACACCATAATGTCTTCATAACTCTGATAAAGCAGCATTGCAGCATTCCCTGTGTCTTGTTTAAGTCCTGAAAAGAATAATAGACCATCAGGCCGCAGTAGTGGTTGGGTTCTCCACCCACATCAGGTCAGTGTGATCACTACAACTGAAAACATCTCAACACACAGCAGCTGTGAGCAAATAAACTTTCCTCTGACTGCGTTATGAGAAACTGGCTCTCACCTGCTAGCAGTTGTAGTCGGGTCGCGGTTGAAAGGAATTCTGGCATCGCTGCAGTCTTTGCAGCAAAAAAGCAACAATTTAATTACTTGTGTGCTAATGTGGGCAGTTGTCATGCTGAGTTCATCTACCAGTATACCAGTGGAGTGAGACAAATGCAGCTCTACACCTACAAAATGACCTATTCCTAACAAATCAGAAGTCAAGTGTGGCTTTGAAAATGATTGGGTGATTGGGCTGATACACACATTCCATAGACTAGAAACTGATGAATAGCAGTTGTGTTGCTAGGATGGAGGATAATGTAAAGCCTGGAGAAGATGTAATTGACACGGGACCAGTTGTTAAATTTTTTATACTCTCCCAAACACCTAAAGGAAACTAAAAGGAGGAGGCGGGATCTATACGGAAATTTCCTTTCCTCGAACACCACATACCTCCGTCTGCTGGGGGAGCAGACAGACACTGCTGGGAGTGTGCTCACCTGTGTGTGCATGTGCATGTCACTCTGTTTTCACATCGGGGTGGAGGAGAATTGTAGATGTGTGACCACACTGAACGACATGCTGTTGTTTAAATCAGGCAAATAACACAAAGATGTTTAGTTTTCAAGCACCGGCACTGAGTGTGGATGGAAGAAATGTTCAGAGGCAACAGCCTCATGTTGCTGAAGTTAGCTTCTGATTGGTTGCGTACAAAAAAGGCTCATTACACCACTTTTTGGGGGACCTTGACCACATTAGACCAGGTCCTGCCAAAAAAAACTACAAAACGTAGGATATGGCTGAGTTATCCTACAGAGTATGTAATTAGTTAACATACAGCTTCTAACTTGTAAAGCTTTTATTCTGTTTGTTAAAATGCAAATGAAGGTCATTTTGTTTTTTGTTTTGTTTTATTTTATTATTATCTATTTTATTTTATTTGGCATCCAGGGCACATTAGACCAGGTTCTGCTGAATAACTGCAGAACTTAAAAAGGTTCAAGTCTGGACTGAATAATTCTACAGAGCATGTAATTGATTAACATAAAGTCTCGAACTTGTAAACCGTTTATTCTGTTTGTTAAAATGCAAATAAAGGTAAGGTTAATTTAATTTAATTTTTTTTTTTTTTTTTTTTTTTTTTTTTTTTTTTTTAATTTAATTTAATTTTATTTTATTTTATTTTATTTTATTTTATTTTATTTTATTTTATTTTATTTTATTTTATTTTATTTTGTATCCAGAGCACATTAGACCAGGTTTTGCTGAATAACTGCAAAACTTAAAAAGGTTAAAGTCTGGACTGAATTATTCTACAGAGCATGCAAATTCATTAAAGTGGTTTCTTTTTGAGAAGCTTTTGTTTGTTTATTAAATGCATACAAGGCTTGTATTTATTTTTAGTTTATCTATTGTTTGTTTGTCTCTTTGTTTGCATCTAGACCACATCAGATAAGGTCTGGTTATTGCATTGCATGTATCTAAGGTTATTGTATTCTAAGTGTTTTAGCCGCCTACAGGCTAGTTTTGCTTTAGTCTGTCAGGGAACAACAGGCAGATCATTTGTAATGAAACAAAATCGTCTGCCATATTGCCCTAACTAACCCATATTTGTTGGGGACATCGAAACTCACTGTACTGTGCATGTAAACATAATAAATTATGGTTTGGCTTAACATACTTATGAAAAATAGAGAACAAGGGTTCAGGAGTGGAAATGACAGGAATAAAGCAGCCTTGACGAGACGTGAATGGTTGTACAGATGATATCCTTACAGAAATATGCATCTGTGTCCTCACTTTTTCATCATGGTAATGAGTAAACATGAATGTGCATTACTCATAAAACGCCGACATTAAATGTGTTATTTTGCTCATTGACTTTATCACAAAACACTGAGGAATTCTCTCATTTTATTTCTTAACAAATGTTTCTTTTGCCGTGTTAAAACTGTATGTAACAGGCAAAAACTCCGGTTATATACGGGACTTCACATGTCTTTGAATAATAGTATATGAGCTTGTGAAGTGTGGCATAAATGACACAGTAATAAGTTTATATTATAGGGGATCCTCACATGCACAACACCCAACTATTTCCTCCCATTTCTCTGAAATGACCGTAATTCAAACCAAAGGTCTCGTTTTACAAAACAAAGCAATTAGTAAAAGGAACATGGTGCTGCTTGTGCTATCGTTTGTCACCGATCTGCTTTCTTTCATATGAGAGTTATGATAAAATTCATCAATTTATCACATTGAAAATGCTCGTAGGCTGGTAGGGTATGTTAAAAGAAATGTGCTGAGATGTGAAGACACAAGAAGATGTAGTGATTCAGTGACTTGAAATTGAATCAGAAACCATGAATCGTGATATGAATCAAATTGTTGTTTAACCAAATTGTTACACCCCTAAAACTTAACTCTATACACACTCAAAAACAGAGGTACGAGACGGGAACATTTCTGTACCTGTAGGTACATTTTTTACCAATGTTCTCTCAAAAGTACAATATTGGTCTTTATGAGGCCAGAAGTACCTATATACTATGAAAAAGGGTCCAAAGTAAGAGAAAGTACAAATTTGTACCACTTTAACCCTAAGGGTACCTGCAGCATTGAAAAATGTGTGTAGCTTGTACAATAACTATAAATAGCAGTACTTCTAAACAGTAGTATAAATATAGTTATTATATTATGATTTTCATAATAATCATAGTAATAATTATATGTATAATTATATATGTGTTTGGCCTAATATTTATATAATAATTTTTCATTTATTATTAGCATCTTTGATTGTTGTTATAATCTTATTTTATTGACTTTTATTTATCATTTTTGATTGGTTTAATTGTACTTTATTAACTCATACAGCTAGATAAGGTACAAAAATGGACCATGAAGGTACAGAAATGTCTTTCAAAAAGGAACCCCCCAGCAACAAGCTTGGTACCCTTTTAAGTACAAATTGGTACCTCTATTTTTGAGTGTGTAGGAATTAACAGCAGGGGATGTGTGTGCTTTCTGTATTCACTGAAGAATTTACTGGACAAAGAAGTGTTGTTGATTTTATTCTTTTCCGGAAAAAAGTGAGAAAAAAAGAGATCACCTGCACAGATCAGTCATAAGTCAGTATCTTATCCAACAGCTATCTATGAAGCCTGAAATCAGATTGGGAATCAAAAGACTTCAAAGGTCACTGGCAGTCTTAAAGTGTGACCGCGGCTTTAGGAAAAGGAAAAAATAAGCTGAATCCAGAATTAGACAAGCACAGGACAAGATTGACGATTGTCCTAGCCTTTAATACTTTGGGCAGGTGAACATGCTAATGCAGTGCTAAACCCATCGGAGAGCAGCACCTGATAGCATGCACATTTCATTTGCATATTGTTATAGAAGCCAGGTTGCCAGAGCAGAACAGATGAAAGCCCTGCAGCTGTACTCTGTCATATGTCATCTTTGTGTTAACAGGGTGTGAAGGCAGCAGGAACAAGGTAGTACAATTAAATGTATAACGCTATCTAACCTTTTAACAACCTGCAGAAAGTCTAAAAGACTGACTGAGTCGTGCAGGGAGATGCACTTGAAAAAAGGGGGAAATAAGTATTTAATATACTTTTGTTATTAGGCTATAAAACCATAAAAGGCTCATAACAGTTTAACCAACACAGTGTTTTGCATAAAGCGATATACTAGCCTGTAAAATATGGCCAAGAATCATCTTCCCTGTCCACGTCCTGCATGTCAACAAAGTGCTGCTTCTGAACTCTGAGCTTTATAGTGCCACACAACATCTGGTGAAATGGACCGTGCTGCAGTAAAATGTGGCTTCACGAGCTGCTTTGTTTGAGCGCATAAATACTTGTGTGGCAGCAGCATTCATCATCCCATTTCCCCCTGTCATTAATTCTGCTGGGTAATTTCCAGGAAATGACACAGTGTACTGGACAGACATGGGCCTGAACAAAATATCCCGCGCCAAACGTGACCAGACCTGGAGGGAGGACATCATTACCACCGGCATCAGTCGAGTGGAAGGCATCGCTGTCGACTGGATCGCTGGTTGGTATTGCGGCTCCCCCGGCCCTGGAGTTATTACCACAGGCTGTCAAGTTGCTATTGATTGTTGAAAATTCTCACTTTAGGTGCTATAGCTCTAGTTATGCCAGTGATTGGAGGTCTTGTTTTGATGTGGAGTGACAGTGAACAATAAGCTTTATAGACCGAGCTGGATATCCGATACACAGTGTGAAATCATTCATAGCACAAACAAATGCAATAGTTTATGATAGGAACTCTGTTTATCTTCTTCCTGTGAATACCAATGAACCTCTGCTGTGTTTGCTCTATCCATTCTCTCCACACAGGAAACCTGTATTGGACAGACCATGGTTTCAATCTGATAGAAATCTCCCGTCTGAATGGTGCATATCGCTCAGTGGTCATATCTGAAGGACTTGATCAGCCCAGAGCCATTGCTGTACATCCACAGAAGGGGTAGGACATTTTCATTGTTTGTACTTCCATCATATCAGTGCACCGTTAGCTCTAATCAGCGGCTTCCCTGAGTCTTAAAGCAATGTGAGCAGATACAATTTGTCACACAAATATCTACTAGCGTGCATGCAGTGTTTACCAATACTGGTTTATAACGCATGACTCTATGGAGCACTTCTATTTATTCATGCAGTTATCCAGTCAGCCAGTTATGTACCGGCTTTGCAGTTCATGTAATCAGACAGATGAAACTTCCGTTTGTTCACATCAAACAACAAAATGAGGAAAAAAATGTCATTTTAGAGGCTGACTCTTGGCGCAGACAGCCTGGGTTTCATGTTAACATCATCTCTAGAAACTTTTACCAGGGGTGCCCACAGAATCTTTTTTTAGGAGTGTCACAGGGTGACCACTTGTTATTAAAGGATAACTTCTGTTTCTTTCAACCTGGACCTTATTTCTAGGAATTTATACGTGCATTTACTCACCGGTAACATTTCTGCATCACTCTGACTCCTTTGGACGCTACTGTATTCAGATTAGTCGTAGATCCGCGTATGTCCATATAATGGACATGAAGGAGGCAGAATGACTGGGCCTCTCTATAAGACGTTATCTGCAGCAAAACTCCATTTTACCAATATTTAAAGTAGAATGACTGTGGTCAGCGGTGTAGATAAAACCAATAACAGGTAAGTCACGAGCTGAACTTCCTCCATTGTTGTTCAGTGTCTGTGTCGCAAACACGACCTCGCCCACACTGAAACCAGAGCTGAAGACGGCCTCCATTACCTTTAACTGTTATCAGTTATCCTTCATTGGGAAAGATTGACAGGGCTTTCAGCCAATCAGAGCCAGCAGAAGGCGGTCATTCAGTATTGGCTGGTGCCTGTATTGGTGGATTGTAAAGCCTTCTTCTGGGTCCTAAAGACCTGTGGCTACACCCAAATTGTTTTTTATGTTGCCGCAGAGATTATTTTCAACCAACCAGGTGGATTTACCGGTAAAAAATAGTTTTCACGGTAAAACAGCAAGAGTAAGAGAAATCTTTCAAACTAGTTTCTGGCTGAGCGGTTTCTGCTGTTGCTGCTTATCGGCTTCTATCTCTGTAATCTTTGGTGTAGAGGACTGAGGAGCACATGTTTGGAATTTCTCTGCTTTCATTTGATATGTATTTTATGCGGGTTTGATGCAGGGTTGTAGCTGTGGAGACAGAAATGTTGTACATAGGACGCTATTATGCCGTATATTTACGTTTTGCATTTTTTATTTCATGTGTCTGTAACTTCAGTTGTGTTTTGCACATTTTAAAAAGGTTTGTGCTGCTTGTAGCCTAGCTTCTGCAGTTTAATTTGATGTGCCACATTGCAATAATCTGTCATTAATGTGTCGTTTATCACCGTTGTTGTTGAGTAACAATCATGAAGGACCTCATAAGGTCCCTCTCGGGTTCATTTTATTTGTTTATTTGACAGGGACAGAGCAAATCTAAAACAAAGAAAAACTTTTAAATACACCAGATTTAGCCAAAATGATCATTTTAAATGTGTTGTCCGTAGCCAGATTTAGAAGGTTCATTGAAATGAGGAAATATGGAAATATCAAATTGTAAATAAAACAGTCATCAATATAATATAGATGCTGTTTGATGGCAAAACATTGGAATTGTGATTTTTTTTTCTTCTTTTTTCTAATCCATGAGGCATGGGAATGATATAAGGCCACACCCACTGTGCAACATTATAACATCATTGGCAACTACTGGAACTGCAGCAGAAGTATTTTTCTAATTTTGCACAAGGAAGGAATGTTACATCAGTCTTAGCTTTAATATCAGTATCGGCAGTAAGAATCAGAACATTATCGTTATCGTATCGGTTAATATTTTTCATATCGTGCATCCCTACAATATTTGATCATCATATGACTTTATCTTGATCCGTATCATTGACACGATTTACCTGCAATAATTGCAAAATGAAATTTTGTTAATGTAACTGGAAGAGTTCAGAGGAGAATGGTGAGACAGGTTAGAGCTGGTAAAGCGCTCCGATACATCAAACAACCACTCAGTGGTGATTTAACTGCAACGAGCAGAAAATGATCTCAGTCCAGTTTCTGACATCACAGGAAGATGAGTCGGAGGCTGTGATGTACATGGTTTCACCAACATTTTTCGCTTGCTCTGATGATTCGTCCTGCTGAGCCACACAGATGGTACATGCAGGTTCTGCATCGGCAGCATGAATATATGGACCCAACATGCCTTCCCACAATCTGGTGATGACCTACTGCAGATGTGTGCAGATGTTTTCTTGGCACTCATAAGGACTTTCAGTACATGTCATCGTCTGAATACGATTCTTAAGTTTAAAATTGGAGTTGACAGTTTGCATCCCCCATACGTGCAAATTATAACTGTTGTTGCTATTTACTGAATGAAAATGACAAAGCAAAAGTTGTGTAAAAAGAAGAAAGGTTTCAGGAAATGAACTGTGGAGTTTTTAGATAGAATAATTTACCCAATGTGGAAGCTTTGTTACACTTCTGCTCAGAACAGAGGTTAAAGGAATACTGTGAAATGAAATGATTACATTTTACCCTCTTATTCTTCTTTTGTATAAATAAATTAGGGATGGGCATATCGATACCCGGGAGTTGATACCGATGCTTCAATACCAGCCAGAAAAAATATCAAAATCAGTACTTTTTTAAGTATCACAATACAACTGTACATATACCAAATGTGCAGTTTGTTTTCACTTCTAAGAGTTTTAGGCAATGAAAGCAGCCAGATTCTAGCTTCTGTATCACATGATGGTGGTAGCCTATCAGATTCTAGCTTCTGTATCACATGATGGTGGTAGCCTATCTGATTCTAGCTTCTGTATCACATGATGGTGGTAGCCTATCTGATTCTAGCTTCTGTATCACATGATGGTGGTAGCCTATCAGATTCTAGCTTCTGTATCACTGATGGCCGTAGCCTATCAGATTCTAGCTTCTGTATCACGTGATGGTCGTAGCCTATCAGATTCTAGCTTCTGTATCACATGATGGTGGTAGCCTATCAGATTCTAGCTTCTGTATCACGTGATGGTCGTAGCCTATCAGATTCTAGCTTCTGTATCACATGATGGTGGTAGCCTATCAGATTCTAGCTTCTGTGTCACATGATGGTGGTAGCCTATCAGATTCTAGCTTCTGTGTCACATGATGGTGGTAGCCTATCAGATTCTAGCTTCTGTGTCACATGATGGTGGTAGCCTATCAGATTCTAGATTCTGTATCACATGATGGTGGTAGCCTATCGGATTCTAGCTTCTGTATCACGTGATGGTCGTAGCCTATCAGATTCTAGATTCTGTATCACATGATGGTGGTAGCCTATCAGATTCTAGCTTCTGTATCACGTGATGGTGGTAGCCTATCAGATTCTAGCTTCTGTATCACGTGATGGTCGTAGCCTATCAGATTCTAGATTCTGTATCACATGATGGTGGTAGCCTATCAGATTCTAGCTTCTGTATCACGTGATGGTGGTAGCCTATCAGATTCTAGCTTCTGTATCACGTGATGGTGGTAGCCTATCAGATTGCAGCTTCCGTATCACATGATGGTGGTAGCCTATCAGATTGTAGCTTCTGTATCACATGATGGTGGTAGCCTATCAGATTCTAGCTTCTGTATCACGTGATGGTGGTAGCCTATCAGATTCTAGCTTCTGTATCACGTGATGGTGGTAGCCTATCAGATTCTAGCTTCTGTAACACATGATGGTGGTAGCCTATCAGATTGCAGCTTCCGTATCACATGATGGTGGTAGCCTATCAGATTGTAGCTTTTGTTTCACATGATGGTGGTAGCCTATCAGATTTTAGTTTCTGTATCACATGATGGTGGTAGCCAATCAGATTGTAGCTTTTGTTTCACATGATGGTGGTAGCCTATCAGATTCTAGCTTAAGTCCAACAAATCCAAATTATGAAGAGGATTTGTGAAAGTTTTGGCATAACCTACAGTAAAGGAAATGCTGTAATAATAATAATAATAATAATGGATAAGATTACTATCTCCTCCCCTCCAAATGCGTTGTGGAGCAATTATTTCTTAAGAAATAAGAAATAAATCTTTCAATAATTTTTTATTGAAAGATATATTTCTTAAGAAATAAATCTTTCAATAAAAAATGTGTCATATTCAACCTTTAAGGAACAAAAACTATCGGTATCAGTGAAAAAGTACCATAAACTACTGGTATCGTATCGACAGGAAAAATATCAGTATCGCCCGTCTCTAAAATGAATATAAGCGGACAACACGGAGATCATAGGGCTCACCTTCGTTTGCGTTTGATCATCATGGGCAGGTATCTCTTCTGGACTGAGTGGGGCCAGAACCCGTGCATCGGCCGCTCTCGCCTGGACGGCTCAGACCAAGTGACCCTTGTTAACTCAGGCATCATGTGGCCGAACGGAATTTCCATCGACTATGAGGTACAGCTACACAGACACGCACAAACATCACCGTCAGCCTCAGCCACTTCAGCTTCTGTATTTCATACACCCCACCTCCTCTCCCTCCTTTCTTCTGTGGCTGTGATATAACCACTCCTTAGAGGCTCAGTTTTTGATATGCATTTTGAAATTACCTTGCAGGAAAATGCATTATATTGGTGCGACGCTCGCACAGATAAGATCGAAAGGATCAACCTTGAAACAGGTGAGAGCCGGGAGATTGTACTGTCAGCGGCCAACGTAGACCTGTTCTCAGTAGCTGTGTTTGGGCCTTACATCTACTGGTCTGACAGGTAATTTATTATTTTCTTCCATGCACACACATGCACTTGCCTGTAGAAAAACTTCACATTAACCTTTCCCGACAAAGGTCCCATGTGAGAAATATTAAGAGAAGCAATTCCTCTTAGCGAGAATCACCATCTATTTTTGTAAATACAGACAAAAATCTTTGTCATCACCAAAGCAGATCTTTTCTTTACCCTCCAATAAAGCTTTTTTTTTTTTTTTTAATTTTTCATGAAGTTGATTTCTTCACTTGATATTTCTAAGATATGATTAATAGTTGAGTGTACGTGTCTTCACTTTGTTTTTCACTTGTTTTGCATGACTCATCTTTCTCTCCAGTTAGAGATAACAATGGGGGAAAAAGGCTTTATTCAAGTTGTCACAGTTAATTATTGTATTATTTGATTTTGAATTAGTGGTGTAAAAATAGAATGATCTCTCTTTGCAATATGTCAAACTTTTCCATACTTGGGGTCTGTCAAAACTTAGAGCGTCCTCTTTTCTCTGAAACTTGTTCCTTTTCTCTCCTGGGGGTGATTCAGGGCCCACTCCAACGGCTCAATCCGGCGGGGTTTTAAAACTGACACCAGTGAGGCTGTAACCATGAGGAGTGGTCTGGGGGTTAATTTAAAGGATGTGACTGTCTTCAATAGAGGCAGAGAAAAAGGTAGGTTTCATCTTTACAGCGTAATCCATTCGCTTTGCGACTTTTATCATCACAGTTATGCATGTTGTAAAATGTTCATTCTTCAATAAAAGCTCCATCCAGATATGTGGTTGTATGGCTTTTACTTGTCCTGTCAGGGCAAATTGAACCCGACTGCAGAAAGCAGGACCTGGGGCTCACAGGTAACCGAACATGTGTTGTGTTTTGAAGGCACCAACCCGTGTGCCAGGAGTAACGGCGGCTGCCAGCAGCTGTGCTTTCACCTGGGCAGCGGGCGCCGGACTTGCTCCTGCGCCCACGGCCGCTTGGCAGGCGACGGCTTTGCCTGCGAGCGCTACGAGGGTTATCTTCTCTACTCTGAAAGGACTATCCTGAAAAGCATCCACCTCTCAGACGAGAGTGACCTCAACTCACCCGTCCAGCCGTTTGAAAACCCTGCTTTTTTCAAGAATGTCATCGCTCTGGCCTTCGACTACAGTCAGAACGCAGCTGGGACCAATCGCATCTTTTTCAGTGATGTCCATTTTGGAAATATCCAGATTATTAATGATGACTGGACGGGGAGATCTGTCATCGCTGAAAGTAAGTACATTTACTATTGCTACGATATTCTTACACTGTTCTATAAATACTGTTTAGTCCGGATTGGAACGACATGGGATTTGGAAAATCGTTTGTCGAGGCCCATGTGTCCACTTCTTGTCGAATTGTCAACAAATAAAGCATAGTCATTGCTGCACAATTTGCACCTCAATACCTTATTGCTAAAGGATAACTTTCTTCTTTTTCAACCTGGACCTTATTTGTCAGAGTTTATACGTGCATTTACTCACCGGTAAAGTTTCTGCATCACTTTGACTCCTTGGGAAGATATTACGTTGAGTCGCCCTTTGGCGTTCATCCCGTAAAATGGTGGAGACGGGGCAGCCACTATATCAGACATTTTCTGCAGTAAAACTCCTTGATTTCATCAATACTTTAAGTTGAATGAATGAACAAATGAGTGTTATTTTCCTGTGAGTTCAGAGTTTCGCAAATTGTGTTTTGAAATGCCCGCCGTCAATTACTTACTGACCTAAATTCAAACTTTTTATCTTTTTTTTAATAAAGCCTAACTGACTAAAAGTATCAGATACAGAAATGACTAAAATCTGACTAAAACTAAGAAGCATTTTTGTCAGAAAGACTAAAACTAAAACTCAGATATCTGCCAAAAACAGCAGGGTCAGCAAGGGTGGGGTCACATGGACACTTTTGTCACAATTAAACTTCTCAATTCCAGAAAAGGGATTAGATCCATATTTTTTGCGCCATGTGACCGCGCCAAAAGTATGAAACAGTTGTCGGAACGGATCGGTTGGAAGAGGCTGGCTGCATGATTGTAAAGTCAAGAACGCTTGATGCAAGGGGGGGGAGACAGGGAGAAAGGGGTGGTGACACTGCCAGCTGGACGGGAGTTTTGCCGTCTCTTTCTATTTGCGTCATGGCGTGGTGACGATGGTTTCGTGCTCAAAACGTTTCCAAAAACAACCATGAGACTGCGCAGAGTTGTCGGACCGCTGCTGCGATGATCCAGACCGTACAAGGCGAGTTACCCAGCCAGCATTTCCATGTGGGGCCCATATGGGTTCAATTTTGGCTGCATGTGAGTGGGTTTGTCCATGGTTTCCATGGTGGCCCCACCATATAGCCTACACTCTTAAAAATAGAGGTACGAGACAGGAACATGTCTGTACCTGTAGGTACATTTTTTTTTACAAATGTTCTCTCAAAAGTACAATATTGGTCTTTATGAGGCCAGAAGTGTACCTTTATTGGGGAGTGGGTGGCCTAGTGGTAGCGTTGTGGGCGTGGAGGACCCGGGTTCGACACGACTCCTCTGTGGACCCCTGAACAAGGTCCTTAACCCCCCAAAAGCTCCCTGGGCGCTTTAAGTAGCAGCCCACTGCTCTCTGATACTCACAGTACAGAGATGGTAAAATGCAGAGCCGTAATTTCCCCCCTGGATCTCAATAGTATAACAAAAAAAAAAAAATATATAAACATATATGTATATAGATATATATATACTATGAAAAAGGGTCCAAAGTAATATAAATTACAAATTTGTACCATTTTAACCCTAAGGGTACCTGCAGCATTGAAAAATGTGTGTAGCGTGTACAATAACTATAAATAGCAGTACTTCTAAACAGTAGTATAGTTATAGTTACTATATTATGATTTTCATAATAATCATAGTAATCATAGTAATAATTACATGTATTATTATGTATGTTTAGCCTAATATATATATTATAATTATTCATTTATTATTAGCATCTTTGATTGTTGTCATAATCTCTATTTTAATGACTTTTATTCATCATCTTTAATTGGTTTAATTGTACTTTATTAACTCATACAGCTTGATAAGGAACAAAAATGGACCATGAAGGTACAGAAATGTCCTTCAGAAAGGAACCCCCCCAGCAACAAGCTTTGGACCCTTTTAAGTACAAATTGGTACCTCTATGTTTAAGTGTAGGCATGGGCTTGAACTGGGCAAATTTGCAGATAGTTTAAGTTACCTGGGCCCCACATATGAAAACCCACATGGGAAAACCCAGGTGGGGTCACCATGGAAACCGTGGACAAGCCCACTTGGGTCCCTCATATGCAGCCAAAATGTAACCCATAACGGCCCCACGTGGAAATGCTGGCTGAGGGGAAACCCATGAGACCGTGGCCTAACTTGTGTGTGACTGTGGTGAAGTGCAAGGCCGCCCGGTTGCAGCCGACCAGATCTGACAATGATCCAAGGCGGCTGCTGTTGCTGACATGTTCGTTCTCCTGCATGAATCGTGCGAGTTTCACTGCAGTTTTACTGAAAGCTGAACCTTATTGCCATGCACAGCATTAATTGCATCTGTCTTTTTCAAAGTCAAGAGCAATGCTTCTTCCGCCACTCCATTTTTCTATCCTTTAACTCCTTTCAAAGAGCATTTAATTCCCCGTCTGTATCGTATAGTACCCATGTTGGAAAGCTTCCTGCCTCCTGACTGCCGCAAATTGAAGGAGGACCAATCCCTCTCTATTACTCAGCGAAGCTCCGTCAGCCCGGTGCTGATAAGCATGGCTGGAGTCAGAAGAACAGCAGACGTGTCTGCTCTGCACAGCTAGCATCCTCTGCCATTCTGTGAAGTTACCACAGGGAGCAGACCTCAGCACCTTCCCAACCCCCCCCCCAACACACGCTGGGAGGCTGGCAGAGTGTTACTGATCCGCTCTCACCCAACCCCCATCCCATCCTCCTCATCCCCGCAGAGGGAGCTTTCTGCTTATTTATTTATCTTCTAGCGATGAACAGGCGTTATCGAGAACCATCTGTCAGGAGCGCAAGTGTCCTTCACGCCTCAACACTTGTGAAATGTAAAGTGAAAGCGATCCAAAGATTTCATATGCCAGCAATTTAAATTTTTGAGTCTGTATCACATTCAGTTCGAAATATTTTTAAGAGACAACCTGCCTCATTTGTTTAAAGCTTGTATGTAAGTGGGAGGACAGAGCGGAGCGCTCCTGGTCTATGCAACACCTTTCAGAAGTATCCTTCCTTTCACTGCATAGGAAATCAAAACCGCCCTCTTGTTTCTTCTAAAAGTTTCTCCTGGTATCCCGTCATTGAGGAAAGGTGAAGATGTTAATCATCCATATTTCCCTAATTAAACTCTGTGTCCCCCATTAATTACTCCCTTGCGTGACCAACAATTTGTGAGGAACTCCAAGCTGCCAGACGGCTTTTATTGCAAACTATTAATTAGTTGTGGGCTGACTCAGGCAGTCTTAAGTATTCCAGCGTGTGGTTTATGAGTTTTTAGATACGGCGTTACGGCCAAATTATCTAACACCAGCCACATGTTCACTACATATTCAAATTGGAAACTGCATCGGTCGATGAACGTGTGTGAAACTGAGATCAGGCTGGATCAGATTCGCCAAATGGTGGACCCTGATGTTTACTGCCGTAGAAATAGCCTGTCTATGCCTGCTCTGTTATTTTTGTGCATGGTGGGGTCATTTCTTGGGGTATCCTCTGTTTAACTAACTGGTATCACGATGAAACTTTCCTGGTTTATTCCTCACATTATGACTATTATTTTTTGTATTGCAAGTTTTCTGAAATGTTATGTTTAAATATGCAAATTAGGTGTTATATAGCCAAAAAGGTGCTAATTTGCATACATTTCTAGGAAAAAAAATCTAAAACACAAGATTAAGCCAGGTTCAAAGTTACTTTTGAATTTTGTTCACATATTAAAGTCAAAAGTTTTTACAGAGGGGATTTTGGATATCTCTATAGATCATTTCACAATTTAGAATATACTGTCAACAACCAGAAAAAACTCATTTTTTGGCATATTTTTGGGATGAAATGTTCTATAAATCAGGCTGTGAATGAGATCTCAAAAAATCCTTCTGTAAAAACTTTAAGAATACAGTCAGGAGCAAAACTTGAAAGTTTGGTTTCTGTAAGTGCTCCTGAAGTGGACTTTTTTTTTTACCCGGAATAATAGAAAAAACTCATTTTGAGAAAACAGCCTTTACAGTTTTGGATTGTAAAATTCTCCACATTTTTGTTCTATAACACTATTTACAGACATCAGATCCAATCTGATTCATGAGCGGGAAATATCAATTTTGGCTGAGATGACATCGTTTAGGAAAAAGAGACGTTTCCAACGATACCAGACATGACGGGGTTCAGACGAGCACCACGGTGCTGCGCTCCGTTTAAAAACACCAACTTCAGCTGCATTTTGAGGAGATTTGGGTGCATCAGACAAAGTATCAGGAAATAAACTCCTAAAATGTTGATGTTTGGTGTTTCTTTACACTAGTCTGAAAGAAAACATGTTGAAGGAGGGGAAAAAAACAAAATCTCAAAATTGACCAGGTGATGAAAAAACAGGGCTTTTACCTGTAGTGCCCCCTTAAGCCAGGGGTTCTCAACCTTTTTCATGATGGGGCCCAATTTTTCAGTCCAAACTGGTCCAGGGTCCATTCAGATTTTAACACTGTTTTAGTGTTATGATCTCATTTTTGGTTAATTTAACCACCTGCCTTTAACAGACTGAACCGAGTAAAATGTGGCTGATAAACATGAATAACATAATATAAAAATATAATATGAGATCATCACAAATACATTAATATCACACGTAGAATTCATGGGATAAAATCAGATTCAAATCAGAATTAGGCTATAAACACAAAATCTACAACATTTTATTACAAAAAAATGGACAACAGAAGAAACTAATGGAAATTAAAATTTTAAAAAAGAGATAAAATGGTGCAGTAATAGATCACATTGAAAATAAAAAGGCTCAATTGAAATAATCTGTAAAAACCTGAATTTTATTTGTTTAGACAGGTCATTAAAGCACAAAATTTCATCGAGCAAATTATTTATTTAAACTTTCCTCAGAATCTTTTAAAGAACTTCTAAACATAACAGACATTTTCTGCATCAACAGCTGATTTTCCTTTTTTTCTTAAAAATCCTTTTATTTCCAACGAGTGTGTTTGTTTCTAGATAAAGCTGCAGGTGCAGGCTTCAGGGTTTCCGTTAGCATTAGCATTAAGTTAGCATTAACATTAGCATTAGCTGGTGCTCCATCCAGACTCTCAGCTCTGCTTTGTTATCTCCACTCACTAATCCGTATTTGCTAAATTGGAGTGGATATTTGGGGGCGATTTAGGACCATTTTTGTCTTCATTATTTTGTTTTAATACTTCTTCACAACGTTTGCTAGCGGCTAGCGACTAACTGAGTGTCTTCTTCTGCTTGTTTGTTGAACTCTGACAAATTGTCGCCACCAGGTGGGGGGAGGCTACATTGCAACTCATCCAGTCATAAATAACGGTGTAGGAGGAGTATTGGGGTACCCTTCGGGAGAGTGTTTTCCTAATAAAAAAAAATATACGGTCCTCGTGGCCCACATGTGGAAAAGGAAAGTTTTTTCGTGGCCCTCTGGGTGGCCCTTGAGACCCGAGCTTGGGCCGCGGCCCCATGGTTAAGGATCACTGACTTAATTTATTTAAATCTGGAAGATTTGTATATTTTTTTTTCTCCTTCTTGTTTGGCTTTTTGGGGGGTGCCCTTCGGCTTTTTTCCTTTTTCCCTTTTTCCTTTGCTCCAAGGTTATGATCATCAATGACACTGATAACTTAAAATGCTCTTAAAAGAATGCCATGAATATAAAATATACACCAAAATCGGAATTGTAATTTACACAATAATATACGGAAATATACACAAATCGGAAAGAAAAACAAGAAAACTAGAAAAACAAAACATAGTGATCCAAAACATTTCTAAATGAACAAAATTAAAATTAATACATCTTAACACTACAAGTTATTGCAACCATTTATCCCATTTAGTTTTTGAGATTTACTCATTTTGGCAGCAGAGTATAAAAGTGTTTTGATTGATGGATTTCAGCTTCAAGATAAAGCAGCTAATGAAGGCATTTTTTCTGCTGTAATGTCATTTCATGGGAGTATTTTTAGGTGTTTTACCTGGAATATCTAAAGCTAATATAAACAAAAAGGCTCTTGACCATTGAGAGGCTGAAAAATTATTCAGAATTGAGGAATTTTTTCATAGAAAGATTAAATAAACATACAAAAACTATATAAATGCACACAATTATTGAATCAATAAGTATCTTCAACCTGTATATTTTGAATATATATTTTATATTCTTTGTTTGTGAGTCAGGTTATTTCATGTGCAGAGTATTTGCACTTGTGCAAATGCTGTATGTGCTGTAACTGTGGTATCATCAGAGCCGGTTCACAGTTCCCTTACCTGCTCCACCGAATATTTCCTCCAGACTCCACATGTGTAAACATAAACTATGCTGAGACTTGCCTAAATGCAAAATATAAATAAATAAACAAATAAATAAATCCCCCAAGCTACCAATGTCACAAAACAAACAAGAAACGATGCTAGTCTTACTGCTGATCTGCGGTAAAAACAAGCAACTTCATATGCTGAAACTAGTTACTGTGAATTTAAAAAACTACCGAAAACCAGCGAAAACCATGTTAAACAACATAAATGACAGAATAAACTATTCTCTTTTATTTTCCTCTCTATTTGTCTCTCTTTCCATCGTCAATCTCTCTGGCAGTGACCACTGAACTCCACTCTGTCATGACTTCTTGGCGCCACCTTGTGTTTATATTGCTGAACTGCGCCTCACGTAGCGACAAATAATGACATCATCGATTCGTATCGCTGCCACAGCTTGAAAGGCGAGAGTCTTAGCTTTCAAAAAAAAAAAATGTTCTAGCTATTACTGTTTTTATTTTAGAGCAGTTTAAGCAGGATTGTGCTAACAGGGAACTTCCCACGGCTGTTCCGTTTTTTGACACTACATCTAATCATTCACTTTTTTTTTTTTGACACCAAAACTGTTGGTTATTCAGCTGATTTTAGAAGCGAGTTACAGTCGTCTTAAAAATCATTGGTACCCTCCTATTAAAAAGGAAAAAAATCATCTGCAGTGAAATAAGTTGAAATTAACAAAAGTAGTAATTAATAAAAATTCTATGAAAATCATGACATTGATTTTGAATTGCTGTTTAACAAAACATTAAAAACCAAACACACAAAAACGAAAACACGTAAACAAGCATGATGGAGGTAAAATGTTGTTGAGCAACACTTTGAGACAATAGCTGCAATCAGAGGTTTTCTGTAACGGCCAATCAGACGTCTGTACCTGTTGACAGGTATGTTGGTCCATGTTCGTGGGAAAGTGCTCTAAAGTATCTAGTACAGTTTTGTTTGTTTGTTTGTTTTTATTATTATTCTCAACCACAAATAAAAGCAATACTTCGTTTCACTAAATTATATTTTTTTTAAATTTTTATTTATTATTAGTTTCTTTTTATTTGAATTACTGTTGTCAATTTACCATTTTTTTAATTGGAGGGTATGAATAATTTTGTGGACTGGTCTTGTGAAATGTTTCTCTCATGAAAGACAATCCCAGGTTTTATTAAACAATAAACAGATGTTTTACACACTCACGGATAGACAGAAATTCACATTAAAACATGGTTTGTGGTTTCTTTCCAAAGCCTGAGCAAAGTTTTTATTTGGGAAATGCTTATCTGACAGCCAAGAGTGCGCTTGAGCGAGAGGTTTTATTTGAGGTTTTATATGTGAGCTGCGATGAGGAGGGAACTAAAGTTTGTTTACTTCTTTCTGGGAAAAGTCTATTATCCTTGATTGGTTTCAGTGGACTCTTCAACTTCCTAGCAGTCCTATTGCATTCATTTGTTTTTGCATAATTTTGATATTTTCCTGTGCACCAAAGTTTTCTTTTTTTTTTTTAACCACAAATTTCATTTTTCCTCCAGAACATAATGATGAAACAATGCCCAAGTCATAACTGTTCACAGATGCTTCATCATTGTCCATTTCTATATCCATGGCAACTCAGCAGTGGAGTTAGTCATGCCATTCTGCTCCACACTTATGCTAATGTATAATAAAAACTTTATTGATGACATGTTAAATAGCTAATAAGGAATCCATAGTTTGAAAAAAATTGACTTAATGGGGAATCAGACATGAATATGTACAAATGATCTGTGAGTGATCGTATCTCTCTGAAGGCTCCTTCCCTGCCCGTCACATCCATGCAATTACATAGGAGGCTGCAAAGGCCTTATCTTTTTCTGTGTTTAGGAAATTGGCTTGCCATGAAAACACACTCTGTTCCTGAGTGTCTGTTGCATCAACAAATAGCTGTCCATCCAGCGTGGTGAAGCATGAAGTAATTTCCCTGTCAGTCATCACTGGAGCACAGTTTCAGTTCAAGAACAGTTGATGCTTACCATCTGTTGCATGCAAAGTTAATATTTTTTAGCTCAATCCACGAATTGGAGATCTTTTTAGTTGAATAGCTCCAAATGAAAAGGGTTGAGTGTCCTCTCCGGGTCGGGAGTGAGGTCCCGCCCCAGGTGGAGGAGTACAAGTATCTCGGGGTCTTGTTCACGAGTGAGGGAGAAATGGAACGGAAGGTGGACAGACGGATCGGTGCGGCCTCTGCAGTGATGCGGACTCTGCATCGGTCCTTCATGGTGAAGAAGGAGCTGAGTCAGAAGGAGAAGCTCTCAATTTACCGGTCAATCTACGTTCCTACCCTCACCTATGCCTAGCTAGGGTCATCCAGACGAGATTGCGGGTACAAGCGGCTGAAATGGTTCCTCCGCAGGGTGGCCGGGCCCCCTTAGAAGGGGAGAGCTCGCCCGGGAGGGACTCAAAGTAGAGCCGCTGCTCCTCCGTATAGAGAGGAGCCAGATGAGGCTCGGGCATCTGGTCAGGACGCCTCCTGGACGCCTCCCTGGTGAGGTGTTCCAGGCACTTCCCACCGGGACAAGACCCCGGGGGAGACCCAGGACTCGCTGGAGGGAGTACGTCTCCCGGCTGGCCTGGGAGCGCCTCAGGATCCCCTCGAATGAGCTGGCGGCTGTGGCCGGGGTGAGGGAAGTCTGGGCTTCCCTGCTTAGGCAGCTGCCCCCTTGACCCGATCCCAAATAAGCGGAAGAAGACGGACAGACGGAGAGAGCTCCAAATTAAAGGAGCCCTATCATGAAAAATGGACTTTTAAGAGCTTTTCAGCATGTCAGTGTGTCATTTCCTCATCAAGAAATGATTTAAATCGTTATTTTTCTTCATTCATGCATATTTGAGTAATCTACATGAATATTTAAACCAAGCGCTACCTCCCTGCAAACGGCTGACCACCCACCGCGTTACGTATGAACGTGGCACCAACACGAAAGTCCAAATGCCACGCCAGTATCGTAGCAAGACGCCCTCTGTCCCAACAGAAACTCAGAGAATCCTAACACACTCTCTGAGGAAGAAACTAACACCTGCAGGAAGATTTCCTCAGAGACAAGCAGCCATCAGCTAACAGACGTTTGCTCCAGATTCAGGAGAATTTTCCTCCTTTTTTTTAAGCTCTAGAGGACAGCAAGTTGGGAAAAATGCAGTTACGTTCAGCGTGGTTATGTTCAGCGTGGGAGTGTATTTGTTGTACTGGATGAATCGACTTGCCAGAAGTGGTTGGATTATAACTTCAGGAGCAGGGAAAAAAACTCAACTTCGTGTGTGAACTTCACTCCTGACAACATCATGAATCTCGGGCAGTAAAGTGTTTTTTTCTCTGGGATTACTTCTGAAACCTGACGCAGTTCCTACTATAAAAACGCGCATGGACAGACAACAACACTGGTGAGTCAACACATCTCTCCGCTCAATGCTAACTGTTAGCCTATGATTTGTTCGCTAATTTACTTACTTGTCAGGGGTCTCTGTGGTACTTCTGTGGTACTTCTGCGTGTACTTCAAACTCCATATCAGACTCTGGGTCGAGCGCATACAGCTCCATAACAGGCTGCCCCGTTTGATCCCGTCGATCGGAGTCTGATTATCCATCAATGTTTACAAGATCCATGTGAGTGCTGCTTAGCTCAGCGCTAACTGTTAGCCTATGATTTGTTCGCTAAATTACTTGCTTGTCAGGGGTCTCTGTGGTACCTCTGTGGTACTTCTGTGGTACTGCGTGTACTTCAAACTCCATATCAGACTCTGGGTCGAGCGCATACAGCTCCATAACAGGCTGGTCTGTTTTATCCCGTCGATCGGAGGAATTATCATTAATGTTTACTACTAACATCCACGTGAGAGCTGCCGGTGCCGGTGCTACAGACAATTCTGTGACCCTTCAGAATAAGTGTCTCTTCCGGCGACGTCATGAAATGGGCGTAAAACATGCTGCAATTGGTCGAGAGCTCCGCGGTTCAGTACAGTCAGCCATCTTACTTCCGTGTTGGAAATTAGATGCATCGAAAAACGAATATTTAACACCAAATTAGTTTCTATAGTAACGATGGGAACATATCTAGCTTATAAATGCCTATATTTGACTTTTGGAACATTTGAAAAGCATGATACAGCTCCTTTAAAGAAACACTGTAGATATAAATAACAATTACACTGCCTGGCCCCTCAAAAAGTGAACACCTGGATTTAACTAAGCAAACAGGTAGGAGTGTCCTATTGGATAATCACTGCATGGGCGATTATCTTTCAGCTGCAACAAGTTATTTAACCCTAACTGGTGCAATTAATTGCTTCTCGTTTCCTGAACAACTATGTGGAAAGACACAGCCGAAGTGGTGGAAAAGATGTTAGTCTCTCTGAGAAGGGTCAAATCATTGGCAGCATCAAGCAGAGAAAACATCTAAGGAGATGCAGAAACTACTAAAACTGGGTTCAGAACTGTCCAACGCATTATTAAAGGCTGGAAGGATGGTGGACCATCGTCTTTCAGGAAGAAATGTGGACGGAAATGCAGATGAAGTGATGCAGCATCATGCCTAGTGCTACTGTATGAGCCTGTGGGGGCAGTGTCATGATCTGGGGTTGCTGCAGTTGCTCAGGTTCATGTTCAGTAACAGCATGCGCTCAAAGAATGAGGTCCACTGATACCTGAATATACTGAATGAGCAGGTTATTCCATCAATGATGTTTCTTCCCTGATGGCACGGCCATATTCCAAGATGACGACACCAGAATTCATAGGCTCAGATTGTGAAAGATGGTTCAGGTCCAGGTTCAGGTCTAAGTTCAGGTCTAGGATATGTGGGGCTCAGATTGTGAAAGACTGGTTCAGGGAGCATGAGACATCATTTTCACACATGGATTGGCCCCCACAGAGTCCAGACCTCAACCCCAGTGAGGATCTTTGGGACGTGCTGGAGAAGGCTGTGGTCAGACTCCACCATCATCATCAAGATCTTGGTGGAAAATGAATGCAACACTGGATGGAGATAAATCCGCTGACATTGCAGAAGCTTCTGGAAACAATGCCACAGCGAATGCTGCTGTAATCAAAGCTAAAGGTGCTCCAACAAAATATAAGAGTGGATGGTGTTTTTTCTGGTCAGGCAATGTATATTGCAAGTGCACAATATAAATAAATAACATCCACCAAGGTTCGAATCTATTTTTCCCTCATTATTTCCCCACTTTGTTACAAATACACTTTTCTACTTGCAAAGTTCATGTATTTGAATTCTGCAGGTTTTTTTCTCTTACTAAACTAAGACGGGGTCTGGCTTTGTTGTGGCTGGTACATGTTATCGACATTAAAGAAGCAGTGTGGTGACATCTAGTGGCCAAGTTACAGATTGCTTTCAACTCAATACCCCCATGATTGTTTGACAAAAACAGGAAACAAATAAAAATATGACAGAAAAATTTGTCTCTATGTCGGCATTGTCATGTTGACAATGTCAGCGTTTACATTCAGCCAGAAACCCGTTCATAACTGGTACATTAGCAATAGCCTGGTTGCATAAGGCCATGTAAACCCTATCAAAAGCTGGAATAAGCTCATATTTCAGTTTTCAAAAACCCAAACATTACCCCTGGGTTACTAATTTTTAACCCAAATATTTGGTCATGTATTTACATGACCAAATGTAAATACATTGTGTCAGAATATCTCAGGTTGAATTGTATTCTGCGCATGTTCTATCTGCAAGGACTCCTGGTCTTTTGAGTAGCCGACAAGGTGCGTATGATTGGAATCTACTGGAAATACATAAGAACAAACAAACATGGCACAACCATGGCATTGCATTGGATAATTGTCACACCAGTCAGTTTTAGTGAACTAAAGTGTCCGGGGGCTCTGGTGGAAACAGGAAGCGTGGACGTGTATGGCACAGCTCCGGCTCTATTTCCCATTTTGACTATGCAGTAGTGTCGAGTGCTGTTGGTGGGTCACCAGAACCAAAGTGCAAGCAAAGGTGACTGCTATCGGCCCCAGATAGTTTATTATTTGCCTACTGCTGCTAACATTGTTGCCTTGGATACAAGAAGCAGCAGAAGTGGTGCATATTTAGTCGTGGTTTGGGTCGGGGTATTCCGATTGACTGCAGGTTATTCCAAATCTTTCAGAAACTGGAAAAATAACCTTAACCCGAATAGTGATGGCATGGAAACGTAGTCAGTGGCTGCTCTCATTTGCTTTTGTGTCTTCATTTTTATCTGTATGAATTAGTTATTTGGACTTTATAATAATACTTGAGCATTGTCTTGAAAGTTACAAAGCAGCTTCTTGTCTACTTTAATAAAGGATACCCATTGTTTCCTTTACTAAAGGATATAACAAAGGAAACATTGAGGCACCTTTGGTGTGGCATTTAAAGAATTCAATGAGCCCTTTTCATGGTTGCTACTGACTATTTTACAGGTCATTTCACATTAAACACAAGTGTCCTTCAGGCTTTTAAATGACTGAATTTATTCTGTCAGAATTGGGTCTCCTAATTTGAATGGTTTATTGTGTCTGTCCTTCTAGATGTGGGTTCAGTGGAGGGACTGGCTTACCACCGGGCTTGGGACACCTTGTACTGGACCAGTTCCACTACATCTACTATCACCAGACTAACTGTGGACCAGAAACGAGTCGGTGCCTTTCCCAGGCAGGCTGTGGTCACTCTTTCAGAAGAAGACCACCCACATGTTCTGGCTCTTGATGAGTGTCAAAAGTAAGTGGCTCTTCTTCTTTGTCTTTGTGTTGGGGACCTTTCTGCTTCACAATGCACAATTTAAACTTTCTGCAAATCAATAATGTAGATCACCTATGCCCAAAACTACCAAACTATAGTTTGGCTTTTTTTGGCACTGTGAGTCAACGTCTAGAAAAAAGGGCTGCACTTCAATTATTTGGTTAAAAGAAATACAGTAAATAACAACCTGAAATACCGCAGTTATGTTCCTAAATAGCAACACAAACAAATTAAGCTTGTTTTGGATTCAAAAGCATGCAGTTCAGTGCGGGCATAATGTGCCATTTTCACATTCTTATGGAGATATTATAAATAAATTGCTCTTAAAACAGACTTGTTACCATCACTTTAAAACAAATCACATTGCTGCCGTTCCAAAACCCATCCTGTGGCCAGCTTTAGTTAGAGGACAAATTTTAAGATCCTCATACTTGTCTGTAAATCTATTCATGGACTGTATTGTTGATATTCCGCCAAGATATGCCCGGCTAAAGCTCTTAGACAACCCTTAGATTGTCTGCTTACTAAAATTCAGACAGTGGAAGGAAAGCAATTGAGACATTAAGAGTGTGCTGGCCTTGCTTTTAGCCTCTTTACTTTGTGTAATCTTGATTCTCCCTCTTTTTTTATGAATTTATTTGTCTGGTGTGATGTAAAGTAGATTTTTTGAGGGATTTGAGCAGTAGATCAGTGACTCTTAACTATAGGGCCATAGTCCAACGTTAGGCTTCACCACCTAGAGGGCCGCAACAAACTTTCTGTTTTCTCGCTTGTGTGCTGCGAGGACGGCGGGACCAATGCGCACTTTCAGTACACAAGCAAGGCTGTTGTTCGGTTGCAATGTATCCTCCCACCACCTGGTGGCAGTAGCCTAATGTGTCAGTTAACTGTTATTTAAAACAAAGCAACCATAGATATCTAAATATAATGGTTAGATAACTCACCCCTGCTGTTAGCCAGTGGAGCCGCACGTCTGCAAACGGTGGCCATCTTACCACAGTCAGTTCCCTCACTGAAAGCAGTGGCTTTTAATGGTGATGGACTTTTTAAATAACCACAACTTACACAATTTTCTACCTATTTTCAATTGGTCTGGTTTGTTATAAACGTCAGAGATGTAAGAAACTACGTACTTAATGATTATTACTAACGATCCCAAAGCAGAGCAAGCTATAACCATGGACTAAGAAGGTGAAATAGATGGACACGCCCACTGCATTTATAACAAATCAGTGTTTAGAACTGGCGTACACAATGGATATATGTATGATCATGAATATATATATATATATATATATATATATATATATATATATATATATATATATAATATCCACCTTGCCTGAATTACACCCACTTTTTGGCCATGTAGGAGGTTCATTCAAACGTAATCTTTTTAGTCATCGGACATAAAAAGACGAAAGGGAGGACTGGACTAAAGCACCATACGTAGGTGTGAATAAGACTAAAACCATAGTTGTTAAACTGTTAGCAACATAGTTTGGGAAATTACTTTAGCAACAATGGTTTTGGGAAACGCACTCCAATCACAACACAACCAAAGACGGTAATTTAAACAAAAGGGTTGATCATAAAATCATCACTGATGTACTTAAACCTTGCTATTTAATTAAAGATCTAACTGTGGTCTCAGCCTGTTTTACTTACACAAGTAAGTTAGCTATTAGCCGTGATGCAGCAGAGTGGCACAACAGTGGTTTTTAGCAGCTAATAGCAACTCTAAACATGTCTTACCTTTACCCGCTGCTTAGGAGGCTAATCTTCGTTAGCTCCTGTTAGTTTCGAATTAGCTCGGTTAGCAGTGCCTTGGCTGTCAATCATTTGCCTGAGGCCACGCTTTGCCCATTTTTGTATTTTTTGGGAGTGATGACACACGTGACCCAACAAAGATGGCAACGGTGGGAAATGCCCAAAATTTTTTTCATAAATTATAGGTTATTGTCTGGTGTGACATTCAAAATCATCAGAAAGTCACTTGAAATAAAAGCAAAGTAAACAGATTAAATTGAAATAGATTTAATATCAACCCAAAAAGCTTATGTATTATACAAATTTACAAAAACTAAAACTACCGATGTTATTGTGATAATTTTAGTTAGTTTAAGTTAGTTTTTTAAAGACACAAAACAGCTTCGGTTAGTTATCGTTTTTTGAAAAACTGTCATTCTTATCTTTATTTCAGTTAACGAATTTTTTTTTTCGATTTTAGTTTTAGTTTTTTTGTTTGTTTTAGTTATCTTTAATAACCTTGGTTTCAACTCATTGACTGCCAGAAGTTTTCAGAGCAGAGCGCTCCATATTGCCAGGATTTTTAAGCAATTTCACAGATTTTTGGAGAGACACAAAATATTGCATATTATGCCTATGCAAACATCGAGGGAAAGCTTAGACTTAGACTTTTTTACGAAAAAACCCCACTTTTACGTAAATTGTTGCTTAATTCTATAACATTCTGTCAGCAATTTCATTATTTAATGTTCAGTTCTGTGATTCCGTGCATGTCTCCACGATGGTGGATTTCATTGGGCTCTGGTCCTGCAGTGCAATGTCTAACATAACGTACAGTGAAAACAAAGTTTCCTTTGTGAGTAACACATCTCTACAGTATTTCTCTTTAGTTGGACAGATTTTTATGGACACAGAAATTTTACCTGCAGTCTGTAAAAGGTGAGAGTCCTGCTTCTCCCACTACATTAGCTCAATTAATTTCTTGACCTCATACTATCCTTGGTTGGCAGCTTGGCTCCATATCCATCCCACTCCAGAATCACAGTCTGATAATTAGAATTCAAACTCAAGTGATTAATTAGCAGCTCCTGGTCGTGACTTCTGACCTGAATCTTTATTATTGTACTAAAGTGGACCTTCATGACTTCATTACACTATGAAATGTGAGCCTAGGGTTAGGATAAGTTGGTTTTTACAGCGTTATTTTTTGTTTGATTTCTTTATTCTTCTTAATATATACAATTTAATAAGATTTTTTTTACTGATTTTTCTGCCTTGCTGAGGTTTGAATATCACCAATCCTCGCAAAAAACAAAAAAAGCCCTTATAAACAGAGATATGAGTCCATTTGCTGCCACTATTATCTGTTTCTGATATTCACATGTAGAAGAATGAGCACAGATTACTTTTATCTCCCAACCTGTGATGATAATCTTTTTTTATTTAATTGAAACAGAGCTTAACTTTTATCTGTGACTTCCTTTGGGGCAAAGAAAGGAAACCAGCAAGGTCTTGTCAGCTAGTAGATGATGTTGATCACCTACTAAAATTACCACTGAAACAACCAGAAATGTAATTTAGAGATAAAAACCGTTCCCATTACCTTCTGCGTGTTTTGCCGGCTTGGCTCAGAATCCACTAAACTTGTGAGTCGTCGTATTAAAAGCCATCATTTGTGATTCAGTTGCAGATGACACATGTTTGTTGTGTACTTGCTATGCTGAGGTGATGTGATCTGCAGGGTAAGTGAGGTGGAGGAGTGTCTGATGACAGCTTCACCGTGAGATGAGGCCGTTTGCTGTGAAAGGAAGAGCTGCAACGTGCTCGCCAGCATTGAAATGTTTGCTTTGTCTTTCTTTTTTCATGTGAAGCCTGATGTTTTGGACCAATTGGAACGAGCAGAGGCCCAGCATCATGAGGTCCACCTTAGCTGGCAAGAACATGAGGATTGTCATCAGTTCTGACATCTTGACGCCCAATGGACTGACGATCGATCACAAAGCAGAGAAGCTCTACTTTTCCGACGGAACCCTCGGCAAGATTGAGCGATGTGACTACGATGGTTCCAGCAGATATGTAAGTATGGAAATAATGACCCCCCCACATAAAAGGTATTGGCTACAGCAATGTTTTATAAGTAACCCAGGAAGCCTCTAGTTCCCTGTGGAGTAATGAGCTTATTTCCTCAGCCATGCCAGTTTGGTATCTTTTTGACTCTTTTTTTCCTCGCAGTGTAGAGATCGCCCTATGAGGAGATTTTAATTTAAGATTCCTAATGTGGATCAGTAACATTAGCGAGGGATCAACAGGATCAAAAGTAATTATAATGTAATGAAATTGTAGGCATTTTTGCACAAGGATGTTGGAAATTATTACATGCTTTGTAAGAAAGAGAGAGAGAGAGAGAGAGAGGGAATTCTAGACTGGATCAGTTTTAAAACTATAAAAATAATGAATATCATCATAAATAATAAAGAAACAATAACATAACGGCTAATCATTATTATTCAATTGTACATGGATATAGATACAGTCCTCAAAATTATTCATACACTGATTAAAGAAAAGGCTAAAATCACATTAGTAATTCAAACAACAAGAAATTAAAGAAACTAATAATAAATAAAATTTACAAATTATAATTTAGTGAAATCAAATATTGCTTTTTGAATTGTGGTCAAAAAAATTTAAAATAAAAACAAAATTGTCCCTGACACACAAGATCATGAATAGTGGACCAACATGGTGTAGAAGTCTTATTGATCATTAGAGAAAACACCTGATTGCCTCAAAATGTTTCTCAACAAAATTTTAGTTTCGGAGCCCTATCATGCTTGTTTACTTGTTTTATTTTTTATGTGTTTGTTTTTAATATTTTTTTTCTAACCTCAAATCAAAATCAATGTCATGATTTTCATAGGATTTTTAATTGTTATTACTTTTAACAATTTCAACTTATTTCGCTGGCAGATGATTTTTATTTTCCTTCTTTAATTTGTGGGTATGAATAATTTTGAGGACGACTGTAAGTTTTAATATTAGTAAATTTGTATTAAAATGTATTTTGGAGGTACTTTTATGCAAGACATCATGTGCTCTTGGTGTTTGAATTTTTGTGAATGATTTAGTTTTTTAGATTTCATTCAAAATTTACATAAAAATCTTTGGATTTTCACACATGTGAAGAAGTAGGTACTGTAAAACAAAGTTAAAGGGACGATGATTCGCTGTTTCCTGGATTATCTGTGGTCTGATAGTAAAATATCATCATCCTCAAAATCACCCTGAATGAAAAAGAGATATTCATGTCATGGTACTACTATGTACTATGTAGTAGTCTCAAACTCTACCACGTTTTTTTCACAACTTACATCATAGTTCTGGATTTTCTTCTTTGCATTTCTTATTCCAAACACTGGACCACAGCTGGATCATAGTTGTCCGCTACAACTGTTTTAGGGGTGTTGAACTGAATCGTTTCTATGATGGATCGCAATGCAGAAGTAGACAATTCTGACAAAACATTATTGATTATGAGTAGTCCTGTTAGTTTAACGCATTAATTACATTAATTAATTACACTGCAAATTAATGCGTTATAAAAAATAATCGTGATTAATTCAGAGTGCCAACTCAGTGCACAAGCATTTTAAATTTGGCCCACTGAATGACCCGGGCAGCGGGTGGTGGAAATGCACCGAAAGCTGTTTGCCAACCGCCAATAAACACCAGAAGAAGAAGATGAAGAAGAAGAAAACGTGTCAGTGAGTCACTGTACAGAACTTCCAGGGTCCCCACGCGTCCTGGAAAACATGGAAAATGGTAGAACATTTTTTCAGTCATGGAAAACACACGTAAAAAGAGTAAAAGAGCAAAAATTTCCTGGAAAAGTTTGAGTTGTCCTGGTAAATTGTTTTTCCTTTCTCCACTTCGTCGCAGCTTCATCACCGTTTCATCGAAGCTTCCTTGCTTTTGCGTCACAGCTTCGTCGCCATTGTGTTGCCACTTTGTCACCATTTTGTCGCCGTTTCGTCACAGTTTAGTCTCCATTTCGTCTCCTCTTCATCTCCACTTTGTCTCCGCTTCGTCGCTGCAGCTGGAAAAGTCCTGGAAAAGTCCTGGAAAAGTCCTGGAAAACAACTTCTAGAAAAAAGTGGGAACCCTGACTTCATAGGCTGTGTTGGAGCAGCGCTGCATGGAAAACTTAAAGGACTGCGACCTTTGAGGACAATTGTTCCCGATGACTGCTTTAGCAGATATGAGAATAAAATGTGATTGATTAGATTAATTAATTACCAAGCTTGTAATTAATTAAATTAATTTTTTAAATCAGCTGACAGCCCTAAATATTAGTAATGTACTGTTGGCTTTCTGGAACAAAGTTAGTCATCATTAGGAGATCCTCGGGGGTCAATAAAGAATCTATCTATCTATCTATCTATCTATCTATCTATCTATCTATCTATCTATCTATCTATCTATCTATCTATCTATCTATCTATCTATCTATCTATCTATCTATCTATCTATCTATCTATCTATCTATCTATCTATCTATCTATCTATCTATCTATCTACAAAAAAAATTATCTGAAATTCTTCTGCCTTTTCTATGTTCAACCAGTGAGAAGTATGGACTGGGACTATTTTTATTATAGAAGTGACTACCATTACTCAGAATTAATTGATCCATCAATGAAGACAATGTTTCCTGACCCAAATCCCCCCCATCTCTATGAAACTACCATATAGAACAGGTTCATATGATGCAATCCAGTCATCTTCGGTGTCATCTGGCCACATAATATTCTTTACTGTTGTGCTGCTTTTTTCAGCCATACTGTGCACAATTTTGCCAAATGTGGGACAATTTATCATGAAAAAAATGTGAAAGATGCTCTCAGGCAGGGGTCTGCAACATGTGGCTCTTCAGCCCTTCCTCTCCGGCTCTAGAGGAAAGTAAAGTGTGATTTTGTGAGGGCAGATTCGTGTTCAGTCACTGATGCTGGCTTATCCTTGTTTGTGCCAAGAAATTAGCAAAGAACAAAAAATGTAACGTTAAAAGGCATCTGCATAACAGCGTTAGCTGAAAACGTACCAAGCTGAAAATGATCAGAAAAAAAAAGAGTGATCTCAGTTGATTTGGGTGAAGCTGTACAGGTGAGATCTATACATCAATACTGCTGCCGTTCTAGTTGCAACTCAGAAGATAGTAATGCCATTTACAAACAGAGAAAACATGTAAGAATCCTTCATAATAACATGGCAGCATTTGTTCATGGACTTGAGTGAAATTAGAAATGTCTTCCTCAATTAGCATTGGTAACGTTACAGAACCAGCTAACCGTAAATTAGCTTGAACAAATGTTAAACTAATATGTCCAGGAGGAAAGTGGAAACCTCTGCAGGGTTTTGAGCCACTTTGCTACCTTCACCCTCATCCTGCTTAGTTTTTGGCCCACTTGAATTTAAGAAGTAAAGCAAGGAAGATGCTTCTACACATAGCAATTGAGCTAGCAACTCTAGAGCTAACGCTAACGGTGGAGAATCCCATTGTTTGCACGGTATTTGGGACCCATCAAAATGAATAAAACGATTGTTTGCAGTATATGTAATACAAAAAATGGGGTAATATTAATACTTTATTCTGCACCTCTCTAGACGCTCTGTGGATGTTTTTTTTTTTTTAAGTTGTAGCAAAAAGTTCATCCAAAAAAATCCAGAGTTTTGAAAACTTGCGCTCAACTTTTTCAGAACATCTTTATTTATAATGTATGTTCCACAAAGCACAAAGACTTTCCATGCGTCACAGCAGATGTGGCTCTGTTGGTTACACCTATATTATCTTTTACTCTTTCTAAACCAACTCTGTTTTCAAGGGCACTGAAGTTGAGTCAGACTCTGCTGTCCATGAAATGCAAAACTACACTCTGCTTAAGGCAAATATTCTTCGTGAGAATGTAGATTTTTTTCTTTATTTTTTATGGTTTCATCTTCCTTCCTGGAAGTTTTGTTATTTCATCTCTGATGCCACAGCTAATAAAAGCTGAATAAAATTGAGTGGAGGGGAGTTAACGTTATGTCCATACAAGTTTCATGCATAATGCATTACATCCCAAGCAGTTGTGTCCAGGGTTATGAGAGGATTACAGTACGGGGTGGACTTCTTTTGCTACGGGTTCTAGACTTTTCCTGACATGACCTGTGGAGCTCAGCACCTTGGCCCATCTCAATTACTTACCCATATGTTTGATGAGCCGGGTCGCGAGGCTCAGAGAGTCTCGACCTCTGAGGCCCCGCCTGCCCTTGCCACCGTCTACTGCTGCTAATGAAGGCTTTGCTGGGAGACTGCTGTGGGTGCAGAATCACCATTCCAATTAAAATGTGTAAATTAAACAGAAAGCTGACCGTCAACTTCAGCCTGCAACCAACGTGGAGAGAGAAGCATAAGGTGCATAGTTACCGAGGAGTATTAAGGTCTTTTGACAGTCTTGTGTTTAGATTACAAAAAAGAAAAAAAAATGACAAAGGCTGCAGGATTTAATTCAGACGAGGAACGGGCTGACTTAATAGAAGAAAAATGATAAAAGACGTGGGAAAGCAGCAGTTTTTGGACTTCTGTGGAAGTATAATCTTTTCGTGCCGGCTACTCCTCACACTGCACCATTATACGCTGACAGCATGCTCGGGGAGGAGAGCCGTTGCATGGCTCCTGCCTCCATGCCATTTAGAGAGAGAAGACCCCTGTCATTAATAAAGCCTGTGCTCCACAGACAGCGGTATAGTAAATGATAAGGGTGGATGTCAGCAGCTTTAGCCGGGGAAAAAAAGATCCTGCTTTTTGCTAGCAGGGAAGAGCATAAATTGAGATGTGGCTGTAAAAGGTTAGCATCATTTGAGTCAATAGCACTTCCTTTGGGAATGTCTCTTGTAAACAAAAGCCCTTTAAAGTAATAGGATATAAGTTTCTTAATCAAAATTTCATATTTAAAGTCTGTTGAATCAGAAAACCGGTAACTTACCATGAAATATTTCTCCATTTAGCCCCTGTTTACACTGCCATTAAAAGTGGCTAAAAGGATTTTTGCTCTGAAGTGACACAAATCGGATATTTTCTTGCCAGTGTAAACACTCCAAACCGCTTCAAAGCTGATCTTTCAAATGCGCCCGTATCAGATATGTATCCGATCTTGACGTCATATTCAGGCGACATACATTGTTTGTTTGTCCTGGAAAGAAGCCAGTGCTGTGATGTTTGGTCGGGTGCTAAAAGCTAGCTGCTGCTACGTGTTAAAGACACACAACATAACTTTTAGAGCTTAAAAATCTGCGTTTCTGACTCGTTTTGATGGCACAGCAACATTCATTGTGCACATTTTCGAGCCGTCACTGCCCAGCGGCGTCCCAAGGCTCAGAAACAGCAATATGCAAGATTCCCATCCGGGAGATGGATGTTACGTTGCAGACAACTGTTGGTTGCGCACCGCATCACTCACTAGCAAACAGATATGAACCAGACATGAACACAGCGGGTGTTTTGAACGCATCATGTCAGATTCGGTAAAGAAACACAAGGAGACATTACCGGAGGAAGAGAGGAAAAGAACGAGAGGAGCAGAACAAGGCAAGAAGACAGTGTGTACTGGCAGGGAATCACAGTACAGGTAGGATGAAGTTTAGTTAGTTTAGCCACCGATTGGGGGGTAAAAAACTTCTTAAATTCCTTTGTGTCTTTAACTGCTTTTCATCAGGGATCCTACTGACAAACTTTACACGTTCCAAACATGTTGAGCTTTATGTGGAGGCCAGGCAGCGCTGGCTGGTGCCAAAGAGCCTTATGATTTTCAAAATCCTGGTTTACAAACCCAAGAACCTGCCAACAGACAGAGATATTGCTAACCGATTAGCTTACCATCACCAACTACCCCCAATCGACAATAAAAGCTTACAAGTGGTTAAATGCTCCTGAATATCTGGAGCAGGATGGTATCAGACCTTTTGAGTTTGTGCCTTTAACGATACGAACTTACTCGAACTGCGTACGCGGGTCACATTGGGGCCACTTTGGGCCCTGCGAGCGTTTACATTGGAGTCTGAAAAAGGTGGGATTTTACCTGAAATATAAACAGACATCCAGATCTGGACCAAATCAGCTTCATGTCACTTTTGTGCCCCTTCGGCCTGAAATGTAAACGTAGTCTTAGAGAAAACATGAGATCAGAAACATGAAAGTAATGTGTTGCAGGCTGTAAACCACATTTTCCTCAGATCTAATTTCCTGTCAATATGTTCTGTCCTACCCCATCTGGTGCTCACCATCCCTCCTTTCTCCATCTCTCACATGCATGATGGCCAGTTGTTGCTTCTACACGCTGAGCTCCTTTAATCAACACCTGTCCTATTAATTCCAGTATGGCACCGGGCTAATGTGATGTCGCTTACAAGCCTGTCCCGCTAATGGCTGAGACTGCAGAGCTGTTGGTGTCCCTGATCCTCCACGCAAGCCCGGGGAGCCCCGAAGGAGGCATCTGATGGATTCTTGCCTCACTGCCAATGGCACTGTCATTTTCCCCCAACATCTGGGTTAAGCAGTCAAGTTGGCGGCAGGGGTGATTTGTTGATTAATGAGTGGAAACATTATTCTCCTCATTTATTCCTGAGGATGCGTTCGGAATTATATCAGGACGCTCTCAAGTTTGATCCGGAAATGGATGCACAAATAATTAGATTACACCACAGAACAATTACAGGAAACCATATGACACCTCTCGTGTTTCAGCGGGGTGTCGCTTTGCCTGTGACCTGACCTGGCTCTCCGTTCTATCATTTTTAGGTCATCGTTAAAGCAGGACCTGGAAACTTCTATGGACTTGCCATCTATGCAGATTTCATCTACTGGTCAGATTGGGCCCGCAGAGCTGTGCTGCGATCAAACAAGTACACAGGTGGTGACACCAAGGTGCTTCGGGCGGATATACCCCATCAGCCAATGGGAATTATAGCTGTTGCCAAGGATACCAATAACTGTGAGTATGCAGGTGGAGATGAGCAAAAACTTATGATCCATGTATGCAGGCTTGTATTTACGTGAAACAGGGAGGTAATTCTACGGTTTTATGGATCAGGACTTAGTAAACGACCATCTGGTCCTCAGCAGGTCATGAAATGAGGTAAATACAACCTCTGATGAACAACACGCCATTATTTATTTCACTAATTATAAGTTAATTAATCAGTGAAGTAGTGTGTGAAACTAAATCCATCACTTTCAGAGTTTTGAGTTGTTTTTTTGTTTGTTTTATTTGAACAGAAGACAACAATTAAAAACAAAGGAGAAACAAAAGAAGATATTACTTAAGAAGAAAAGAAAAAAGTCTTTGTTCAAAAGGAGTGGGAGATGCAAATGCTTGTTTAATCACTTCCCTTCGCTGCTTAAAAAAAAAAATACTGTATATAAATTTATTACTACATAATATGATCAATAATACCAATAACAGTAAATGCCAATGATAATAACAGGATTATTAATCATCGTACTGATAATAATAACAATAGCAACACCAGTCATCACTATAAAATAGTACCAATCATTATCATTACAATACTAGAATTACCAGTATTATTATCATTATCACAATAATAATAATATAATATAATAATAATAATAATTCAGTTGTGCTTAAGTTTTCCCTCCCATTAGAAAAATGCTAAATTCACAATGTTAATTCAAATAACAAGAAAAAAAAAGATTAAAAAAAATAATTAAATCATAATTTAATACAAAGAAATACTATTTTTTTTTTTTAAATTTTTGTTTAAAATAATGATAATTAAAAAATAAATAAAAACAAAAAGAACTTTCCAAGACACATTAGAGTACCTTGTTCATGAACAGTGGAACAACATACATGTATATATCTTGATTATTTTAAAACCTTGTATGTACGTTTATAATTTTTAAATTATGTCCTCATTTATAAAACCTTAAAATACACTTTCTTTTTCATGTGACTACATATGTCATGTATGTGAGGGCGTTGTGGGAAAATGAAAATATGAAAGTAAACGCATTTGTAGAAAAAAAATCTCACTGTTTTGTTCTTGTTTTATTCTAATAATGTTAGAAAATAGTTAATCTAGAACAATTCTGCGTAAGGTCAACACTACACCATAAGAACATAAAACAATTTGTTACAAAGAAGGAAGATGAAATCCTTGTAAAGGTATATTTGGATGAATGTTTATAGATTTTGTACCTAAAATTAAAATCGTACCAACATAATTCTGTACAGTATTTCAGAGAAAAAAACTGCAAAGATGGTGGAGAAAAATGATATTATATGTAATATAAGAAAATGAGATAGTTTGCACAGATGTTGCTGCTGGTTAGCAACTAATAGCACCATATTAAAGAGAACATCTTTATTTGATAAATAAAACTACGGGTTGATAAATGAATGTCTTATTTAGAATGGCCGGAAACTTAAGCCTCAGTGGTAATTAATAAAAAAAGTAGCTTATGTTGTAGAGGGAGTCTCTTAAGCGTCGTATAAAGTTTAATTTCCAAGTAGGACAAAGGGATGTGGGCTTAAGCGCATCCCACCGGTCGGACTCAGATGCCACCAGCAACTCGTTTCCTTGTTTATCTTGTTATGGGAAATAATTGCATCCTGCGACCTGAATGGGCACAGCTGCAGGTCTCCAATATCGTGTGCAATGATCAGAAATGAAGGACATGGATATTAGTTTATCCATTTTAGTCTTTACTTTGTTACTTTCTAATTGTGTTTCCTTGTCATGAATATCCTGACTATAAATAATCACACAATTAGGTTACCTGAGCTGCAGAACAGGTTCATGTTTTTAGCTTCTTATGAATACAATCCTGATGGCTGCAGGGCAGATAGAGGCTCTCCAAGCTCTCAATATTTCATCCCAGATGTTTTGTGTTTTAAAGATTCATTTCCCTGACTTCTTGTTTGTGTTAAGATCAGGCTGGCGGGCTGTTTCACTTATTGACAGCACTGTCAAGGTTGCTGTCAGGTGCTACGATTAAAAAGCATTGCTTAATTTCAGCAGTTGTAGGAGGAAAAAGATCTTCCCAATGATATCCTGTTAATCTATGTTCTGTTTAAGCTTTCTAAAATATTTTTACTACATATAATAAAGGGGTCAAATTCATTTTGAATATCACTCAGGCATATAACTGCTCTAATAGAGGAAAAAGGCTGAGGCTAACCATGTGAGCTGAATAATAAGTCATTTTTTCCCCTCAGAAGAAAACTTAGGAGCACATTGAAAGGCTCAGACATACATCTGTGTGAAAAAGTGTTTGCCCCCTTCCTCATTTCTTATTTTCTGGCACGTTTCACAATTATATGTTTCAGATCATCAAAAAATACAAAGATAACATAAGTAAACAAGGGGGTGGGTCACTTAAATAGGACCTGCCTGACAAAGTGAAGTAGACCAAAAGATCCTCCAAAAGCTAGACATCATGCTGCCATCCAAAGAAATTCAGGAGCAAATGAGAAACAAAGTCATTGAGATCTATCAGTCTGGAAAAGGTTCCAAAGCCATTTCTAAAGCTTTGGGACTCCAGAGAACCACAGTGAGAACCATTATCCACAAATGGTGAAAACATGGAACAGTGGTGAACCTTCCCAGGAGGGGCCGGCCGACCAAAATGACCCCAAGAGCACAGCGACGACTCATCCAAGAGGTCACAAAAGACCCCAGAACAACATCCAAGAACTGCAGGCCTCACTTGCCTCAATTAAGGTCAGTGTTCATGACTCCCCCATCAGAAAGAGACTGGGGGGCAAAAATGGCTGCATGGCAGAGTTCCAAGACCAAAACCACTGCTGAGCAAAAAGAACATAAAGGCTCGTCTCAGTTTAGCCAGAAAGCATCTTGATGATCCCCAAGACTTTTGGGAAAATACTCTGTGGACTGACGAGACAAAAGTGGAACTTTCTGGAAGGTGGAGGTCCCATTACATCTGGCGTAAAAGTAACACGGCATTTCAGAAAAGGAACATCATAGCAACAGTAAAATATGGTGGTGGTAGTGTGATGGTCTGGGGCTGTTTTGCTGCTTCAGGACCTGGAAGACTTGCTGTGGTAAATGGAACCATGAATTCTGCTTCTACCAAAAAATCCTGAAGGAGAACGTCCGGCCATCTGTTGGTGACCTCAAGCTGAAGCGCACTTGGGTTCTGCAGCAGAACAATGATCCAGAACACACCAGCAAGTCCACCTCTGAATGGCTTAAGAACAACAACATGAAGACTTTGGAGTGGCCTAGTCAAAGCCCCCACCTGAATCTCATTGAGATGCTGTGGCATGACCTTAAAAAGGCGGTTCATGCTGGAAAAGCCTCCAATGTGGCTGAATTACAACAATTCTGCAAAGATGAGTGGAACAAAATTCCTCCACAGCGCTGTAGAAGACTCACTGCCAGTTATCACAAACGCTTGATGCAGTTGTTGCTGCTAAGGTGGAACAACCAGTTATTAGGTTTAGGGGAAGATCACTTTTTCAAACAGGGACATGGAGGTTTGTTTTTTTTCCCCCCTTACTAATAAAAACCTTAATTTAGAAACTGCATTTTGTGTTTACTTGTGTTATCTTTGTCGAATATTTAAAATTGTTTGATGATCTGAAACATTTAAGTGTGACTAACATGCAAAAAAATAAGAAACTCTTCCACACATCTGTATGATAAAGCGGGTCAGGTTCATTTTGAATATCATTCAGGCATAACTGCTCTATTAGGAGAAAAAGACGGAGGCTAACCGTGTAAGCAGAATAATAAGTCACTTTTTTTCCTCAGGAGATAACTTCAGGAGTACACTGAAAGGCTCAGACATATCTGAAAGAGACCATGCTTACTTCTCGACCGTTCTTTTCTCCACCTCAGATTGTATAACTAGTTCTTTCTGTCGTTTCAGGTGAGCTGTCTCCGTGTCGGCACATGAATGGAGGCTGCGGTGACCTCTGCCTCTTGACCCCGCATGGGAGGGTCAATTGCTCCTGCCGTGGAGAACGTGTGCTGTTGGATGACAACAGATGTGTCTGTAAGTCAAGAAAAGCTTCAGATTTAATCACAGCGAGGCCATGGATAGCTAACCTTTTAAACATTCTCAGAATAACGTATTGATTCTCAATGGCATCCCTTCAACAGAAGTCGTTTCAAAAGGAGACATTTTATGCCCTTTTCCTCACAAGCTGACATGATTTCCCGAGGCCTTCCTGAAATGTCTGCGATGTCTGTGCTAAAAGTTTCCAGATCTTTTCATAGCAACAAATCAAACTTATATTAAAGGAATAGTACACCCACAGAATGATGTGCCATCGTTTCTAAAGGGGGGAGCTGCAGGACACGCTGGCCAGAGAGAAACAAGCGTTGATCATCTTTCTTTCTTTAATTTTCACCCGATCCAGTAGATGGCAGTGTCGGACAAGATTTAAAACACATTTTGTGGTCAACCACGAAGTTGTGTTGTGTGGTCAAAATGGCTTCAGGAAGTCTGCTCGATTCTCTTGTGGGGGAGGGAGAATATGGCGACCGCTCATAATCAAAGCGATGGCAGACGGTGACACGATCAATCAAAGACACAACAGCGATGTGTGCCAGCCGAGAGTAGGTCAAGCAGCAGCCGGGTGTTTTCTGCGGGGGGGGGGGGGGTTGTGAAAGCGAAGCAGACGTTAATGGATAGAAGGAACGAGTTATGTTGTGAAACAAACTCGTGGCGTATACGGCCAGTGAATCATATTTTGCCACAAAAACTGTTTTCTCAGTGTTGTTTTTGTTGTTTCATAGAAGTAAACAACTGTTCAGATGTTGGAGGCGTCACTAAAGTAAAAATATTGGCATCAAAGTCACTTTTCCGCTTGAAGCACATTGCTGCATAAGACGCTTGTTTTCCCAGCTTTTTAGTGAAAAGCAGCATTTTTGCTGCAGCTACCCCATGTTCTACTGCAGATTACTAAAGAACGGAAAAAGCTAGAAACAAATGTTCTTCTTATGATGAAAGAACAGAGTCTAAGCTTCCCTTTGGTAGATTTGGTGTTTACATAAGCATAGTACACAATGTTCTGTGGCTCTCCATAAATCAGTGAAAATGCCTAAAAACCTTGGCAGCGCTCTGCTCTGTCAATGTCTGGCAGTCGATGAGTTAAAAAAGCCAAGCAAACCCCCCCCCAAAAAAAAACAGCCAAGGACTTAAAACATCACCCTGAAGTGGAGTGAAAGCATGATTTGAACTTGATGGGAGGTTAAACTTTAGGTGTGATAGAGAATTTAGTTAATTATTTCAGAATTGGCACATCCATGCAAAATGTCAGAGTTGGGTTTTTCTCTCTTTTTAAGTCAATAGCGACTTCAGACATCAAAGTTTATGCTTTCAATAACAGAAAGTCTTTTTGGTTTATTTTTTATACCTCCTTTAATGAGTGTCTGGCTACTTTTCTATGCTCAGTGTAAGCTGGCTTCTCTTCATCTTTTTTCTGTGATGTTTACAAAAATAACATCCTGTGACATCTTTGAATTGATGACTTTGTACCACAGAAAAACAAACAGCTGTTGGTTCTGTCTTTGACAAAGCAGTTAAGTTTAATCCACCAGTCAGTCAGTAGGTGGGTACGAGCAAACAAAAACTGCTTTGACTTTAAGTTTATGCAGACAGAGGAGGAATATACCGAATGTTTGCCACACATACAGCAGCAGTCGGCTGTGGAGCGTTGCAGCTGCAGCTTTCTAATTTGACATCACTGGTTGAGTTTGAAACGCGGTGCTGCTAATAGACCATATGGTGGGAGGAGGTGTTCAAATGAGGAAAGTTTGGCCAGACTGAACATGGCAAGCGACTCAGAGCTGGATGGCAGCTTTGGTGTCATGGCAGAGGATCGCAGGCTTTTTAACAACCAGATTTGACTCATTACTAAAGCAGGACGAAGTTTTGTAGCTGCCTAACTTGTGAAGCTGCATGTTTCAGTGCAGAGAGGATAGCTGGTGGATTTCCACTGATAAAACCGTATCTGATGAATGAATTTGTAAAGAAAGGAAAGAAAAGGCAATTCTTTGTTGATGGAAGTATAATAGGGGATTATCACGCTTACCGGAAGTTCCCGGATTTTGACACTTCCTCTTCCGGGCCATGTTAACGACAGCCGTTCCTGCTCTGTTATACTGTTTAAATCGGATAAACTCCAAACATATTTAAGTTTTCATTCCAGACTGAAGTGATACTGGATCAAAAGCTGGATCAAAGCGATCGATTCGCCGCGGTGAAGGGCCGAACTTTATATTAAAACACACGTTTGTTTGTCGCCGGTGGGGCACAACACCGGCACTTCACAGCATGCTAGCATTAGCCAGCTAGCGTTTACTGACGTGCTTAACATTGTGCGTCTTAAAACACACAAACATCTGAAAATCGGGTCTGTACCCCCCCGTTTCCAGTGGAACAACTGGGGACTGCCAAGAAAGGAGACGCTTTCAGATGCTTGTGTGTTTTCAGCCGCACAAAGTTAGGCACGTCATCAAGCTGGCTAATGCTTACAGGCTAACACAACTGTATAGTCTGCCGGCCACAAACAAACGTGTGTCGTTTTATTATAAAGTTCGGTCCTTCACCGCGGCGAATCGGTCGTTTTGATCCACTTCTTCCTCAGCATCACTTCAGTCTGGAATGAAAACTTGGCATTGGCGTTTATCCGATTAACAAAGTTTAACAGAGTAGTAGCTGGCGGACTATTGCTAGCAGGTTAGCATTAGCCAGCTTGATGACGTGCCTAACTTTGTGCAGCTGAAAACACACAAGCATCTGAAAGCGTCTCCTTTCCTGGCAGTCCCCAGTTGTTCCACTGGAAACGGGGGGGGGGGGGGGGGGTGGTACAGACCCGTTTTTCAGATGTTTGTGTGTTTTAAGACGCACAAAGTTAAGCATGTCGGTAAACGCTAGCTGGCTAATGCTAGCATGCCGGTGTTGTGCCCCACCGGCTGCAAACAAACATGCTACGTTGTTTTATTATAAAGTTCGGTCCTTCACTCTGGAGAATCGCTTTGATCCACTTCTTCCTTAGTATCACTTCAGCCTGGAATCCGTGAAAATTTCAGTAGGGTTGGCGTTTATTCACGTTATCTACGAAGTAAAGCAGGGACATTGAACTGGACCGGAAGTGGGCCCTCTAAGTGTTTCAAACCGGAACACGGAAGCGTGATAATCCCCTATTAGTGAATTAGTTTGTTAGTGAATGCAGTTTACATTTACACATTTTGAATATAAGGTCGTTTTCACACAGGACCTGTTCAGGTCGACCTAACTGGGTTTTGTTTTCCGAACACGGCGTGACTGGTTCTGTGTGAACACGCCACCAACTTTAGCCCAACCTAAATTCCAGATACTCCACCTTTTTTAACTACACAGGTATCCGTAGGCAGCTGTAGGCTACTGTTGGGATATCCGTCTTATTGACAGTGTTTTATTACAAATAACGTTGAGTATTATCTTGTTTCCTAGCTACTAATTAACGGGGCGTTCACAAACACTGGACAAATTTCTAGCAAGGGCTAGCAGGCTAAGCGTTAATGCTCATGTTTACAACTCACCGCTACCTGGTTTTTAACCGATAATGCGTATGGTCGGACTTCAACACAATCGATCTGCATCTTGCTCTGGTTTGTCTGAAAATCCGCCTCCAGTACATGAGAACATTGTTCTCCAAACGCAACCGTGTCTCGACTTCAACACACTCCTTCATTCACGTATTTTTTTGTTAACAACACAGCCACCATTTACAGCTGGGATGCGTCTACTTCCGTCTGGTTGCCATGGATACACAACGCTCCAGTCTGTAGAGCGACTGCTTGGTGCGGTGATTGAAAAGCAGATGTGAAACGGAGCCGTATTAGTTGAAAATTAGAAAAATTGTAACCTTTTCACTGCTGTGGCAGCGACTGGCTCCGCCCACATATGTGGGAAAACGACCTAAGGGGGTTTGCTGCAGTTAAAGTCTCTTTCATGTTGAAATGAAGCATCTTAATTCAACCTCCTCTTCTCCTTCTGCAGCAGAGAACTCCTCGTGCAACATCTACACGGAGTTTGAGTGCGGGAATGGAGAGTGCATAAACTACCAGCTGACCTGTGATGGAATAGCCCACTGCAAAGACAAATCAGATGAGAAGATGCAGTACTGTGGTAAGGCAAACTTAACCCGTCTATGTAAACAGAGAGGAATGTCTCTGGTTTGTAGCTCCTGGTATTTAAAAGTTATTTTAATCATTTGCGACATACTCATGCGGTACAATCTGTTCAGACAACAGGAGCTGTCGGAGGGGTTTCAGACCCTGCTACAACCAGCGATGTGTGGCCAACAGTTGCTTCTGTGACGGGATCGATGACTGTGGGGATAACTCTGATGAAGCTCTCTGTAGCAGTGAGTTGCAGCCGTTTGATCTCCCGTTCCATCCGTCCAGCCTCTGAGGGCACAATCCAGTCACAGTAGCGCGTATGTTAATACGGCACACAGGACCACATGCTGCGTTAAGCCTTTGCTGTCTAATGAGCCCCAAGATCATAAGAGGAGCTCAAATTAAAAGAGACGCCCAACCACTACCCCTGGAAACAGCTTCTGGGGGCCAATACAGCATTTGGTTTTATTTCAATGTCGCTAGAGGGATTTCATCTTTGATTTGTGATTTTCCAGATTTGGTTATTTTCAGGCTGTAATTGCTGTTGCTGAGAAAAAATGTTATACATATGTATGCACACACTATATATACAGTGTGTGTATATAAATAAATAAATATATATATATATATATACAGCCATGTTTTCTAATATTTACTGGTCATTTTAATGCCTGGTACTAGTATATGTACATTTGTCTGGACAAATATAATGACAACAACAAAAATAGCTCATAAGAGTTTAATTTAAAAACTGATATCTAGCCATTTTCATGCTTTTCTTTATAAGTGATTTTGGTTATTAAGTTCTTACATCAATAACTATGGTATTATACTGCCAAAAACAGCTTTTAGGCATTCTATATTTTCTTTTCTGTCTCTTTTAGTCACATGATTCACACCATAGTTGGTACTCGACTGCATAACCATTATTTTTGATGACAAAGTTGGTTTCTTAATTTTTTCCATGGCTGTATATATATATATATATAATTTACGATTAATCGAAATTTGATCGTGATTTAAATTTTTGTGTCAAACAATCTCCAAACTCATATAATTGAGTTGAGTTTTTTTTTTTTCTGCCACTTTTCTTGGCACAATTTCTAAAAGTTTGTCTGAGGTTATCCCAGGCAGTTTGTTGGGTGTTACTAACAAAAATGTTAGATTTAGAATGTTCTTGCACTGCAGTAAAGCTCAACAAAGTTTATTTTGGGATGTGTTTTTATATAAAGAAGTATTTTTATTTTATTTTTTAAATATAGAAAATTGCAGAACAGCTTGACACATCATTAATTTTTGGATATATTTATGTTTTTTGCATTTATTTCACATTTAAAGTATATTTGTTTTATTCTTTTAATGTTTTTTACATTGCAAAACTACTGAAAGGTACATATCCGTAGCATATATTTATTTCCAGTGCTAGAAAGAAAATAGTGCTTACAAAAAATGGTGTTATAAAACACACAAAAAAATGGCCTTTTCTTTAATTGTAGGATATGAATAATTTTGAGGACCATATTGTCATAATAATTTACACTCTCCACTTAAAGAAAAGGCCAAAATCACAAAAGTAATTCAAATAACAAGAAAATTAAAGAAATTAATAATAAATAAAAAATTACAAAATTATAATTTAGTGAAATAAAATATTGCTTTTGAATTGTGGTTGAAAAGAATAATTTTAAAACAACAAATAAACAAAACTGTCCCAGAACAATTAGAACGTTACAGAAAACACCTGATTGCAGTAATTGCCTCAAAGTGTTGCTCAGCAACATTTTAGCTTCGGAGCCCCATCATGCTTGTTCACTTGTTTTATATTTTGTGTGTTTTTCATATTTCTTTCGAACTACAATTCAAAAGCAATGTCAAGATTTTCAAAGAATTTTGAATTATTATTACTTTTGTCAATTTCATCTGATTTCACTCACAGCTGATTTTTTTTTTTTCCTTCTTTAAATGGAGGGTATATACACAAAGTATTTTTTTGTTGGTTTTTTTTTTTTTTGAACCAGGCTGGCTGAACCCACAAAGAGGCAGCGGTAGGTTGGTAATTAACAGGAACTTTCCCACCCAGCAGTCTGAGATTTCAGACAGGAGTTTATCTCAGTATGGTGTGCCATTATCAGCCCCTCATGGTTTTCTTTCCTTTTGTGTTTTCTATTTCCTTTTTCAAATGGAAACCAACAATGAAATATTCTTTAACCATGACAACAGTTGATTATAGTATTAGTAAGTTACATACTGATAAAATTCAGAGCTAAATGATTGCACCCCATAGTTCTTAACAACTGAGTAAGACCCTCATCTTTTCAGAATAATTATAATTTATAACATAGCAATTTTCAGTCCACCATGAAAGACGCTATGATATTTTTTGGGAGCTCTACATGTAACCGTCCTCTTTCTGTTTATGTGTACCTTTTTTGAAATGCTAATTGTCTCCAACAGATGTGACATGTGGCCAATCAGAAACCTCTTGTAAGGATGGGAGCTGTGTACCTAGCGCTGCTTGGTGCAACCAGGTCATTGACTGTGCCGATGCCTCAGATGAAAAAAACTGCAGTAAGTCCCTCTGCCTTTGTTTAGCATTGCAGTCCAAACAAAAATGTACTTGCAGCTGCATCCCTAGCGGAACAACTAGAACCACTGACTTGATCATAGCTTGGGTGAAAGTGAATACTGCATCTGTCATATTTACCTCCACAATCAGCGGCATTGTGATAATCCTGTTACTCTGGGGCTTTATTTTCCGTCCAGACCACACCGAATGCTCTCACTTTTACAAGCTGGGGGTGAAAGAAAAAGATTTCATCAGCTGCAACTCCACCTCGCTGTGCATCCACCCATCATGGATCTGTGATGGTGCAAATGATTGCGGAGACTATGCTGATGAGACCAACTGTCAGGGTGAGCTGTGACTCAAGCACACACACAGACTCCCATCATGCTCGTGTATTCAGAGGCAGATGACGAAAGCCGGCTTCAATTAGAAAAGACTTAAGACAGATCTCATTTTCACTGATGATTATGGCAGTGGAACAAGAGATTCATGCAGAGCTTAGGAGAAAATAATGACCTCAATCACTGCCAATGCCAAGAGGACTGACTTGGTTTTGTTGTATGTCCCAGTTTCCTATGGGCAGAAGTGTGAGGAGGGCCATTTCGCTTGTCCAGTGGGAACTGCATTTCTAGCGTTTGGCTGTGCGATGGCCAGAAAGACTGCGAAGACGGAGCAGATGAATTCCAGTGCGGTGAGATAACATATTTTCCCTTTCATGGATGATGTCAGTCAGTCTTGGTAGTTACAAAGTGGTCCCTTAACAGCACATTTTACATCAGTGGCATGAGAAGACCCCTTTTGGTTTTTGTCAAAGGTAAATGTCACCTTGTAGAGGGTAAATAGTAGGGCTGGGTATCGTGAAGAACCTCACCATTCAATTAGATTTTGATTTTAAGGGTTGCAAATCAATTTGATATTGATTTGATTCAATATATATGTAGGCCATGTTTGCACGAAAATGCTCCAACTGAAAAACGCAAAAGTTAGTCCGGGAGCCAACTGAGCTCAACTAATTCTTGTTTCTTAGGATCACCTTTTAAGGATTCCAGATGATGTACAGTGGTTTCCCTCGAGCATTTTTAGTTATTAACCCCTTAATGGCCGAAAAATATATTATATTTCACATTATATGTTTTAGGCATAAACTCCTTCACACACAAAACTCCAAAATTCAATAAAAACACAATTTCTGAGATTATTGTTCACAGTAATCAATTCAAGTTGTTCAAATTACCCTTCTACAATGTTTATGTTTCAGTGTTTATCTGGAAGTGGTCTTGTACAGCATATGCCCTGTTATGGTCCTTTGATTATCAACTAGACAAATTTACCTGAGACTCCAGAATCAGAGTTGGAGACAATAACCAAGTTTACAGGAATTTATTTAGAAAATATAAACCCTATCTTATTCTATGTGATGTGTATGGGTGCCTTGGCAAGTGTGGATGGAGTGTGTGCTATGCTACATGTGTGCAGAATGCAAGTGTAAGAAGTTAAGTGTGGTGCATATGTAAATACAGTAGAAAAGTGGTGTTGTATAATGTGCTGAACGTCTCCCTAAATGATCAGAGCAGAGTGAGGGAGTTTTCCTGGCATTGGATGGCGTGGTTAAAATGGAGGCTTAGTTTCAGGCCAATCCAGAGCATCCTACACTTAAACATCGACATGCCATCGTGCATGGTAGACTATGTACCGTACAGCTGCACTTTTTGGAGCTGCATGGGCTTTCCTTCTTGCACCCACATTTAATCATGTCTAGAATGCTGTCTGGGGCAGATTTGCAATGTTAGTGTGTCTTTGTTCCATCCAAATTTCTCTGGGTCCTATGCAGGTGGAATACGCCCATCAACATTTCGCTAATATGCAGCTTGAAGGTGGGCTCTCTTAACATTCTCTGGGAATGCTTCCTTGGTTGGTGGTAGAGCAGCTAGGTTCGGAGCAGACGTATGTCCTTTCCCATTCTTTTCCCCCCAAACTAGAAGTCTGGTGTGAGACATATCGCTGCTGTTCTGTTTGCCATAACATGCTGATATGAAGGCAGTGGCTTGGTTGATGACTTGATTGAACAGTGCATTCATATTTCCCATAGCCGATAGGTCATACCCAGCTTTAAGGACTTTTACAACAGTTCCTTTTCCCAACCCAAAGTATGATGCTACTGTCACATCACCTGGTTTGATTTTGCGCATACAATTTCATAATATCTCATTATAACGATTGGTGTTTTGGCCATGAAGGGGTTAATATTTAAAACTGCATTAAATATTCTAGTTCACTGTACATGTCCACTTCCATGGATGAACAATGTAGAAAGCACATATTTGCAATTAGATCAAGTATTATGCATGAAACCGCCTAAAGCTCTATTTTTGATGGATTTTTAGTGTTTCGGGCATTAAGGGGTTAATAAGTAAAGATGCTCAAGGGATATCACTGCGCATCATCTGTAATTATTAAAAGGTGACCCTAAGCTACAAGACTCAGCTGAGAAAAAAAAACTTTACCGACAAAACAGGGTTCAGCCAAAAAATCACTGCTTGACTCCCGAAGTAACAAGTAAGAGAAGAAACTCGGTTGGTGTTAACGAGCAGTTTATGGCAGATAAATGAAAATAAATAAAATACCCAGCTACATTAAATTTTTATAACGTATCTCAAGCACACTTAATAGCTGTGAAGTCTGCAGTTGCTAGGCAACGGGACTGGAGCACTATGGGAAATTCTGAGGGCTAGGCTGTCCCATTTCACAAAGGTTCGGCTGCTTCGGAAGTAGAGGTGGGAAAAAATATTAATACACTGAAATATTGTGAAATTTTCATGGCCGATATCATATCTATATTTAAAAAAGCAGAATCAATCTATTATACTAACGAAATCTCACGAGATTTTATCGTTCTGTTACAAAATCTCACGGAATTTCATGAAATCTCACGAGATTTTGTAACAGAACAATGAAATCTCGTTATATTTCAGTGTATCAATATTTTTCCACTCCTACTTCGGGGTGCACAGACTTTTACGGGAACTCTGTAGCCTACGTAGTGTGCAGACCCCGAAATGGGACGTACTCATAGAGGACATTTTGTTGATGTATGATTTAACTTGGCCTACGTCCATCATTGTACAGTACACAACACTCACAGCGCCCCCCACGTCAGGAGGTGAATCGATTCAGAGGATTTGCCAAATCGATTTTGAATTGCACTGGGAAATATTGCACTGCATCAATTAATCTGTATTTTTACTCACCCCTAGTAATTAGCAAGTACTAACTTGCAGCTTCATCATTAACTGTAAGTCACTTTCATATGAAATCAACCCACATTTTTACAAAAGGTTTTAAAATGCAACAAAATTGAGGATGCTACCTGTTTCATTTTTACCAAAGGTATCTGTGCCCATTCTTGCTGAATATACGATTTCAGCTCCTCAACAGTCCATCATATTTGTTTCTCATCTTTATGATGCGCCATATATTTTCATTAGGAGATGGATATTGACTAGTGACAGGCCAATCAATCACACACACTGTGTCCACGAAGCCACAGTGCTGTCAGTCATTACAGAGACACGTAGGTCTGGATCTGTCCGACTGAAATAGCTACACATCTCCCAGTCTAAATGTCACCTTGATGTCAGTTTGTGTCTCTCCAAACTTTCAATCAATGCCTTTACATCAGCAATACTCTCACACTTACACAGGTCATCCATGTCATGAGCACTGACACCGTTTCAGATGCTGACTCCTGAATTCTTTGCATATAACAAGCAGATTGTCTTTCTTATCTTTGGTACTGTGTTTTCCAGATTATAAGATGTTCTGGAGTATAAGTTACACCGGTCAAAAAATGTGTCACGAAGAAAAAACAACACCCACTTCAAACTCCTGCGTTAAAAAGGGGCCAGCCCAGAAAACTGGGTTATTTTTTTTTTACCCAACTTTTGGGTTGCATATTTGACCCAGAAGTTAGGTTATGTTGACTACGATGTTGGGTCATTTTAGCCCAGCAGTTGGGTCTGGATTGAAATCATGCAGAAATTAGCTAGTCCCTTTTTAACCTGGCAGTTTGACCCAGGACTTTTAGTGTGCATATCACACTGCACTATAAGTCACATTTATTTCGAAAGTTATTTCACAAAATTCAAGACCAAGAACTGACATTTAATCTGGAAAGACAAGAAGAAAGATTATTCAATTACCCTTTTTTTTTTTGAGGGGGTGGGGGAAAGTGGAGAATTATCAATGATTTCCTGATTGGGTGTGGTATTTTGTCCTACCCTTGCTTGCAGAGCTGTCAAAAATAAGCTAGAAGTAGAGAGTAGAAATCCTGTCCGGCAGTTTTTCCAACCAATCACTGAACCAGCTGAGTTTAATTAGCTTCTTCAGCCAGGTTGATGAGCTCGTTAGTGAAAACACCTGTTCTAAATGTACTGGCGGGTCCAAACACATGGCAGGATTTCTACTTTCAAACTACTTTTAATTCTACTTTTGGCACTTCTGCTTACTTGAAATTAATTATCAAGTGAATTATCATTTTATGTCCATTCTGGGCACCCTATCCTGTTCCCTGTTACTTTGCTGTCTGTAAAAGTTTCCAGCTTACTTTTATTTTTCATTTGTAGTCAAAAATGCTTTGGCTTTATCTCCTTTTACTTCAATTTTTTCTTCTATTCCAGTCATATTTTTGAAGACAATGACTCTGGTCATTAAAAACACTGAAAATCATTCCTTTAATATAAGGCTCATAAACTAAAGTTCTAGTTTAGCTGCGTTTCAGATCAAAAATTCCAACATTTGTGGACATGAGGACATTTAATATGAAAAAAAGAAAAGACAACGTAAGTATCTGCATCAAGCAAGCTCAAGTTTGCTTCGCTTCTCCTTATTGTGTGTTTGAAATTTCTCGAGTGAGTGCTGATGCTTGTTTGAAAGTCTAATTCTGACCCTGAAATTCAGAGCGAGTCTGATGAGGACACACGTTTTTCCACTTCTCTCTTTGAATTATAATATACACAACTTCCACTGCAACAAGTAGTTAATGAGCCATCAGTCAGTGGAGAGGTTATACTGAGTATGGAAATCTGGCTTCAGCCGGAAAGTGGCGACATATGAACGGATTACTCATTACAATGCCACTCCTCTACTTCCCCAGCTTGAGGCAGAGCATTCTTCCTCACGCTTTAATGAATGCTAATACATGCAGAACCTGCGATGGCAAAGTTAAGATCTCTCCAATTAAACAGGAGGGCCATAATTAAGTCATGGTATTGATTAACGTAATTTACCTTCAAAACCAACAGCTTGCGCACATGCCCGTTCACATGTCAGTGCTTTTGGCATCAAAGCCAAACAGGCAGGGTGCTCCTATGTACAGGTAGGTGCTCAGAGTTGCTGTTAAACTTTATCACCATCATATGCATACGTGGTAATTGGATCTGATGGATAAGTCATGCACGCATGCAAAAACACTTGCTACCTACATTTGAATTGTCAGTTTATTGTGTTCTTTTTCCCCTTTGACTGTTTGTTTCAGCAGAGTTAAAATGTTTGAAGTTATGCAGCGGTGAAGCGTTGGTGCCGTTAGTGTTTACTGCCTTCTCCAAAGGAAAACAAGGCCCAGTCGCAATTCTCCCCCTTAGTCCGCCCCTCTGTTTTACGCATCCATGTGTAAGGGAAGGGGTGTCCCAGCCCTGTTAGGACAGAGGGGTAGGGGTAAGTGGTAGGGCTGTACACACATGCAAATCAATAGTTTTCAGATGCACACTTCAGACTAAAGGCCTTTTCACACCAGGACCGATGCGAATAAACGGCACGAAGTTTCGAATGATTCGGAGGAGAAATATCGACACACCTGCTCTGATGCAAAATTACAAAGATGTAAACTTCTGGATGCTGAAAAACAGCTGATCTCGCAGTGGAGATGCCAAATGCGGGTTTTAAATATACACCTGTAGCTAATAACCTCAAACAGCTACAACATGTGGGGAATACACTGCTACTTCAGCGGTGATCCCCCCCCCCCCCCGTTTGCCAAACAAAAGTGCTGCGACACAAAGATGATCACACCTGAGCCATACTGATGCAGTAGCAGCAACTATGCCACACTTCTCCCTTTTTGCTGGCGCCCAGCTCTGTGACGGTCAGAGCGCCTTCTCTGATTGGTGGATTGTGTATTTGTCGGGTGTGAATATTTAGAAAATCGACCTCCATTCGAAAAAATAAACATTGCAAAATCGCAAGACGGAATTTTGTCACTGATGTGAACGCTCCCGTTGATTTGACATTAATTTAATGAAAGTTTTTGCCATGCGAATCTTTCGGACAAAATATTCGGAGTAGGTGAGTAAAGGCCTTAAGGGGTATTAGAAATCTGCGAATGACAGGCAAGATGGCTGCTACCGAGAGCAAAAAAATCCACAAATATAATTTTTTTTTCCGTGAAGTTTTAAAACGCATGACAACCGCTGTATTGTCTAGTTTAACGTTTAAACATTTAACACCTAAAATACCGAGCTGCCCAAAAAAATTCTTCTCTCTCATTAACAACTAACGAATTTTTTCGGCATCTGGTAGTCGTTGGGAGTTTTTAATAGCAGCACTCCCAGAAATTTCCCCCCAACACCACCACCACTCCACTCACCCCCATTGTCCTAGTTAAATTGGCCCATTCATTCACTCCCCATTGTTTTACAAATAAGGCAATCCGAATCTTGCAGCCAACTTCTGAATGTCACTGCCACTATTTCAAAGGTTCAGTGTACTGAACAGCATGTGTACATAAAAGTGTAATTATGATAAGTAACTTCAAAACACCATATAAATAAGTTAGTGTACAATTTTTCATATCATATTGCGTGAATAAAAAAAAACAAACAAAAAAAACATTGAAGATGACACGAATGAAGTCAGCCGCACCAGGGATTCAAACTCGCTACCTTCTGCATACATGCAACCCACGTTCAACTCCGTTTTCTCGTTCGCCTGTGTTGCTTCCGTTCCGTTGTGTGTGAAACTCTCCATTCGAAACATTTCCCATTCTTATTTTAGAGAAGCGTCGTGGTGTTCCTGCGCAAAGTGCATTAAAACTGTATAACGCACTGATCTGAGTTGTTTAAACCACTTATACCATGGTCCCACGTAGTTAACATTTAATTACAAATGTTTATTCACTTTTTTTTATTCACTCGCGAAACATGGATGAGTATAGGCACTATTTTATGCTGGCAGCTGGTTTGAGTGTTGCTATGGTGATAACATTGTGTGGGTGAATGATATGAAGGGATGCATAGGCGTGCGTATGTACAAAAATAATGCACACCAGTTGACATGAGAATTCTCACTGACCGTAGTAAAAGCAGATTAAACAACAAGGAGCCGTGCATTATACAGTTTTAATGTATGACGCGGAGTCTAGAACACGGAGTACCGTCTACCGTACCACCTTCTTCCGCTTATCCGGGATTGGGTCGCGGGGGCAGCTGCCTAAGCAGGGAAGCCCGGACTTCCCTCACCCCGGCCATAAATAAGTAGATCAAAAAATAAGTAAGGGATAATGTATGCAACGCAGGTCATAATGGGGAAATACTGACCGAAGGTTAGTATTTCCCCATAATGACCTGCTTTCCATACATTATACTGCTTATTATACAGCTACTTGCAAAAATAAATGAAAGTCTTCTATTTTTGAGAAGGTCAAATAACTTTCTGATGTTTTAAGCTCAGATTAAAATAGTTCCCTGCAGTCGAGGCCAGGTCGGGTAACTTGTTGCTTAGCAACATTTGTTAGTTGAGTGACGGCGGCTGGAATTTGTGCTAGCGCTGGCTATTCCTGTATGTTGAACTGGACGTTTCCTCCTCTGCTGTTAGCTGTATGCGTCTTACCACTGGTCTTCTTTTTGTCTTTTTCGTTTTGGGGAGGGTGAATCTCAGTTGAAACTTGGCCTGGACCCAGAGCTCAAAATCTTCACACTCATGGAAGACGTTCAAATTAATTGGGAAGTCATTCATTTTTGGTCACGAGGTGTCGCTACGTGCTCGCTTGCTGTAGTGACCGGACTACTTGCGATGCGGAGGGATATTCACAGGAAGACCACAGGTCCTTTGCCATTGACATCGGCCATTATGCTAAAATAATGACCACTGGAACGTTGGGAAAACCCATTCAAGTCAACGGAGCATTCGACAGCATTCTAAAGAGCCGTATAATAAAATGAAACAAAATCTGTGTTTACGTGTTAATGACAGGCCAAATCATAGGAATAACTTAGTTTTATGAGATTCCCTGCTACTTGTGGACAAGTTCAGTTGCTTAGCAACCATACTGTCCACTCAATCTTATGTGGTGGGAGAACAAATAGTTCTCCATTGTATTATTTTTATTATTACCCATAAATTGTTTATTTTTGTATGTCTGTATTTTGTTTTTATCTATTTTATAGGCAATATGTGAGGTAACCGTTTTATGAAAACAATAAGCCCCGAGAAGCTGTGTGGTTACAGCGGTTTTACAACACAGCTTCTCAGGGCTTATTGCTTTATTATATTTTAGCCTGCTTCAGTCATCATTTAAACAGAAAATACGATTGGGCTACAAAACCTTTATACTGTCTCCTGCTCTTTTGAGTGTTTGGTGTAATTTATTTTCCCTGTATAATTAACTGTTGTCTTTGCCTCCTTTTAACTACAAACACTGGGAAAAAGCAGTTCAGTTCAATCCAGCTTTCACATGAAATGCTTCTAGTTATCTGATTTATTTTGTCATTTGCCCGTGCATGTTAGAGAGAAACAACACATGAACAAAATTTCCATTCCTTTATCTATAAATGTCAATTTGGCCTGTGAAATGACAACATTCTCTGCTTCCATAGGAACTGATGTGAATTATGCCATAAATCTTTGCAAAGTTCTGAATAGCTTTTCCAGGACAAATAGACAATATTCCCATTCCTCTGGGTTAATTATCATATAAAAAGCTCCAGCCATTGATAATCTGACTGCAAAAGAAATGCGGTTTGAGGAAAATGTCATTACATTTCACAAATTTCAAATTCCACATCTGATTAGAAGAAATAGTCACTTGTCACGTCACAATGCATGAGGCGTCTTCTGCTGTGCAGAACCACTGCTGAAAATGAGACATGAAAGACTTGCTTTGATACGTTTAACGTGCAGCAGACCTGATATTTTGTTGAACACTTGAAGCATCTGATCACATTTGAAGTGCAAATGTGGTATCATGCACAGAAAGTCTGGATAATCCAGATTTAACCATTTAATGGTCCTTCTCCTGCCTGCACACACGGAGCTGGTGTGATGACAGTCTGATAGGAAGGAAAGCAGCACAGTGTGTGAGGCCACCCTCCCACCCTTACTTTGGATCCATAATTCCCCATACTGTGGTCTGACCTGGAGCACACATCCCCCCTTCCTTCTCTCAACATCTTATCAAAGCTTTGGCAGACTTAGCCCGGCCTGACATCTGAGAAAATGAGACCACAGAGCAACTCCCCACGGAGGGAAGGTGGCTCAGTGACACAAATTCAACGCAGCTTATGAATATCGTATATCCTCATTTCACACAATGGCTTTGACACGGCAATCAGCGGCGTGTTAGCCAGCATTCAGCTGCTTCCTGTCCTCCTTACGAGCTTTGAGTGTTTTCAGAAAATAAATCTTAATCTATATCAAAGTGTTTGGAGATGGAATCAGGTTATTTCTTTGTGTACAATTGATTTTGTTTCAATTCCCTGCACAGTACAAAGGCAGAATGCTTTAAACTTTTTATTTTATGAGATAATAGAACTAAAATGCAGACAGTTGTGTGAAAAAGTGTTTTCCCTCTTCCTGATTTCTTATTATTTTTCATGTTAGTCACACATAAATGTTTCAGATCATCAAACAAATTTAAATATTAGACAGCTATAGATTACTATAACTATATATTAGACAATTACAGCACAAGTAATAACAAAATGCAGGTTTTAAATTAAGGTTTTTATTAGTTAGGGAGGAAAAGATCCAAACCTCGTTTGTGATAACTGGCAGTGAGTCTTCTACAGCGCTGTGGAGGAATTTTGTTCCACTCATCTTTGCAGAATTGTTGCAATTCAGCCACATTGGAGGCTTTTCCAGCATGAACCGCCTTTTTAAGGTCATGCCACAGCATCTCAATGGGATTCAGGTGGGGGCTTTGACTAGGCCACTCCAAAGTCTTCATGTTGTTGTTCTTAAGCCATTCAGAGGTGGACTTGCTGGTGTGTTCTGGATCATTGTTCTGCTGCAGAACCCAAGTGCGCTTCAGCTTGAGGTCACCAACAGATGGCCGGACGTTCTCCTTCAGGATTTTTTGGTAGAAGCAGAATTCATGGTTCCATTTACCACAGCAAGTCTTCCAGGTCCTGAAGCAGCTAAACAGCCCCAGACCATCACACTACCACCACCATATTTTACTGTTGCTATGATGTTCCTTTTCTGAAATGCCGTGTTACTTTTACGCCAGATGTAATGGGACCTCCACCTTCCAGAAAGTTCCACTTTTGTCTCGTCAGTCCACAGAGTATTTTCCCAAAAGTCTTGGGGATCATCAAGATGCTTTCTGGCTAAACTGAGACGAGCCTTTGTTCTTTTTGCTCAGCAGTGGTTTTGGTCTTGGAACTCTGCCATGCAGCCATTTTTGCCCCCCAGTCTCTTTCTGATGGGGGAGTCATGAACACTGACCTTCATTGAGGCAAGTGAGGCCTGCAGTTCTTGGATGTTGTTCTGGGGTCTTTTGTGACCTCTTGGATGAGTCGTCGCTGTGCTCTTGGGGTCATTTTGGTCGGCCGGCCCCTCCTGGGAAGGTTCACCACTGTTCCATGTTTTCACCATTTGTGGATAATGGTTCTCACTGTGGTTCTCTGGAGTCCCAAAGCTTTAGAAATGGCTTTGGAACCTTTTCCAGACTGATAGATCTCAATGACTTTGTTTGTCATTTGTTCCTGAATTTCTTTGGATGGCAGCATGATGTCTAGCTTTGGAGGATCTTTTGGTCTACTTCACTTTGTCAGGCAGGTCCTATTTAAGGGATTTCTTGATTGAGAACAGGTTCCAGTAATCAGTCCTGGGTGTGGATAGAGAAATTTAACTCAGCTTTCCAAAGATGTGATAAACCACAGTTAATTTGTTTTATCAGAGAGGGTAATCACTTTTTCACACAGGACCATGGAGGTTTGGATATTTTCTTCCCCTTACTAATAAAAATCTTCAATTAAAAACTGCATTTTCTGTTTACTGTTGTTTTCTTTATCCTTTATTCAAATTTGTTTGATGATCCGAAACATTTTAGTGTGACAAACATGCAAAAAATAAGAAATCAGGAAGGGGGCAAACACTTTTTCACCAACTGTATTTACAGTGATGGTGGTGGCCACTCATGCCTGCTGCGAAGAAGAGGAAAACAAGCAAGCCAAGGGGCAAATAAGCACCAGCCCAGTTGTTGTGTTTGATCAAAAATGCTTTGCCCTTTCTACAGGTTACTGTGCAGCTGTTTCCCCCTCGCTTTGTTTGATTTATAGCATTGAAATTCCTCTTTCACTGCCCTCTGCAGACTCATCGTGCTTGTGGAACCAGTTTGCCTGCTCCAAGAACAAATGCATTGCCAAGCAGTGGCTGTGTGACGGGGAGAATGACTGCGAGGACGGTCTTGACGAGAGCGCACAGATCTGCGGTTAGTGCCCTTTCAGATGTCACCAGGAATCTGCCATTGATATAAAAGGTCACATGCGCTATATTACGCCTTACGGCTACATGCATTCCTCCAGCTGAAGTGAAAATGAGACAGCCTTAATGAGGCAACAAATGAGACCGCAGGCATTTCTGATAATTCCAGCGAGCGCTGAGGCAAATAGATTTTTCATCACCGAGGCCCAAGAGGCATAGCTGTTTCAATGGGGCAAATGAGATGCATGTGTAATGAATTTTACAATAAAACAAAACGAAGCCAGCCACAATGAAGAGTGAACATTTGCAGCGAACGCTGGTCGTGTAATTTGACTGTAATGGAGTGGCAAGGAAATATTAATGAAACGGTCTGAAGGCAAAATTCTTGTCAAAAGCAAAAAGTACATTTTAGCCATACTCGGTTAATTGAACTGCTGTTATTTACCTTTGTTTCCCTGTTCAGCCAATTTTTCTCCTAGTCGGTTTTGCCTTAAAGGGCAATACTAAGATAAGGCCGAGTACTGCTGACGTACAGAATTCAGCAAAATAATTATTATTCATAAAAGCACAGTCATTATGTGTTAGCTGTGCACAAAGAACTGCTGTACAACGAAAATTAAAGTTTGTTTGCAGGTCATAAAGGGATATCATATCTGACTTAAAGGATAACTTTCTTTTTTTTTTCAACCCGGACCTTATTTCTAAGAGTTTATACATGCATTTACTCACCAGTAAAATTTCTGTTATTTAAATTAAGTTGACCTCTGGCGTACGTCCATGTAATAGGAGAGACAGAGGAGAGACCAATACTTTAAGTAGAATAAATGAACGTATGAGTATGTCCTGCATGTTCAGAGTTTCGTGGGTTGAGGTTTATAAATGTCAACGTAGTGAGCTGCTCTTCTCAGCTTTACTGCTTTACGACTACGGCCTGTAGAGTGTACACTGCAAAAACTCAAATCTTACCAAGTATATTTTTCTAATTTCTAGTCAAAATATCTCATCACACTCAAAATAAGACAAAATTACCAAAAGAGAAATATTTCAGTGAGATATAAGATTTTGTTTTCAGGCAAAGCATCTTATTTCAAGAAATCTTATCAAGAAAATTTCGCTTGTTCGATTTGCAGAATTTTTTGGGCTTATTACAAGCAAAAAAAATAGTTTTTTTTTTAAAAACTTATTTTAATAGTGGGTTTTTTATTTATTTATTTTTTGCTTGTAACAAACAAAATATAACAAGGAAAATTTTCTTGATAAGATTTCTTGATATAAAATGCATTGCCTTAAAACCTACACACTAAAACTCCTGGGTCAAAAATAGCCCATTATGGGTTCGGGAGACACAGTGTGTTTATTTCAGGTTGAATATTTGACCCAGCAGTTTAATCTGGGACTTGTTAACATGAATATCTCACTGAAATGTTTCTTTTTAGGTAATTTTGTCTTATTTTGACTGTGGTGAGATATTTTGACTAGAAATAAGAAAAATATACTTGGTAAGATTTGAGTTTTTGCAGTGTAGAGAAAGTCCCCCAATAACAGAGAGCTAACTCTGAACTCACAGTTTGTCCGTTTGTTCATTCTACTGAAAGTATTGGTGAAATGAAGGAGTTTTGCTGCAAATAATGCTGCATAGACAGGCTGCTTAATCCAAATAGCATCCGAAGGAGTCAAAGTGATGCAGAAATGTTACCGGTGAGTAAATGCACGTATAATCTCCTAGAAATAACGTCCAGGTTGAAAAAAGAGTTATCCTTTAATCTGAAATGCAACTGATACCAGGAGGAAACAAACATCAGTTCAGAATCAGTCCCTTAATTCTTTTTTCTGCTCTTGACCCTCTGTGTTCTGGGAGTTTTTGAAAGTGTGTGCTGTGGTTGTGTTTTCCACCCAGGGACGGTGACTTGTGCTCCCGGGCTGTTCAGCTGCCCGGGGTCGTACGCCTGCGTTCCGAAACGCTGGCTCTGTGATGGCGAAAGGGACTGCCCTGATGGGAGCGATGAACTCTCTGCAGCCGGCTGTGGTAAACCTCTCTCCAAGCTCAAAACACGCTTTAAAAAGAAAATAAGTCATATCACTGCTCTTTTTTTTTTCAAATTACTTTCTTTGTATGATTCAAGTTTTTAAAGTGTTTTAAAAAAAACATGCAACTAATTTCAATCCTCAAGAAAAAAACAGGCATATGGTGAAAAGTGGTTGATAATTAGATAATTGGAGGCTTTAGCACAAAAGTAGTCATCACTAAGTGCTGTAATCTAATCAACATTGTTTTCTGCCTTCAATCAAACCTACTTAGTGGTGGAGAAACAATTAGAAAACACAGGCCGGTGTAGCAGCTTGAGGTGGAATGTTTTTGTTCTTGACATTTTGTAAAGCACGAGGAAAAAAAAGATGTTTATCCATTCATTAGCTCCTGATTTCATTTTCTTTTTTCGTGCATCAGCACCCAACAACACATGCGATGACAGCTCGTTTCACTGCCGCAACAAAGCGTGCATCCCCCAGCGGTTCGTCTGTGACCATGATAACGACTGCGGAGATGGATCTGATGAGTCGGTGGAATGTGGCAAGTAGATTTATCCTCATCTCTTCCTCTTAATATTCACCAGTGGTGAGTGGATATGCTCACGTTGAACTCTGCAAGTTTAAAACGGGGGACACATTTCCAGTTTGAAAAATGCGTGAAAACTTTAAGGAGTAAACCCAAAATGAAGAGGAATAATAACAACCAATAAACCCAGCAAACAGCCTCTGACTGGCCACATTAGAATTAGGGATGGGCGATACCAAACTATATCAGTCGATATGATACCAGTAGTTTATGGTACTCTTTTATCGATACCGATATCGATACTGACACTTTTGTCCCTCAAAAGAAAATCACATGATTGTCTAGTTTGCATTAATATCTTGAATGCAGGGCAATATTAGATATAAGTAAAACTTCAGAACAGAAGTACTGGAAAGAAATTCTTTTAAAACAATGATAAATTATATTGATGAAGAAATTAAACAAGATTAAAAACTTATTTCAATTGTGAAACAGGTTAAGATTATTTACATTTATTCAGTGGAAAATGTTCAACTACAAAATGTAATCATAATATTATAAATTTAAGAAAACAATGTGCAATAACCTGAAAAATAACAAAACATCATCATCAATAACAGTAGCAGCATCATGACATCTGATAGAACAGAGGTTCTCAACCTTTGTCATGATGGGGCCCAATTTTTCAGCCCTAACTGGTCCACGGCGGTTCATATTCTAACACCGTCGGCTTATTAGTGTAATGATGTAATTTTTGGTTTATTCATTTAATCACTAAACCAATCCTCCTGTCTTTAACAGATTGAACTTATGCAAATGTGGTGTGATAAACAAAGACTGTAAAAAAAATAAACATGAATAACATAATATAAAAATAAATGAGATGGTCACAAACACATTTAAATCACACATATTGTTTGTGGATTAAAATCAGACTCCTACAAGAACAAATCAGGATTAGGCTATTAACACAAAATCTACATTTACTACAAAAAATGTAGGAACAACAGACAAAACTGATAAAAATTTATTTAAAAATAAAAGATAAATTTATTTTTCACTTTTTTTTTTTTTTTATTCCCCCCCTTTTTTTTTTTATTTATTTTCTTTTCTTTTTTTTTTCTTAAAATCCTCTCCTAACAATGCTCGATGCTTCATAGATGCAGCTTGCAGATGTGCTTCCGTTAGCGTTAGCATCAGTGTTAGCTGCGCTCTGTCCAGACTTCTCAGCTCTGCTTTATCTCCACTTACTAATCCGTATTTAATGAATTTGATTGGATATTTTTTTTTACTTTTTAGGGACAGTTTGGGACCAATTTTTTCTTCATTATTTCGTTTTAATATTTCTTCACGTTTGCAACAGGCTAGCGGCTAGCTGAGTGTCTTCTTCTGTCTGTTTGTTTGCTCGAGGCCCAAGCTTGGACCTCGAGCGCCACCGAGAGGGCTGTGAAAAAAACTTTCCTTTTGCACATGGGGACCATGAGGACCGTATATTTACACTGTTATTTATGACTGGATGAGTTGCAATGTAGCCTCCCCCACCTGGTGGTGGTTATTTGTCAGAGTTCAACAAGTAAGCAGAAGAAGACACTCAGCTAGCCGCTAGCATGTAGCAAATGTTGTAAAGAAGTATTAAAACGAAATAATGAAGACAAAAATGGTCCCAAACCACCCCTAAAAGTTAAAATATAATCCTATCCGATTTATTGATTAGTGAGTGGAGATAATAAAGCAGAGCAGAGAAGTCTGGATGGAGCACCAACTAATACTAATGCTAACAGTAACGTTAATGCTAACGCTAATGGAAGCCCTGAAGCTGCATCTGCAGCTTCATCTAGAAAGCAAACATCTAAAACTCGTTGGAAAGAAAAAAATTTCATGAAAAAAGAAGAAAAATCAGCTATCGATGCAAAAAAATGTCTGGAGGTTCTTAAAGAAAAAAATCAGTGAAAATATTTAATAGATAAATTGTTCAATGAATTTTTGTGCTGTAATGGCCTGTCTAAACAAATAAACTACAGTTATTCACAGATTACTTAATGTAAGCCTTTTTATTTTCAATGTGATCTATGACTATAGCATTTTATCTCTCTTTTTTAAATTTTAAATAGTTTTTTTCTGTTGTCCCTCAATTTTTTTGTAGTAAAATGTCGTAGATTTTGTGTTTATAGCCTAATTCTGATTTGTTCTTGTAGGAGTCTGATTTTATTCCATGAATTAGTGATATAAATGTGTTTGTGATGATCTCATGATATATTTTTATATTATGTTATTCATGTTTAACACACCACATTTTACTAGGTTCAGTCTGTTAAAGGCAGGTGGATTTGGTTTAGTTATTAAATAAATACAATAAAAATGAGATAATTACACTAATACAGTGTTAAAATATGAATGGCCGTGGACCAGTTTGGACTGAAAGATTGGGGCCCATCATGAAAAAGGTTGAGAACCCCTTTTTAGGTGGTGCTCGAGGTCCAAGCTTGGTTAAGAATCACTGTCTTAGAAGTGTCTTAAATTTAACTTTTAAGAACCCTGTAAAACTCTCACAAGTGAAAACAAAATGCCTGTCTTGCATCTGTACAGTGGTAGCATGATACTCAAAAAAGTGATATTTTGTCTGGCTGTTATCAAAGTATCGACTCCAGGGTATCAATATGCCCGTCCCTAATGAGAATCATTCATATTGAAGCATTTTATACCAGTTTAATAAGTCATTTTATACAAAATTAAACAAATCCAATCAGCTTTTTTTCCCCAGCTTGAGAAGATGAAAGGATCCCAGATTCTGACTGGTTTATGGATCAGTCCATAGACGATATACACATTTGTAAAGATGCTTGTTAACATGCTAAGGCGGGTTTCATTTGGGCATTTGTATTTTCAGCGTCTCAGTAAAAGGCAGTTCTTATTGCAGCTTTGATTTATGACGACTAGCTGATGAAACATGCACATTTACGCTTGAAATATTGGCCAGTGCAGCTGTGAGTACCATTATACCTCCAGATGGCTTGAATTGTTGATCAGCGATGATTCTATTTACTCTACAACAGCGCCTCATTATAGTATCAACAGAGGCCGTGAAAATCTTGCCTGTGCAGCGACTTTACATAATTGACACTTAAGTCTGCTGAAGTTCCGCCCTGATCTACAGCTGAAGTCTCTGACAAGTCCAAGTTTGACTTGACGAGAGGGTGGCTCTCTCTTTTTTCTCTCTCCAGTCTACCGCTCCTGTGGATCAGAGGAGTTTCGCTGTGGGGACGGCCGCTGTCTCCTCAGCTCTCAGTGGGAGTGCGACGGCTACGCCGACTGTCCCGATCACTCTGACGAACTGCCTCTGAACCTTAAATGCCTTGCTGCAGGTAAGACTGCTGTTTGGCTCGCAGCTGGAATCTCTTCATCAGTGTCACCAGCAGCACGGCTCGCCAAGGAAAGCGGTGGGCTCGTATGTGGGGAACAAAAAAGCTGCTGCAACTAAGCAGAGTTCCTGAAAAGAATGAACGTGTCACGCTCCACTGTAGGGTCCAAAACACTGCCAGGCTTTGTTGGGGGAGTCACAGGGCGTTGAGCCAGCCACAGTCATCGTTTTTGTTCTTTTCAGGAAGCTTGTGCAACGGCTCCTTCTTCATGTGCTCCAACGGACGCTGCATTTCCGAGCGGAATCTGTGTGACGGGAAAGATGATTGTGGAGACGGGTCGGATGAGAGGAACTGCAACGTGAACGAATGCTTGAACCGCAGAGTCAGCGGGTGCACGCAGGATTGTCAGGACCTCACTGTTGGCTACAAGGTAGGGCTAATCGCAGTTTGGCATCAAAACAAAGCTGCTCTAAAATTCACGAAGGATGCAGAGCATGTGTCAGCAGCCACGTTTACATGGAGACTTTCCCTTTGGAATGAAATCACTCTGATTGAGGATTTCAGGGCAGCTGTTTACATGAGAACTCATTCATTCTGATCTGGCCTGTTCATGCACCAATATCTAACAGGGTTCCCACGCATCCTGGAAAACCTGGAATACCTGGAAAATGATTGAACATTTTTCCAGTCCTGAAAAACACATGAAAAATGAGAAAAAGAGTAAAATATCCTGGAAAAGCTTGAGTTGTCCTGGAAAATGATTTTTTCTCCCTCTGCTTTATCACCGATTTGTCACCGGTTCGTCACTGCCTCATCGCTGCTTCATCACTGCTTCGTTGCCGCTTCGTTGCAGCCTCGTCACAGCTTTGTCGCTGCTTCAATGTTGCTTCGTCGCCGCTTCGTCGCCGCTTCGTCGCTGCTTCATCACAGCTTCGTCACGGCTTCGTCACGACCTCGTAGCTACTTCTTCTCGGCTTCATCGTTGCTTCATCGCTTCATCTCTGCTTTGCCTCTGCTTCGTCGCTGCTTCGTCGCCGCTTCGTCGCCGCTTCGTTGCCGCTTCATCGCTGCTTCGTCGCTGCTTCATCACAGCTTCGTCACGGCTTCGTCACGACCTCGTAGCTACTCCTTCTCGGCTTCATCGTTTCATCTCTGCTTTGCCTCTGCTTCGTCGCTGCTTCGTAACAGCTTCATCGCTGCCTCATCACCGCTTCGTCACAGCTTTTTTGCTGCGTCAATGTTGCTTCGTCGCCGCTTCTTCCTTGCTGCTTCCTCGTCACTTCCTCGCCGATTTGTCGCCGATTTGTCGCCGCTTTGTCGCTGCTTCATCTTGACTTTGTCACGGCCTTGTAGCTACTTCTTCACTACTTCATGGCTGCTTCGTCGCTGCTTCATCTCTGCTTCGTCGCTGCTTTGTCGCTGCTTCGTTGCGACCTCATAGCTACTTCTTCTCGGCTTCGTTGCTGCTTCGTCACTGTACAAAATATAAGCTACAATTGTGGAAAACTTCTCCAAAAGCTTGGGGTGGAATTTATAGTCTATGTTGTGATAACTTGACTCATACTGTAGCAGCTGGAAAAGTCCTGAAAATGTCCTGGAAAAGTCCCAGAAAATAACCTCAAGAAAAGAGTGGGAACCCTGTCTCAGCAGAGTGGTCCTGTCCGACATGCACAGAATGATGTTACATCATATTATTTATTAAAGACGGAGGTCTAAAAGCTAAAATCATGTTGTGGTTTCTGCAGGATTTTAATCCAGGAGCTGGTCCTCATGCGCTCCTACTGCAAACAACCAAAAGATTTAGTCTTAGAGGCAGAGTTTATATATAGTTGTATTTCTCAAAATATGAGAGATACAACCTCAGTTTTCTGCATAAATCGGTATCAGTTGATATCAGATATTGGTAAAGAAGCCAGTATCGAACATCCCTATTAAATATATTCTGTTAAAACCAACGTTACATGTTACATAGTCGTATGTTTTCTTACTGACAGTGTGACTTACAATATCAAGTATGTCCCGATAATGTAAGATTTTCATTAAGACTCCGCTGACCTGCAGTTCTGAGCGTCTGCAGTATTTCTGAAATAAGCAGCAGGTGATACGTTGAGCTCATATCATTAGTCGTGTGGATGTGAATGATTAATGACCGATAATAAATCAAGCCCGGCTTTGCACATCATTAAACAGATAAAGATGGGTGGGAGGATATATACATGTTGTCTCTCACTTTTTAACCTTGAAAGCTGTAGGAGGAAGGGGGGAGGGGGGCGGGGGGACTTAATGATTGTCCAACAACTGTCTGAGCGCCCTCTCCGCACCGTGCCACTATGCTTTTTCTGGCATTTTGCTATTAGGGTTGAATCCAGGTCAAGGCCACAGGCGCTTGAGTGTTGCGGTGGCCATCGCTGTTGTCAGACTGTGGTAGTTTTATGCTTTCATCCCTGGATTTTCCCCTCGCACTCCTCCGTTAGACGGTGTTTACTGCATGAGAAGAGCCCGGAAGCAGGGCAAACTGCTCCTGGTTGTCACGACGGGGGCAGATCTGGACAGAGAGCCCATCAGCGCAGAGCCTCGGCTCATCCATTTGTGGCCCGAACAGGAAGATCAGCAGAAAAGCTCTCAAGGTTATAACTTTGGATAAGAAAGGGATTTGCAGTCGGTGCAGGGAAGCTGATAGAAGCATTGAGTTTTTTTAGGGGGTTGGGGGGGGGGCATGGTCAGTGAAGTGCAATTGAATTTTTGAGCTGAGGAACAGTATATCTGCACTCTGGCTTTCAGCTTGTCAGATACGTTTAATGCCTGGTTTTGCTGAATTTTCTGTGAATGTACAACTTGCTTTAAGCGCAACTTTTGGGTTAAATACTCCGGTGACTCTAAGTATAAGAACATGAAGCAACAATAAAGTTTTTGAAAGAAACAAACCTTAAAATGTTCAACACTGGTAGCATTAAATAAAGCAGCAAAACTTGTATGAGTTTAAAAAAATTATAATAATGATAATATAGATCCAGGCAGGATCTAAAAGCCACCCATAATTTCCCAGATTTTTGGATTCAGAAACTGACCATTTTATATGCATCGACTATGTTAATATTTTCTTAATCTATTTTTTTTTACCTGCTTAAATAGAAGTTAAATAAAATATACAGTACTAGGATTTCATTATTCATAATCATGTATAATGTTACATCTGTATAGTTAAAGTTATACCTTGTAACTTTTGGCCACTAAACCTGTAACTTCCCACAGGCGCCACAACTGTCTCAAAATTAAACAGTCTGAGCCTGTGTACTGTATTGGAAAAATGTTGCAGACCACTTTGAAAAGCTGATTTTTAAGTCATCAAGCCATTAATCAAAGCGCTCCAGGTTACATGATCCAATGAGAGACGGACCCGCTCCTGGGTTTTGAGAATGATTGCCCCCTTGGAGCACCGACATGCATTGAGTGCTCTATATTGACTGCAGAAATCAGCAATAGTTACCTATATTAATAATAATGTTAGAATATAATGTATCATAATATTTGGCTGACATTGGGTTCAAAAGTTACACGGTATCACTTTAACCCTATTCTAAAATTTGCAATATCCTTTGTTACAATTTAAAACTTTTTTTTTTTTTTTAAAGGTACATTATATAACAAAATCAAAGGTCAGTGGCAGAAAAAATGTGATATAATTTAGAACTTTGTTTCTATTGATGTGTAATTGCTTTCCTAGAATAGCTTTTATGTGTTCATTTTCTTAGAATGAGTCAATGGGGGGAGGGGGGCAATTATGCAGGTCCAGCATCTGGCATTGTGCAAAAGAGCGCACCTCGTGCGTAATGGAGACCACGTCAGAGCTGCAGACACTTTCATTTGTTTAGCAACTCTGGATCCACATCCTCATAAACTGGCCACTTCTGAGACTCTGCACAGATACATGTTGTATTATTTACATTTTTATATTTATCATACTTATTTTAAATTATATTTTCATCTCCCTCCTTCACTAATATCTCCATCCGTGCGTCGTATTTGCTTTTGCGCTGTTGCCTCTCGCAGGTCACCAAACACAAAACCCTCATTTATATCGGGGTGTTTCCCACACATTTGCGTCCGCTGTCATTTGCGCGATCATTCTTTGTAAATAACCTGCAAACCGTGGTTCAGCCCCTCGTGTAAAATTCTACATTTCATGTGCAAATTACTACACGCAAATTTTTATATTTGTAGATCCGGCCCTGCGTGCGTAACATCAGACCATCTTCAACAGCGTCTCCTTATCCGTGTCCTTAAACTGGCCTCTTCGTACGACCCACACGGAAACCTGCTGTCACTGTTTTTACTTTATAGTTATATTTATCTAATATGTCATGTCATTTTCTGTACCGCTTATCCTGTTCAGGGTCGCGGGGGTTGCTGGAGCCTATCCCAGCCATTATCAGGCGAGAGGCGTATTTATCTAATATTCTATTTTCTATTCTCATATATCTCTGGAACTGATATCTTTCTATCAGGTTGAATTTCATTGTGCGTTTTACCACATGCTCCTCTGAGCTGTCCATGGCGCAGCAATAGCGCAGCTAAATCCTCATTTAAATCCTGCTGTTTGCGCCTGTTACAGATTGCGTGTGTAATCTTTGTAGATCACCCGCAAATGCTGAAGAGACAATGCACGCTATTTATCTGCGAGGCAAAGAAGTCAGCGCTCTTTATTTGAATTGTTTCTAAATCAGGGCCTGTGAATGTTCTGAATAGCAGAACTTATTACAGTAAATTGTAAAAGTTAAATTGCTCCGCTTCTCAAACATTCAGCAGAAAATAGTTTAAATGTGTCCGAAGAAGTCCAAGCTAGAATTATTGATGTTTTATCTTATGAAATTTTCTGTTGAGTTTTATTTGTGATGAAACAAATACAGGTACTACCCCAAAAATTAGAATATCCTGAAAAAGTTCATGTATTTCTATATTTCAACTTAAAAGGTGAAATTGCAGCTTTAGAAAACCTCAAATTCAAAAACTCAAAAAATTAGAATATTGCATGAAATCAATTCAAAAAGGACTTTAAATACAAAAAAGTCAGGCCTCCTAAAGTAAAATCTTGCATCTGTACTTAGTACTTGGTTTGGGCCCTTTTGCTTGAATGACTGTCTTAACCCGGCGTGGCATGGATGCTAGCAGCTTGAATTTTTAATTTTATTTGATTTGATTGGGACAGTGCATGTTTATGAACAGATTCTAGCAAAAGGCTAATTTCCATCTGCAGTTCTTGGGGCAGGGGTCACATAGGGCATATCTTAGGTGTTATGGAGACCAACATGCTTCCATCGCAGCCTTGAGCTCTTCTTTATTGTTTGCTCTCTTCCCGTTCAGCTTTCTCTTGACTATGCCCCACATGTTTTCAATGGGGTTCAGGTCAGGTGGGTTTGCGGGCCAATCCAGCATGGTGATCCATGGTTGTTGAAGCAGGATTTTGTAGTTTTGGCAGTGCGTGCAGGTGCCAAGTCCTGCTGGAAGATGAAGTCTGCATCTCCATACAGCTGGTCCACTGAAGCAAGCATGAAGGTCTCCAAAATGTCCTGGTAGACGGCTGCATTGATGCTGGACTTGATGAAGCTCACAGGTCCATTCCTTATGAAGTCCTCCACACGTCTGAAAGGCCCTTTCCTGACCATCTTCTCCAGGCTGCTGTCAGCCCTCCGGCTTTTACACCGTTTTCTTCCACACTTCTTCCTTCCACTAAATCTTTTTCTCCTTTAATTTCCTCCCCCCCCCCCCCCCCCCCCCCCCCCCCCCCCCCCCCAAAATAAATTTTACTTTCTCTTTGTGTGAAGAAAGGGAAGCCCCCCCCGCCCCCCGGCCCACCCCCCCCCGTTCGGGGGGGCACCCCCCCCCACCTATTCTTCCCCCCCCCCCCCCCCCCCCACCGCCCCCGAGCGCCACATCCACCCAGAAAAAAAATAATTAATATTATAAATAAAATAATAATATATGATATTAATAAAAATTTAAAAATCATATATACCCCCCACAAAAAATTTATAAACTCCTAATAATATTAATTATAATTAAAAAAATAAATTAAATCAATTAAATAAAAGGGTCCTGTCTTCCTTTTTAAATATTATTTTCCTCCCTCCCTCCTCCCCCCCGTCTCCCCGGCGGCCCTCCATTTACCCCCCCTCCCTTTTTTTGTGTCTTTCTGAATGATAATGCCGCTGCCGCGGGCGAGGGACCGGGGGCTCATGGTCAGTTGTTATAAGTATTAAGATAAAGACAAAAAATTATAAATATATTAAAATTTTTAAAATATCTTAATCCCACCATCAGCGATGATATCTCTTTGTGTTATTTGCGCCCTCTGCCTCCCTCCTTCTTCCTTCTACTTTTTCCTGATTTTTTGCCTAGTTTTTTTTTTTTGGGATTTCTTAGAAGCCCTGTTATTATTCTTGTTTTAATACATTATTTATCTTCCTTTTTTTGCCCTTGCCGGGGGACTCTGGCTATATTTTTTTATGTTAATCCATATTTTTTTTTTTTTTTTTTTTTTGTTTATATTAATCTTATATTAAAATCCCTCATTTTTTTTTTTTTTTTTTTTTATAAATAAATAATTTTATTTTTTTTAAGTTTATTTTTCTTTTCTCTTCCTGCAATCCCTATTTTTCCCTTTTTTTTTTTTAATTGTTTATGTTTTCTCTTCCATTCTGATTTCTGTTTTAAATTTAATTCATTTTTCCTCATTCTCCTATTCATAGAAGTTTAATTTTTTCTTCTGTGTTCTTTTAATTCTGTCTACTTTTCCCCTTTTTCCCCCAAGACCGCCCTTGAGGTTTAAGGTTAAAAACCAGATTGTCCCTTATCCCCCATCTCCCCTTTTGACCCTTTGGCCGGGATCAGGATTTCCCATATTTTCCTTTTTTTTTTTGGGTAACATTTTTTATTACAAACACCAAGCCTTCTATATAAATAATAGAAGATTATTGTTTTCAACACCTGCACCCGATACCACCTCCCCTCTTCTTTTTTTTTTTTTAATTTATTTATTTTTTATTTTTACTTCTCTTCTTTGTTCTCCCTTCACTAATTTTTCTTACATTTTTTTTTTAAATTATTATTTCCTAATAATAAATTCTTCTTTTCTTTAATTTTAATTTATAATTTTAATTTCTGTTCCAATTTATTATGATATTACATTTAAATCCCTCTTCTCCCTCTCCCCTCCCACTCCCCCTTTCCCTTTAAAAGAAACCCCGCCCCATCTGAAGATTCCTATTCTTTTTTTTTTATTCTCTCTTCTAAAAAATTTTTTAAATTATTTTAAAAATATGGTTGGGACTGGGTCCAAAAGACATGTCCTTAATGTCCATTAATGTGCTTTGAGACACTCTGAGAACATCCAGCTTCTTTTCTATCACTTTTTGTGTCTTTCCACCTTGTGCAGGGAGTCAATGATGGTTTTCTGCACAATTGTCAGATCAGCATCTTCCCCATGATTGTGAATTCTTCTAAACCAACACAGAGACTTTTTAAAGGCTCGGGGCACTTATGGAGGTGTTTTGATTACTTACCTGATTAGAATGTGACACTCTGAACCTACAATACTGGAGCTTTTCAACTTATTGTAATTTTTTGAGTTTTTGAATTTGAGGTTTTCTTAAGCTGCAACTTCTAATCAGCAACATCCAAACAAATAAAAGCTTGAAATATATTGATTCACATATTATTTGTCTAAACAATATGTAAATTGCACCTTTTAAGTTGAATTACAGAAATACATGAACTTTTTCAGGATATTCTAGTTTTTTGGGTAGTACAGTACCTGCATATCATTTTCTTTGTGTTTTTTCTCGCTTTGTCTTCCTCGTGATAACTAGTGTAAATGCTGGCCTGGTTTCCACCTGAAAGACGACGGGAAGACGTGTGTGGATGTTGATGAATGCTCCACCACCCTTCCCTGTAGCCAGCGCTGCATCAACACATACGGGTCCTACAGATGCCTGTGTGTGGATGGGTATGAAGCCGTGGACCGAAACCCCAACACATGCAAGGCTCTTTCAGGTCGGCCGGGTTTGGGTTTGGGGTTTATCAGACTGCATCAGTTCGGCACTGAAGTGGACGTCCTCCCATGCTGCTTTTTTTTATTCATTTCAGCTGAAGAGCCCTTTCTTGTTATGGCAGACCATCATGAGATCCGCAAACTCAGTGTGGATGGTTCGAATTACACCATCTTGAAACAGGTAAGTGATTATTGTATCATCATCTCCTTCCTGTAATGGAATATTTCCAAAACAGAGGATTAGTGTTCTTTATTTGGTCTCTTGTTTTACATTTTCATATCTCTCCATGCTTCTTTACACCTCTTCAGACATTTATTGAAGGAGAACGAGTTGAAGTTCTTGTCGTTTCTATTGATTCAGTTCCTTTTCAGGCAGCTGAATCATTACAACCACATTCGGCTAAATTTCTAACACATGAGTTCTGTTTTATTTTAAAATTATGCATACTGAAAGAATGATTTTAGTGTTATCCACTAAAATGGAGTAAATCAATCAGTGCAGAGAATCGCTTATTTGATGCAACATGGATACCAGAGTGTGTTTCACTGTTGCCTCTGGCCGAGGTTGACTTTGGAGATGAGAGCTGACCTTCCTGGTTAAATAAAATGGACCTCAGACTTGACCCAGATGCTCTTACAAGTCTCGTAGCTCTGAATTCTTTTCCTGTATTTTAGAAAAGAACCATGTGGTGCTTTGTACAGCAGCAGCAGAATTTCAAAATACATTTTATGCAGCCCAGGAAGCCGGTGTAGAGATCTGAGAAACGGAGTGATATGTTCCAAAAGACATGAGCAGCAGCACTCTGGATTAACTCCAGATGTCTCGATTATTTATGAGAGAAGCCTGAAAATCCTCCGTTACAGTAGACAAACCTATGTGAATTAGTGATGCATGATATGAGAAATTCAGACCGATACTGATATCCGATAATTTTCTGATTCTTGTGGCCGATACTGCTTTTAAAGCTGAAAATGATGTAATATTCATTCCTTGTGCAAATTAGAAACATACTTCATTTCATCTGCTGCAGGTCCACTAGTTGCTGGAGACGTCACAATGTTTTCTAATGGGTGGGGCTTTAATTTGTTCCAATGCCCCATGGATTAAAAAAAAAAAGGAAGAAAAACAAACAAAAAACAGCATTCCGCGGATTCGCCACCAAACACCCTGTTATTTTTTTGTTAATTATATTGATAATTGTTTAATTTACAATATGATATTTCTGTATATCCTCATTCTAGGGAGCCTTTTAAAGGAATAGTTCACCCACAGAATGATGGTCCTTCTTTTTCTCCTCACCCTCATCTTGAGGAAGACTCTGGAGCACTTTTTTAATATCTCAAATGCAGCCGGAGATCGGACAGGTTTTCGTTTTCCACCGACTTTCATATAATGGAGTTCACCGGGGCTCAAACCAAAAAGGTCCATAAAAGTCCACAAAAACCTTTCAGTCGGCCTAATAGGACATTATGGTCAACTGTGTCAAAGGAAGCACTCAGATCCGACAGAACTTTACAGTAATGTTCTCTAAGTCTTTGATGAGGGCAGTTTCAGTGCTGTGGTTTGGACGATCTCCTCACTGAAAGACATCAGAACAATTGTTACGTGCCAAGAATCTGGAAAGATGTTGATAAACCTCGTTTTTGTAATATTTTACTTAAAAATGGGAGGTTTTAGATGGGCCTACAGCTGTTCATCACTGATGTGTTCAGCCCAGTTCACATTCACTGCAGTGTTGTGAGTCTTTTATTATATTTGTGTAACTTTACACCACATTGATCAACAGAAGTAGGTTTAAGATACACGAATAAGATTCTTTATTTAAAAAGCAGTTCATCCAAGCTACCATAAGTAAATTCACTCTATTCGCTGTTTTTCATCATTTCAATGTCTTATTACTGCTGCTCGAGGTAATACTTGTTGATTATTACAAAAGGTCAGATGTCATATTAACCTCCCCACTTCATAAATTAGATGCAACCACCACTCACTCCAATCTCTTCATGTTAGCAGCAGCTGACATTATGTTACTTTGACACATTATAAAATTTATATCATCTGGTCATTATCTTCATGTCTTGTTGCTGCTTTTAGCATAAATATGTCCTCCTACTACAAACTCACCATGTCACTTATACTGTTGCCCTGAAAACAGAAGCTGCGTTGGTTTGTGGTTAATTAGAGATGAATCAAAGGACTCTTGCTTTCAAAGAAAGGAAATATCTTGGCAGGATAAAGTAAATTACCATCCATCAGATTTCAGAGAAAAGTAGTTAATGGAACGTCTGTGAATTCGGATAGCGATAGCAGAATTATTCAGAGCTGAAGTTGTATGTGAAAAATGTCAATATTACCATCATAATACTAGCTGTTACTATAGAAACTGTTCCCCTTTAAAAAGAAAAAGAATTGATTGTGGATAAAGAAATTAATATCAAACAGTTGGGGGTTAAAACCTTTCAATCCCTTTCTTTCCACACCTGATTTTTTTAGTTTATATCCCAAGTCTTTCAATAAAAATGACCATATAAATCATTTATTCATATCTCTAATACACACCTAAGTGACATCCTGTAAAGTACCACCCACACAAGCAGCAAGTGGGTAATGAAACTCATAAGTGTTTGCACACTCGTATAGCGCAGATACCATTTATAAGTGTTTCCATGCTGGCAACGAAATCCTCACAGTGAGGAAGGAAAGAAGAATAACATATGTTTGTTTTCTCCCACTTTTTAGTTGCATTCAGTGTAGAACATGACAGCACTTTAAACTTTTCACACTTCTTGTTTGGATTTAATCAAGAAATCCATTGGTTTAAGTTGGTTAATAATGAAGGCGGACCTAAAAACAGAGTTCACAAGGAGGAGGTCGGCCTGTTGTAACCATTAGACTACTTTAAAACAAATCAAGTGGTGGGATAATAAGGGGAAAAGCTAAACCAAGCTAACCCAACCAATCTGAAGTTTTAGTGAGAGGCTAACCTGTGGGAAAACAAAAGACCAAGCAAAGTCCAGAAAATCCAGCATCAAGATGCTAATCAGAAACCAAACTACATCATAAAGACAGCTGACACACTAAAAACTGCTGGCTTAAAAAGGACCAACCTGGGAAATTGGGTTATTTCTTTGACCCAACTTTCGGGTTGCCCGCTCAGGCCCTTGTTGTGTAGCTTGCCACAGTTGTTTTGTTGCCTAAGTGACAATGTTTACATGGACAATAATTCATGTATCCGACTGAAATCTTTCCGATCAGAGCTTCCGCAATGGCTCCTAGTTCGTAAGAAAGTGGTTTTCTTTTTTAAATTTATAATCTTTTGACCGTCAAAATGCTCAATAATTATTAACTCTGTGTGGGGATTATAAAATCCAGCCATATAACGGGTCCGTGCTGGATCCGCGGCTGAAGCACATGATCATGAACGGATCTGGGGGGAAAGGTGCCGCAGCTTTAGGTCTACCTGTGCTTCGCCATCAGAACGCGGATCATCGGCAGATCTGTTCCACTGTGCAAGCGGACCGCTATATGACTACGCAAGGTGGATCCAAGGCGAACAGAACAGCTGCTGCGGATCCGCGGCACCGTCCATTGCTGTCTGGAGTTGCCTGAGTTGCACAGTCCGGTCCTGTTTTGCTTCCACTGAATCTGCTACGTCACGCAGCCCCCACGTGGTTCAAGCATGCGCAGAGACAAAATTCCACAGAAATGATCGGAAAAAGTGTCAACATGCTCATTTTTTCCTGCTGATCGGATCGAAAAAAGGTTTAAACCACCCCTTTCAATTAGATTGAAAATTCTTTTCGATTGAGGCCGATCGGATCAGCTGACACGTTTACATGACGCACTTTATTCTGTTTGATCGGATCAAAATTGCACCATGTAAACGCAGTCTGTTGTTTTGAAACGCTTTTTATTGCTTTTATGCATGAAAAGTGCTGTATAGATTAAAAGCTGAACAAAGTTAACTGAAGAAGGGGTAAGAACAAACAGCATTATGTTATCAATCCTGCTAGAGAAGCTAATGGAACAAAGCAAATGTATGTGAAACCCAATCCAACTAAACCTCCACACCCTAACTTAGAACTAGAAACAGTCATTAATCGGACTAAAACAGATTCTTCTTTGCAACGTAACTGTGCAGAAATGTCAACTTCAGGTCCTCGGGGGGGCATTGTCCTACAGTTTTTAATATTTCCCCACATCAACACACCTGATGAAGATGAGATTAATTTCTTCAATAGATTAAGTCTTGTTTAAACCTAATTATAATCGGAATAATTTGAAGCAGGGAAAACCCAGAACCCGGAGGATAGCAGATCTCGGTGACAGTCTGTGCTGTCATAGATGCTATTTCGGAAGTTGCCTTGGTTACATGTAAATGCAACACAATATAATGAAACTGCAACTTCTTGTTTTAGTTGAAAACTTCATTTGTGATAGAAATCTAAAGTTCTACATTATAGTTAATTAAAAAAAATAAATATGGCAAAATGCATTCTGTTATACAATGGATGTTGTTCTTAGACGTCACATTTTTCACACACAGTTGCTGTCATGGCTACTAAAGGTCGCTCTCCCAGTGTAATTTGGGTACACAACCCATATGTTCATTTTTAGGAGAAAGAGGACTCTCATCTAAAATGTTGCAGGAGAAAATAATGGAAATGCATCCCGGTTGTAGAAGTGCGGGTGAAACAGGTTTTATCTCTGCAGCTGAGTGCAGAAAGGTTCCCCCAGGACACTTTGGCGCCTGTCTGTAAGGGTGTTGATGATCTGATGAAGACGTCTCATTTGGCCCGTCAGATGATCTGACATGTTTTCTCAGCACCCATGGTGTCAGACAGCAGGGTGGGGGCACATGTTTGGTGTGCAGCGCTGACTGACTGACAGTGCGGTCCCATGAGTGTGACATAGAAGGAAAGTATCTCACTTTCCTGCTTTGATAGGACTTCAACTTGCTCTTCACTCATTTTTCAAGTGACTTGTGTTGCTGAGAGCATCTAAACCCGGGGGTGGGGGGTCGGATGGGGGGCACCCAAATCAATACTGCCTGTGCAGGGGGAATCATTTGACACTAGAGACTTAATGATTTTAAAAGATTTGTTAATACATTTGGTCTTAATTCTTTTTTCATATGATCAAATTTAACTTATTGACTAAGTATTACTTTTATTTTTGGTTTGTGCACGTTTAAATAAAAAAATTAAAAATTAAGTAGGGATAAACTGATACATCGGCCGGCCAATATTTTAGGCCGATATTTGCATTTTGTGCTGGTGTCGGCATTGGCCGATACATCAGGTGTGTTGGCCGATACCCCCACTTAGCATAATTTACGGACTTTTTTTTTAAATATATGTATATTTAACACAAGTTTAATGTTTCTATTTGATATTTGTTTCAAATTCACAGTTTCTTTTTTATATATTTATGAGGTACTTTGTTCTTTTTTTATATTAAAAGAGCCAAATTACTTTTTATTGGGTCCTTAATGAGAGTCAAATGTAGTATCGGCCATTGGCTGAGGCTGATGACAAAATATTGGTATCGGTATTGGCCCTAAAACATTTGTATCGGTCGATCCTTATTTTTAAGAGTATTAAAATATCCTTGATTACAGTACCTTCAAGTCTGTCTAACGGGTTTCTTTTAAGAGTAGCACAGCAGGCAATATGTCTCTATTTCAAAGACACATTTTAATTTACTTTAAGGGATAATCGTGCATGGAACTTAATCATCAGATTTATATTCACTGTTAAATGTTGCGTACGTTTGCTGCCTGTGAGAGTGACATCTTCATAATTTCACCCTTTAACAGGGCATTCAACTTGACTCATTTCTACTCGATTAAACTGATGCCTTTAAGTACTTATGCCTTCTCTGTGATTCTCAGGGCCTCTACAATATCATCCACCTTGACTTTGACTACAAGAAGGAGTTTATTTATTGGGTGGACTCAACCAGGCCAAGTGGACGAAAGATCAACAGAATGCGCCTCAATGGGAGCGACCTCAAGGTACCGAAGAACTGAGCTGCTCTGACTGTTTGCCATATGATGCCTCGCAGAATTTTACAGAGGATTTAAGGGGAATTTTTCTTTTTTTTAACCTGGGGTCTGTTTTAATATGTCCTTTCATATATGTGAGTGCTGGAGAAAGGTATTTTCAAGATAGCGCCAGTATTTATCCGGGCAGGCAGCCTAGAAGCAGCCTAGCAGCCCAGCTAATGATAAGTATGGGGCAACTGGCCCCCACGTCTAAGTTCGCCCTAAAAACCTGCTTTTTTTCCACACTGAAGGGCTCCGATCATCTCAACAAGTGTCTGTTGAGATATATTAGAGAGGAGAAATGAACAAGAGTATCTACATTACCTTGCGATCGCTATTTGTTTTGGCGTCTGTGTCCAAATCTTAGGACTCTGGAATTCAAAATCTCCTTCTGAAATCCGTGCTTTTCCAAAATCACGTGATAACTCGCGCCTCCCATCAGTGTTTGGACGCGAGTTATTGCGCAACTTCCGAAATCATGCGAAAACTTGTGCCTCCCACCAGTGTTTGGATACGAGTTAACGCTTGACTTGACAAATCACGCGATATTTAGCGTCCCCAATCGATGCAAGTTATCACGTGACTTCGGAAATCACGCGATAACTCGCGTCCCCCATCGGTGTTTTGATGCAAGTTATCACGTGACTTCGGAAATCACGCGATAACTCATGTCCCCCATCAGTTCCGAAATCACACGATAACTTGCGTCCCCCACTGGTGTTTTGATGCGAGTAATTGTGCAACTTCCGAAATCAGGCAAAAACTCCTGTCCCTCACTGGTGTTTTGATGCGAGTAATAGGGGATTATCACGCTTCCGTGTTCCGAACTTCCGGTTTTAAACAGTTAGACAGCCCACTTCCGGTTCAGTTCAATTTCCCTGCTTTACTTCGTAGATAACGTGAATAAACGCCAACCCTACTGAAATTTGCACGGATTCCAGACTAAAGTGATACTTAGGAGGAAGTGGATCAAAGCGATTCACCAGAGTGAAGGGCCGAGCTTTATAATAAAACAACGTAGCATGTTTGTAGCCGGTGGGGCACAACACCGGCATGCTAGCATTAGCCAGCTAGCATTTACCGACGTGCTTAACTTTTTGCGTCTTAAAACACACATACATCTGGATGTCCCTGTTTCCAGTGGAACAACTGGGGACTGCCAAGAAAGGAGACGCCTTCAGATGCTTGTGTGTTTTCAGCCGCACAAAGTTAGGCACGTCATCAAGCTGGCTAATGCTAACCTGCTAACAGTCCGCCAGCTACTACTCTGTTAAACTTTGTTAATCGGATAAACGCCAATGCCAAGTTTTCATTCCAGACTGAAGTGATGCTAAGGAAGAAGTGGATCAAAACGACCGATTCGCCGCGGTGAAGGACCGAACTTTATAATAAAACGACACACGTTTGTTTGTGGCCGGCAGACTGCACAGTCTTGTTAGCAGGTTAGCATTAGCCAGCTCGATAACGTGCCTAACTTTGTGCGGCTGAAAACACACAATCATCTGAAAGCGTCTCCTTTCTTGGCAGTCCCCAGTTGTTCCACTGGAAACGGGGAGGTACAGACCCGATTTTCAGATGTTTGTGTGTTTTAAGACGCACAATGTTAAGCACGTCAGTAAACGCTAGCTGGCTAATGCTAGCATGCTGTGAAGTGCCGGTGTTGTGCCCCACCGGCGACAAACAATCGTGTGTTTTATTATAAAGTTCGGCCCTTCACTCCGGCGAATCGATCGCTTTGATCCAGCTTTTGATCCAGTATCACTTCAGTCTAGAATGAAAACTTAAATATGTTTGGAGTTTATATGATTTAAACAGTATAACAGAGCAGGAACGGCTGTCGTTAACATGGCCCGGAAGAGGAAGTGCCAAAATCCGGGAACTTCCGGTAAGCGTGATAATCCCCTATTGTGCAACTTCCGAAATCACGCGATAACTCGTGTCCCCCATCGGTTCCGAAATCAGGCAATAACTTGCATCCCCCAGCGGTGTTTGATGCAAGTTATCGCACGACTTCCGAAATCAAGTGATAACTTGCGTCCCCCACTGGTGTTTTGACACGAGTTGTCACGTGACATCAGAACGAGATTTGATTTCCAGCGTCTCGAGATTTGGACATAAACACCGAAACAAATAGCGATCGCAAGGTAATGTAGATACTCTTGTTCATTTCTCCTCTCTAGTATGGTGTCGGACACTCGTTGAGACCATCCGAGCCCTTCAGTGTGGATAAAAAGCAGGTTTTTAGGGCGAACGTAGACGCGGGGGCCAGCTGCCCCATACTTATTATGAGCTGGGCTGCTAGGCTGCCTGCCCGGATAAATACTGGAGCTATCTTGAAAATTCCTTTCTCCATCACTCACATATATGAAAGGACATATGAAAACAGAACCCAAGAAAAAAAAAAAGCGAAATTCCCCTTTAATAGCTTTACTCTACTCGTTCCCACTTTAACATGCACTTGCTTTACTGAGCTCTGTTCAGCTCAATTTAATAATCAGACGCTGCAGTTTAACTTAAGATGACTGATTTGAAAACCAAGTAGCTCATTATCGGTGCTCAGCAAAAGAAAGGCGTATTTTATCTTTTTATGTTGTTTAAAAAAAACTTTTTCCCCCTTTTTTTAAATTGTCAGACGCCAATGACTCACTTGTGTAAAAGCAAATGCATTCTCGTGAAAATACCCAGCAGTTTTCAGATGAATGTGACATGCCTGGAGGTACAAAGGTGTGTTCTCTGGTGTAATCGCCAGGTCCGTCAAGGTCGTGGGATTGGAGCCCAGACACAGGGGATGCTGGGACATCAGCATCACACCTGCTGGGCCCCCATGCCACATCTCATTAGCAGTGGTGTGTGGTGCATTAGGCTTATTCAGCTCAATTACTTCTACAGTCTCGGCTTGAGCCTTTGCCACAGCTTAGCGAGAGGACAAACTGTCTGAAACACAGATCCAGGGGCCTCTCACATCCGTTAATTAAAAGAGTCACTGCAATTCTCACGGGTTTGCTGCAGGAGAAAGAAAAGATTGAAGATCAGAGAGCATTTCTCTGGATTTTCTCTACACCAAGATCATTTTACTGATCTGTGCTGTTTATTATAAAAAGTTGTGTTTTTTTCCAAACTGGTGCTTCTCTGCACTGCTCGTTAAAAATTTCCTCTCCTCTGTATTTGATGAATTATGCGACAGCAGCCATTTGTCATCGGACAGATCTCCGCCGTACGTAATCAAGTTTACCTCCGATAATCTAGATTCATGTTTCCTGTGTCCATCCTTAGTTCCTATTGTCGAAAGGATCACTCTCCCTGGTCGCTATGGTTACAGAACACAGAGACGTCTTTCCCTTGCGTAGAAGGGTTTTAGATTAATGGAATAATGCCAAAATGCAGCAGTACATGCAAACCTTGTGAAAATTGTAGTATTTTGAGGAACACGTATTATTTTTAATGGCTCAAAGCAAAAGACTGCATGTGCCCAAAGTCAAACACATCTCATGGGGTGACATTAAACAACTGATCTAAGCAGTACAGTAAAATACTGTAGATTAAACTACCAGAACCAGGAAACAAGTTACATCTTTTTTTTTTTTTTTTTGCCTGAAAAGTCTGTTTTGTTGGAAACTCCAGCCAAGACGATGTATATCAATTATGTTTCCTCATTTCTTTTTGCGCCTTGGTGACAGATTGCATGGGTGCTGAGAGCTTGAAAAATAAAACCTGCTTTAGAGACTGACTCTGGCTGCCAGCTGGCACAATGATTATTCAAAATGACTACATTTGGAGACTCAAGACTTAGACAACAATTAGGGATATTGATAGTGCCTAAAGATTTTCTAAATTTTGTTTTCAACAACTTAACTTGTGTGGTAGCAGATTTCTGAGACTAAAACATCATATCTGGAGGCGTAATCGTAATTCCGATGCCTTCCAACGTATTGCTAATTGTTTTAAGAATGCTGGTCGTGAGTGCAGTTATGCATCTAATAAATATTCATTGGTTAATCTTCTGCAGATTAGTCTGAAACCTCCCTTTTCTGCCATTTCTGTGCAGTAACACCTGCTTGGTGGTGCAGCCCACAATATACTGTACTTACCCTAATCAGGCAGAATTGTGTGATTCTGGTAATCATGTTTGTGTGAAATTGCATTTGCACGTTGCTCTGGTCAATCACCTTCCATTCAGCATGCGAGGACAAAGAGTTAATTTCACGGCATTAAGCCAGCCTGGACTGTAGTCATGATATGTCACCAGGGAGGATTTTCAGATGTGGAATCTAATTTGAAAGTTATTAGATGGAGTTACTTGACCTTTTAAAACAAGTGTGAAACTACCCTTTCTTCCCATCACCCCAGACTGGTCAGCTAATATACACTAAATAAAAATAAAGGGAACACTTTAACAGTTACGGGGCAACACTACAGGCACAAACCCCGTTTTTTCATCACCTGGTCAATTTTAAGTTTTTCGTTTTTTTCCCTCCTTCAACATGTTTTCTTTCACACTAGTGTAAAAAAAACGTCCAAAATAAACATTTTAGGGGTTTATTTCATGACACTTTCACTGATTCGCACTCAAATCCCATCAAAAATGCAACTGAAGTTGCCGTTTTCTCAAAATGAGTTTTTCTCTTACTTTGGGTAAAAAAATCTTCACTTCAGGAGCACTTACAGAAACCAAATTTTCTAGTTTTGCTCCTGACTGTATTCTTAAAGTTTCTGCAGAAGGATTTTTTGATATCTCACTCACAGCCTGATTTATAGAACATTTCATCCCAAAAATATGCCAAAAAATGATGAAAATTTCTGGTTGTTGACAGTATATTCTAAATTGTCAAATGATAACTAGAGTTATCCAAAATCCCCTTTGCAAAAACTTTTGGCTTTTATATGTGAACGAAATTCAAAAGGAACTTTGAACCTGGTTTAATCCAGTGTTTAGATTTTTTCCCCTAGAAATTTATGCAAATTAGCACATTTTTGGCTATATAACACCTCATTTGCATATTTAAACATAACATTTCAGAAAAGTTGCAATACAAAAAATGATAGCCCTAATGTGAGGAATAAACCAGGAAAATTTCATGGTGACACCAGTTAGTTACATTTTTTAACCCTATTTGCCTGGAGTGTCTCGCGTTAAACTTAATGTTGTTAAATAAAAATTTTCAATTGAAAATCCTTGTTCATTACAAAGTGGAAAATGTTGAAAAAGAAAACATAGAAATGATTAATGGAAATCATCAGTGTCTGGGCATGCTCCTGACTCTAACCTCTGCTGTAGAATGTCCCGTTCAGCCTGCAGTGCATCTTGGGATAGGATTAGCCACTAAGGATACATCGGACCGTCTTTAAAATCTGGAGAAAATATGGCCACATTTGTGGGCTGCATTTGAAGGAGCATTCGAATCTGGACAGCCTTGGTCGCATCGCTGTGACATAAGCAGTCTTCAAATCTGGCCTTGGAAGGACGTAGTCCTCAGATTCGGACACACTGTGTCTCAAACCGCACACTTGCCCGAGTGCACTGGAATTCAGTGTGTAGTGCGTACTGTATGCAGTACTTCGTCTGTAGTGCACACTATTGTCGCTAAATACATGATCATTTAAAAACTGTATTTTGTGTTTACTTGTGTTATCTTTGTCTAATATTTAAATTTGTTTAAATCTGAAACATATAAGTGTGACAAACATGCAAAAACATAAGAAACCAGGAAGGAGGCAAACACACTTTCTCACACAACCGAGTGCTTCCCCAGACCATTACTGACCCGACGGGTCATGCAGGAGGACGTTGCAGCAGCAGAACAGTTTCCACGGCTTCTCCAGACTCTCTTTCGTGAGTTCAGTGTGAACCTGCTCTCATCCGTCACCATTGGTACATCTTCAAATCCAATCGGACTGCACAGTGTCTGGCTGCCCATTAGTGGCTACTGGAGGTCTGGCAGTACTCCTCCTGCTCCTCCTTGCACAAAGGAGCAGATAGCAGTCCTGCTGCTGGGAAGTTGTCCTCCTACGACCCCCTCCATGTCTCCTGTATCTCCTCCATGCTCTTGACACGGAGCTGGAAGACACAGCAAACCTAACTGCCTCATTTCCACCTGTCTGTTCACTTCGTACAGCAGCAGGTGAAACTGATTCACAATCAACGTTACTTGCTAATTTGACTAACTGATACCCCAGAGGTGTGACTGACTTTTAGTTACATGCTATTGATTATGTGTTCCCTTTTATTTCTTCAGCAGTGTTCATGGATCCTACAACTTTTGACACTGAAAGTACAGAAATGTCACATCCGAATGATGAGAAATCCTTAATATGCTGCACATTTTCAGTGCCAGTTTCTGCTCTGTAGTTGTAGGTCATTAATGGTCACCCTGCAGTATTCTGGACAGCCTTTTGTCACACAGGAGGTGAATGTGTAGTCATCACCATGGCAACACACAAAGGCAGCATCCCGAAACTAAATCTGTCCAACTCACCAGAAGCACATCCATTTCAGTTCAGGGTGTGAGGACAGTGTGTAAGTTGTTGGGGGAGAAAAAAAATAGATATGCCATTTTACTTTACTGGTTTTGGCTTCATGGGGAATCTTTGTTGCTTTACTTCTATGAGAACGATAATAATCTGATCATAGTACTTGAAATTTTCATCAAATGTCTTGACATGCAGAAAACTCATTCACTGATATCCCCCCCCCCCTCTATCTGCACCTAAAGATAGTCCACAGGACAGCAGTGCCCAGCGCTTTAGCAGTGGATTGGATAGGAAAGAATCTGTACTGGTGTGATGCAGAAAGGAAAACGCTGGAAGTGTCCAAAGCCAATGGTCTCTACCCTACAATCCTGATCAGTTCTGGCCTCAAGAACCCTACAGATTTAGTTCTGGATCCTCAGACAGGGTAAGTATTATCTAATCTATACTGTAAAGTTCACTGTCATATGCTTTAGGTGTCCATTAAAATATTTGGTTTCACCAACTAAGATACACAAGGATATTATGAGGATAGTATTAATAAGTGAGCAAGAGTCACAGGAATAGTCCTTCCTTAATTTATAAACTAAAAATGAAACAGTTTAGAAGTTGTTCTGGCTGTGAACTGGCTGGCAGCTGCTCGCTTGCTACCACGCAGCCATTCACTCATTTAGAGCTTGATTTAACACAAGTTTGCACTAAAAAAATGGGAATTTTTAGGCTCTGAAGCAGCTGTAAACATGACATAGATCACATTTAAGGGGCTAAAACCTGTACAGTACTGTAATCTTTAAAACGTCTATTAGGGCTGGATAATTAATCGAATTTTAATCGTGATTTTAATTTTGCCTTTTCACAATCATAAAAACACTGTAATCGAAGACAAACAATTAATCCTGAAGTGAACAGACTTATAGGAAGCAAACTGCAGGGAGTATAGAACAGGAATGCGTGTAGACTGAGTGTTCATTTTAATGCTATTATCTTAAATAATATTCCTATTTTACTCCTTTACTTGTTTCTAATTTATTCCATTTTTTTAAGTTATATTTGAGGTTGAGTTTTGGTGGTTCAATAAATAATTTTCATAAAATCAATGAATAATCTTGTAAATTAATCATGATTTCAATATCAGACAAAATAATCGTGATTATAATTTTTTCCATAATCGTCCAGCCCTAACGTCTATGCTAATGTATGTCTGCATCCAGGCTCCAAAGGTAAAACTACACTTTTCTCTCAACAAGCAAGAATGTGTCAACATTGCCAAATTCTGCTTTTCTGTCCGTTGATTGAACACATGATGATGGAGAGTTTGTTGACATTGAGCCATCTTCTGTGTACCATCTGGGTATAAGCAAAGGATCGTTTGTGCTTTGAGAACTCTAGAGATACACAAAAGCATCCTTGAAATTTCACACAACAAAGAACCGAGTCCTTCAAACGGATCAGAGCAGTCCTTTGGTGAGATGTTGGGTACTAAAACGTAGCTGTCATGGAACCTCGCTCACTTTGAACGCCACCACCTTTCCTCCTGCTCGCTGAGTCCTTTGCTTGCGATGAGTTTGGGACCATTTCATACCTGGAACAAACCTGGCGCCACCCTGATCACGCTTTGAGCAGTCATGCTGCCTTTAATCAGCTTGGAGTTGCTTTTATTTTTTATCTTGTGATTTTTCTAAAAGCTATTCATGTTTGTTTTCTTGCAATTTTCCTTTTAACTAGCTTCACTGTGTTTCTCTAATCTGCTGTCTTTGCTGTGTATCTTGTGGGGTTTTTTCGATTACAACTGCCTTGTTTTATGAAAAATGCTCCCCGTATGGCTTGTAAAATGTCTGGTGAAATTTCCGACTAGGTATGTGTTCTGGGTCGACTGCTGCGAGCCTCCTCACATTGGACGGATCGGCATGGATGGCCGAGGGCAAACGGTTATCATTGACACAGAGATCTATAACCCCACTGCTCTCACGATTGATTATACCAACAAGAGACTCTACTGGGCCGACGACAACCACATCCTGTTTGCCAACATGGATGGCACCCAAAGACGGAGAGGTGAGACGAGGATGTGCTTCACGCTTTAAAGTCGGCAGACATGTAATTATTAGACAGATGAAGAGCAGCTACTGGAGCAGTGAGTGTATAACTGCTAGTTAAATGTAATATTGGAGTAAAGGTAGTGATACTAGTGTACTGCACAGTAAGGACAGGCCGATATTTGCATTCTGTGCTGGTATCAGCATCACATGATACCCCACCTTGGCATAATTTACAGACAGGCATCTAAACAGGAATATATATATATATATATATATATATATATATATATATATATATATATATATATATATATATATATATGTGTGTGTGTGTGTATGTGTGTGTGTGTACTCTTCCTTAAAAGTATTCATAACCTCCCATTGAAAACAAAAAGGTTAAATTCCCAATAGTAATTCAAATAATATGAAACTAAAGAAACTTATAATGAATAAAAATTTATGAAATTATAATTTAGTGAAATAAAATATTGGATTTAAATTGTTGTTGAAAATGATCATTTAAAAAACAAACAAACAAGCAAAAACTGTCCCAGACACATAGGAGCACCATACCCATGAATAGTGGACCAAAATACCTGTTGACAGGTGTAATAATCTCATTGAACGTTACAAAAAACAGCTGATTGCAGTGATTGTCTCAGAGCCCCATCATGCTTGTTTGCTCGTTTTATTTTTTGTTTGTTTTTTGATATTTCTGCTGAACTCCAACAAAATGTCATGATTTTCATAGAATTTCCATATACTATTTTATATACTAATATTTATTTAGTCAATCTCAGCTCATTTCACTGTCAACTGTTTTTTTCATCTTTAATTGAATAAAATCTCTTTTATTTATTCATAAATTGCTTTTTTTTTTTTTTTCATCTTAACATGGTTTTCAAAATTACTTTTCATTGTGTCCTACATAATGTTATTTTTGAGTCAAATGCAATATCGGCCCAAATTTGGGCCCCAAATTTCAGTACACACTAAAAATGTCTGGATCAAACTGCTGGGTTACAAAGGGATTAACTTCTTTCGGGGTTATTTCAATCCAGACATTTGGATTGTTGTTTTTGATCCAACTTCTGGGTTAATATAACCCAATATTGTAGTCAATATAACCCAACTTCTGGGTCATATATTCAACCTGAAAGTTGGGTAAAAAAAAAAAAAAATTCTGGGTTGAAGTAACCCAGAAATTAGTTGGTCCCTTTTTAACCCAGGAGTTTTCAGTGTTCAGGCCGTATCAGCTCATGCTGATGAGAAAATATTGGTATAGATATTGGCCCTAAAAAATGTAATGATCAGTCCCTATTGTACAGTTCTATAATGTAGCTAAAGATGTTAGCATAAGTTTTCCTCGGCCACTTCTTTACCTCATCTTTCCCATCCGTAATAGAGGAAGGAAGGGGCAACAATACTTCACCTCGTCTGATCCCTTTTTTGTTGCGCTCCCATCTTGCTGTCATACTTTAAAGGAATAGTACACCCACAGAATGACGTGCACTCATTTTCTTTTCACCCTCATGCTGAGCAAGACTATGGAGCACTTTTTTAATATCTGAAATGCAGCCGGAGATCGGACAGGTTTTCATTTTACCCCAACTTTCATATGATGGAGTTCATCAGCGACTGAACCAAAAACATCCATAAACGTCCCCAAAAACTTGTCAATATTCCTCCAAACTGCTCGTCCAATGTAATCCAAGTGTCCTGAGTGGGTAGCGTCCAGAATTTACTGGAAACCACATCATTTAGTAGATTTTTAGAGCTTAAACAGTACTACATTGCACTTTCTATTTGCACGTTTGTGAAAGTTCACGACACTATGGTAGCCGCAGCTTTCAGCGCCTACTCTGCCGATAATGCAAGCGTAGAAGAAGAAATTGGCTGTTTATATTGTGCTACGAGCGAATGAGAGGGGTTGGATATTGATTTAAAACAAAGAAAGAACAAAGGACTTTTATGGACCTTTTTGGTTCAGTCACCAGTAAACTTCAAAAAGTGCTCCAGAGTCTTGCTCAGCATGAGGGTGAGGAGAAGATGAAGGACCATCATTCTGTGGGTGTACTATTCCTTTAAGTAAAGCACCTCTGCTACAGGCGAATTAACCTTTTAAAATACGAGATCGTAATGTAAATACCCCAGCAAGCTGCTTCCGCTCCAATCCAGATGTTTCGCCCATATTTTTGGCCACACCAGGAAAATGGTGGATACATCAACATAAATGAACCCTTTCAGACAACTCTCTGTCTCAGAGGGAGGTTTCAAAAACTGAATGAGAACCCGTTTGATGTGGTCCTTTGTCTCATTCCAGTGTCCTATGATCACATCCAAGGAGTAATGGCTCTGACTTTGTTTGAAGACTTTGTTTATTGGACGGATGGGAAGTCTAAGTCGCTGCGACGTGCTCACAAGACCACCGGCGCTCAAGCGATTGAACTCCTCAACTCCTGGCAAGCCATCAAATCCATTAAGGTTTACCACTCCCTGCGTCAGCCTGAAGGTACGGTCCATCTGGCGCCCATGTTGGCGCCGTCCTCACATGCTGACCAGTGGTTTTGAGACTTTTTTTTAAGAAGGAAACGGTTTGCATTGTGCAGTTGGAGCTCAGTCGGGTGTTTCTGTCCTCTCCAGTGCCCAAGCACCAGTGCCAGATTGCAAACGGCGGATGCAGCCACTTGTGTCTTCTTTCCCCTGGCGGGGAACACAAATGTGCCTGTCCCACAAATTTTTACTTGGCTGCAGACAATAAAACCTGCCTCTCCAACTGCACGTCCAGTCAGGTCAGGCTGATATTTCCTCCCCTCCTCCTCTACGTTGGCTGTGATCATGCTGTTAGTTCCCCTGAAAGCAAACCACTTTGCTCTCGTACTTGCAGAGACTTTTCTTTTCTGGCATGTACTTAGGGGCGCAGGAAATGCCTCTTATTGATTTCTGCTCTGGCTTTGATGAAGGTTGAAGCCAAACAGAGTATTTACGTCGACTTTGAATGTGTTTTGTTTGTTTGTTTCAACACAGTTTCGCTGCGGGACAGACGAGTGTATTCCTTTCTGGTGGAAGTGTGACACCGTGGATGACTGTGGGGACGGTTCAGACGAGCCGCCTGATTGCCGTGAGTGCTCTTACTTCAAGGTCGGCTTTGACAAGTCGAGTAATAACGAAACTGAACGGGGACCAAAGACGCTTTTGTTCTTGGATGTTTTTCCCTGCTTTTATATGTTTTATGAACTCTTTGCTGTTTGTTTTTTTTCCACTTGTGCTCGGCGTGATTGCTTCTCACGAACAGCGGAGTTTAAATGTCAGCCCGGCCGGTTTCAGTGCGGAACGGGCCTCTGTGCTCTTCCTCCCTTCATCTGCGATGGAGAGAACGACTGTGGGGACAACACAGACGAGGCCAACTGTGGTAAGGAAGAAAATCCCATCCACTCAGGTTTCTGTCAGAAATCGAGCTGCTTTTTAACCATTTTATAAAAACCCGTAGCTACATTTTTTTTTACATAACTACGGAAGAGGATTAGGGCCACTACAGAAAAACAAGATAAAATTCTGGGAAAAAATTCAGAATTCTGACTTTTTTCCAGAACATTAAAAAAAAAAACATTTTTCTTCTGGATTTTTTACTCTTTTTTTCCCCCAATTTCTGAAAATCTCAGAATTCTGACTTTTTCAGAAATTAAATTAAAAAAAAAATGATTTTTTTTAAATGGCCGGGGCAAATTTCGGAGGGGCGACTTCTGAAAATAAAACTTCTTTTTTAAATTTTTTTTTTTTTCTTCTTCTTCTTTGTTTTTTTTCTTCCCCAAGCATACAGCCTTAGTTCTGACGCCATTTTTTAGTGTGTTTATATGGAAAAAAGTCAGATTAATAAATCCCCCGGGCCCCCGGCCCCCCCGGGGCCCCCCCCCCGGGGGCTGGGGCCCTCCCCCCGGGTTTTTCTTGGGGCCTCCCCTCTCTCTCCAAATGGAATATTTTCTAAAAAAACTCCTGGTTCCTTAGGGTTTAATGTTCTGGGAAAAAGTCAGATTAATAAATTTTTCACAAATTGAAAAAAAAAATTCCTGATTTTTTTTAATGTTCTGAAAAAATTCAGAATTCTGAGATTTTTCTCAGAATTTTCTTTTTCTCCAGTTGCCCTGATCCTTTTCTGTACATTACCAGCATTTTCATCAGTTTTTCATATTTCCTATATATTTTTATTGTACAAAATTTATTTTGTACAATAGAAACTATATAATTTATCTGTTGAATATAAGATACACTGCAGAAACTCAAAATCTTACCAAGTATATTTTTATAATTTCTAGTCAATATATCTCATCACACTCAAAATAAATGAAGAAATCAAATCTAGAAAATTTTGCTTGTTCTACTGGCAGATTAGTTTTAGCTTATTATTTAAAAAAATCTTAATTATTTTAAGAGCGGCCAGTTTTTCGCTTGTAATACACAAAAAACATTCAGCCAATAGAACAAGTGAAAAGCTCGTGGCAGCTTCTAGAGGTGTCACCACATGTTGATGCAAACTGGAAAAGTCTGGAAAAAACAGTGTCGTGTCGGGGGTCGCCAATAACTTCTGCCTGTGTAATTTAGCTGTAAACATACCTGCCTCTGTTTTTGTTTTTCTTCATTTTTAGAGACGTACATCTGCCTGTCGGGCCAGTTCAAGTGCACCAGGAAACAGAAATGCATTCCTCTGAACCTCCGCTGCAACGGTCAGGACGACTGCGGCGATGGAGAGGACGAGACAGACTGCCGTGAGGATCTGCGTCGTTACTTCCACAGAAATGGCTTCAGCCTGCTTTATTAGAGACGTGGAAGAGTTTAATCTGAAAAATCTTTAGGAGTTTTTAAGTCGTACGGCAGAGATCAAATCTAACAGATTCAGATAGCTCATTCATGTCCGCGCTCGATTTTTCCGAACAGCATGTATGACATGGCATCGTCCTCATTAAGCATTGCAGAGCCGTCCTGCTGCAGCCTGTTCCTGTGAACACGGATCTGTCTCTGCAGTCATGACGCTCATCAGAATATTACACCCATTTCAAATCTTTCACTGATGCATTTGTCTCTCTTATAATTGCAGAAGGGGTAAAAGTGGGGGGAAGAGAAGGCAGGAGAGTCAGGAGGAGAAAACAGAGACTTTAATTAAAGCAAAGCTAATTACTTCAGCTCTGCTTAGACTTCCAGCATGATTGGATGTGGTTTTGAAAGCACCTTTGTAATGAACACCGCACCACTGAAATTAAAATGCTATTTGAAACATTGTTGAATATGTAAGTTGAAGCCGCTGCTCTGGTGTTATAAAGCTGATAATGAGGTGAAGGAGGTGTTTGGGAGACATCATTTGCTTCTTCACAGGCTCTTGCATCACAATAGCTTCGCTTGATCATTCAGTTACAGTAAGGGCTTCCTCTAGTGCTATAAAACATGCTACCCTTCTTCTCTCCATACGCCCTCCTTGTCTTTGAATGTAGCGGAAAGCACCTGCTCCCCAGACCAGTTCCAGTGTAAGGCCTCCATGCACTGCATCTCCAAACTGTGGGTTTGTGACGAGGACCCTGACTGTGCAGATGGGTCGGACGAGGCGAACTGTGGTGAGTGAAATCACGACAGTGCACGTATTTACAGGAGTAACTCAGTCAGCGCTGACTTTGGCCTGTCAGGGTGACCGGGGCTGAGCAAAAAGCTGTAATGCTGATGCTGCTTTATGGTCCCGGATCACATGACATATTTAGCATGCCTCAAGTTTTTAAAAATAACTTTACAGATGGTTAGGTTTTTTTGTTTGTTTGTTTTTTAAAGCACTTTACATTATGTGCATGTAATGAAGAATAAAGGAGTAAAAAATGAAAACTTTAATTTAATGTATTTATACTATCTATCGATCTATAAACTCATGTGTTTATACAGTCGTCCTCAAAATGATTCATTCCTTGTCAGTGAAATAAGCTGAAATTGACAAAAGTAATAATAAATTAAAATTCTATGAAAATCACAATATTGATTTTGAATTGTGGTTTAACAGGAGTATTAAAAATAAACACGCAAAAACAAGCATGATGGGGCTCCTTGAGTAACACTTTAAATCAATCACTGCAATCAGGTGTTTTCTGTATCGTCCAATCAGACGTCTGCATCTGTTAACAGGAATGTTGGTCCATGTTAATGGGAAAGGTGCTCTAATGTGTCTGGGACAATTTTGTTTGTTTATTTTTTATAATTATTTTTTTAAACCACAATTTAAAAACAGTAACTTATTTCACTAAAGTATAATTTTGTAAATTTTTATTTATTATTAGTTTATTTATTTTCTTGTTATTTAAATTACTATTGTGAATTTAGCCTTTTGTTTAATTGGAGGGTATGAATAATGTTGAGGACGACTGTATAGATAGATAGATAGATAAATGACTAATTGAAGGAGTCAAGTCATTAATTTTCATGTCTTCAACTTCTCGTAATAATGATAATAATAATAATAACAATAATAATAGTAATAATACATTATACTTCAATAAATCCTGGTTAGGAAATTTATTCTCTGCATTTAACCCATCTCCACTTTAACCTAAGAGCATTTTGCTGCCAATTCCAGCACTGGGGGAGCAGTATGTGAGGATTACAGACCTTGCTCATGCCCTCGTAGTGGTTCACTTGTGCCGTCGGGGGAATCAAGCTCAGGTCTGATGCTCCAAAGCCGTGACTTTACCACTAGGCTTCCCACTCTCCTTTTTACTGGTTTGTGTTATTTTTTAATAGCAGGCCAATGTGAGATTCAAGAAGCTACAGCTGCTGATGAGGAAATAGAATCCTTTTGATTTTAGCACACTTTTGACCCTTACACTGGTGTAATGAGCATTAACTCAACCCTTGACAGCTTAGACATGGTTTTCTATCCTCGAGCTGTGTTTTGCGGATGTGTTTGGCATTTTGGTGCCAAGTGCAGAGGTGTGAGAGGAGCTACAAGGTTCATCCGCACCAAGCAAGCTGTTGCTTCACACCTCAAGCTGTGTGTTTCTAATGCACTGACGTACAAATGAGCACAGAAGGCAGAAAAATGCTCAATACGTCTAAATCACCCCAGCAAGGCTTTTCCATTGATATGAAATCATTTGTTTCTGGTGTGTACATTGCCATAAACAGATTAGACTCCATTCGGGTTGGTGATTATTGTGGTGTGGGATGATCACAGCTGCTTTATCCCGTCTTTACCATTTGAAGAGCTCAGGACATGCATGCTAAATGTTGATGATGATGCTTTGATTGGAGAACTATGGAGCCAGAGCGCTGCATGCCACCGCGCTCTGGCATGATAACCCAGTTCACATCAGACATGATTACTTCTGCTCCTGATGCAGAACAGGTCAGATTACAGCAGGAGTTAGCTACTGACCCAGTTTTTTTCTGACATTACTTTTTTCTTTTAGGCTTGAAATTAAAAGATGCATGATTTATGAGTCGCAGCTGCTTTTAGGGCGTGTCAGTTTTCAAGTTCAGTTCCAAATTCAGGATCTAATGGTATATTTTCACCGACACACCCAATAAGTCCTGTTTTGTGTAATTTTTTAATGTCAAATTGCTTTATGATTGTATTTTATGTTAATCTTATTTATGATGTTTTATGACTTTTAATTTCTGTAATGACATTGAATCGGAAACTGCAGGCCAAAGCTTCATTTTCTTCCACATGTTTCAGATGATAAGTAAAACCAGCGTTTATTTTATCTGCACATCACCTACAGATCAGTAGACATGCTGGGATTTCCAATATTAGCAGCTGATATCTGCATTAAAATGTGATATTGAAAAATATTGGTATATTTTTTTCGGATTGATATTTTTTACCAATGAAATCTTGCAAGATTTTGAAGAATCTGTTTCCAGTAGCACTGGTCCAGCATGTCAAAGTCCATTTATTGTGGAAGAACTTCATATCCCAGCATTCCTTTCAGTCATGTGACTACGGTGCAGCTGCTGCTGCTACAGACTAGGGCTGTCCTCAACTAAGAATTTTCATAGTCGAACCTGTGAATCTCGTTGATTCATAGTCTCATTTGCGTCTTTTTCTGCTATAACACCCCATTAAATAAATTTAATTTTCCAATTGGCACAAGATAATAACGGGACGTTCCCATCAACATCTATTTTTTCTGTATCACTGATTAGGCTGTAAAAAGTGTCTGCTCGTTTAAAGTCATTATCTTACTTATTTAAATATTTAAAGAGGGGGTTTCATATTATTATTAGGCACATAATTACCTTTTATGGTACAACCAAATAACTGTGTTACCTTCAGTAGTTTTGAAAATACAGTTACATAAAAAAAACAACTTAACATTGCTCCATGTCTGCATCTGACGCCTTAAAAATTAACCGCTGCCCCTTTAAGTTGTCTCCTGCTGTTTCCACTCATAACAACACTGTCATGCTCTGGTGGGGCGGGGCTTAGTAAGGAAGGGGGAGGAGCTTCGCAGTATGGGAGGTGCTTTGTGGTAGCAGCTGTTCTGGCAGCCATGTTTGTTTACACTGAACTTTCAGGGATTTCTCAAACATGCCTAAATGAGTCAAAATAACCCCCGAGGCATGTTTCATGGGGAGGGAATGACATACTAACATAATAAAAAGCTCAAAAAAGTCAGTTTTGTATGTTACATTTCACAGGACAGGCGCTCTAATATGTCTGGGCCAGTTTTGTTTGGTTTTTTTTCATTATTATTTCCTATCACAATTCCAAACCAATATTTTATTTTTACTGAATAATAATTTTATAAATTTTTATATGTTTTTAGTTTTTTTAGTTTCATGTTATTTGAATTATTATTGTGAATTTAGTCTTTTTTTAATTGGAGGGTGTAAATCTTGAGCACGACTGTACATTTTTATAGACTTTTTTTAACAGATAGCTCTGTGTAGTATATATACAGTATATATATATATGTATAGTGTCTGTATAGTAGCTCTGATATTAAATAACTTGTGTTTTTCAGTAAAATGTGAGAAAAGAATAAAACCTAGATCAATTAGATGCTGTTGAAAATGTTCATCATTTTATTTTCATTTTTCATGCTCGTTTACGTCGGATCAGATCTGCACCATCTGCCTCTGCAGAGTTGAGGTTTGCGTTTGGTCTAGACGTGCTGCTCTGCACCATCTCGACAGCAACGTTATTTTCTGCTGAGGCTTCGTTCCATTTGTCGGGCTGTCATGTTTCGTGCCACTTTGACTGTCACAACTGTTTCGGAGCAACTTATTTTCCACTTCATCTGGCCTTCGTGCTTTGAGGCAGTAGATTCTTTTCTAATTTGAGTTTTTTTCATGCAGAACATTTCCCTGTTTCTGTAAAAATTAGCTGAGAAGTCGTCTTCACTGATGTAGAATAAACACTAACTGATGCTGGAATCTGCTGGGGGGGGGTCCAATGAAAACAATCCTGCTTTACAGGCTTTTTGTTTTTTAGGTGAATTCCCTGAATCAGTCTTAAAAACTTCTGCTTCTCATCCCGATAATGAGCTGAGTTAAATGGGGAATATTGCTCCTTTTTTTTTCTTGTCATATCTTTAAAATGTTGTAGTGACTCAGCTGCTCCTAATAAATGGCCGCCTTGCGTCCCTCTGCTGCTCTCAGCCTTCCCTCCTGATTCTCTCCTCCTGCTGTCGTGTTGGAAACAGATCCAGGCAGAATCTGCCACCCTTTACTTCTGACACATCTTTTCCTGAACTGATAACAGCGCTGCCTTGGCCATTATCCCCAATGATGTCTGCATGGAAATGACTTTTTGAAAGGAAGCACTCGATTTGACTCTGAAAAGCTTTTCTCAGGAGGTACTGCTGCTGTAGAGCAAGTTATCGCCTGTGATGGCTTTCTTTTTGTTGTTTTTTTCCCCTTTTTAAATACCATTATTTGGGGTTATTTCCAATGATCCTCACTATTGCTGTTAATGTTTACTAGGAGAATTTGATTTCCCATATTTAAAAGAAAATGTTTGATTGATTACAAATAGTTCTCATAAAAAACACATTTGTTTCCAGACATTTTTTCTAATTAAAAGAAACCTGGACAACCAAAACTAAAGAAAACCCAAAGTTTTCAACCAAATCAAAGTATACAAATCCGCACCACAAGCAAACTGAAGACAGACTGTTCCCAGTCGGGGTGCTATGATAGAAAAAGTTCACGGGTGAGATTTCTCAGAAATTTTAGAAAAAAGACTAAATTCAAAGTTAAAAGACACACAACGTAACTTTTAGACCCTAAAAATCTGCGTTTGTGACTCATTTTGATGGACACCAACATTCATAATGCACATTTTTGATCCGTCACTGCTCAGAGGCGTCCCGGGCTCAGAAACAGCAGTATGTAAGATTCCCATCTGGTACGCGACTGTGACGTTGCAGCCGACTATTGGTTGCAGCACCGCGTCACTCACTAGCAAACGGATATGAACGGTTTTTTTTTTGTTTTTTTTTTTCATTTTATATTTTTTCTTTTTATATTATTCTTCTTTTATTTTTTTCTCGGTAACTTTTTTTTTCTTTGTTTTTTTTCCTGTTTTTTATTATTTCCTCTTTCTTCTTCTCCTCATCCCCTTTTTTTTTTTTTTTCTTTTTCTCCTTTACCCCTTTTTCCCTTTTTCCTTTTTTTTTTTTTTTTTTTATTCTCTTCTTCTCTTCCTTTTTTTTTTTTTTCTTCTTTTCCCCTAGGGGGGGGTTATCTTTTTTTTTTTAATTTTTATAAAAGAATTTTTTTATATTTTTTATTTTAAATCCTTTTTTTTTTTTGGGGTTTATCCTTTTTTTGAACCCCCCTCCCCCTTTTTTCAGACATGAACACAGCAGGTGTTTTCAACGTGTATCATGTCGGATTCAGTAAAGAAACACAAAGAAACATTACCGGAGGAAGAGAGGAAAAGAAAGAGAGGAAGGGACAGAACAAGAGTCAAGATTAGACTGTCTTTTACTGGCTGGAGGGAATCACAGTACAGGTACGATGAAGATGATGCTAGTTTAGCCGTCGATAGAGGGGTCACTGAGAACACTGATAAAAGTTCTGTTGTGTATCTTTAAAGGTACAGTATGTAAAAATTCAAAGGTCAATGGCAGAAAAATGTGATATATAATTCAAAACTGTGTTTCTAATGATGTGTAATTGCTGCACTAGAATGGCTGTTATGTGTTTATATTCTTAGAATGAGTCATTTATATCTACTTGATGGGCGGTGCACATATGGAGGCGGCCATATTTGTTCCACCATTTTTACTATGGGTCCCTGAATGAACAAAACAATGCATGTGAAGTAAGAACCCTCTTAACTTTAAAACTGCTGCATCAGCGTTGTTGATTTTGAGTTAGAGACTGTTTGGGATCAGTAATGTCTTAAAAGACGTTAAAAGTCATTACTCATCATACAGTCATAGCGACACCTGAGACCACTGGATCCACTCACAGATGAAAACAGCTTTATGTCTGGGAGAATTTTGACCACTAGCAGCCACCATACATTCACAACAGTGCTTAGAATATGAGGTCATTTGAAAGAAAACATCTTTTCCTTGCAATACCCATCTTTACCGTTAGATGTCAGTAATTCTAATTTCATGGACCTTTAAAGTCTGAATTCGGGCTTTTTTCCAGAACATAACAACTTTTTTTTTTAAACGCGGGCGATATTTTTTTCAGTGTCTTTTATTGTAATTATTATTACTGTTTTTTCATTGTGTTAACAGTTTAATAATATCTTGCTGTTACATCAACTGTTATTCAATGGGGGGTTTTTTGGGTTTCTGAAAAAGAGATTTTTTTTTCTCCTCCGTACATTTGGATGAGAACATACTGTATGTGTGCACACTGGTTTAACAGAGCAGCCTCATTATAAAATCCACCTGTCAGTTATTTTATTAGCTAGTATTTTGGTTATACCAGGGAAGACCTACTGTACTTATAGTACATATCCAAGACTGGAATATTCAGTAGATTTCTGTTTGGGCTGTTGGGAAATATAACTGCATCGCAGGCCGTATCGCAGTGAACTCGCGTGATTTTGCAGCTGCTGCTGAAAACATCAAAAAGTTTCCGACATTTTCCACCTCGTCCTGACCTGCCGTTTGTTCTAAGCTCCCCCTCTCCTCTGTTATCCAAGTCCATTTACACCACCACAGCATTCTTCCTCTCACCGTTCCGCCTCCAGGTGCTTTATTCATGTTGATTATTCAAAAATTAAAAACTTCATAATTGTCATTTAGACTAATCACCATTAGCTTTTTAGTAACAACTGACAAGAACAAATTGGTTTGTCTGAGGCAGGCGGCTAATCTGCTGCTGCTGTACTAATCATTGGCTTGATTGTTACTTTTTAAATAAATAAATACTTAAAGTTTCACCCTCTGTTTCATAATTGTCAGAGGGAACACATCCTGGATGGAAATTCACGAGCAGATTTTACTCCTCGGTATTAGAAATAAGGAAAGTTCACATGCTAAAATAAATACAGCTCATTTGTTACCTTTTTATCAATTGTTGGAACAATTCTTGACAAAGACTTGTAATTAGTGAAAAGAAAGTTTTTACTTGCTGGTAAGGAGTACAAACGGATCCCAGACGCAGTTGAAATTTTATTTCAAGCAACACCATTATATACAGTCCTCAAAATTATTCATACCTTCAAATTAAAAAATGAAAAAAAAAAAATCAGCTGTGAGTGAAATAAGATGAAATTGACAAAAGTAATAATAGATAAAAATTCTGTGAAAATCATGGCATTCATTTTTAATTGTGGTTTAAAATAAATATTAAAACAAACACAAAAAAAGAAGCATGATGGGGCTCTGAAGCTAAAATTTTATTGAGGGAATCACTGCAATCAGGTATTTTCTGTAATTAGGTGCATCTGTTAATGGGAAAGATGCTCTTATGTGTCTGGGACAGTTTTTTTATTATTATTATTATTATTATTTCCAACTACAATTCAAAAGTAATATTTTATTTCACTAAATTATAATTTTGTAAATTTTTATTTGTTATGAGTTTCTTTAGTTTCTTCTTATTTGAATTTAGCCTTTTCTTTAACTGGGGGGTATCAATCATTTTGAGGACGACCGTGCTACCCCTCCTCATTGTCTTTACTGTACACGCTGAAACTTCGTCTCTTTGGGACATTTGATACCTCCCCATATAGAAATCCTCCGGCGGAGGTTTGATGATCTCCAGATCCCGTTGAAGTGTGAGATGTCTTTTACATCTAAAGCTCACAATGTCGTGAATATCAGATCCTCCCATCATCAATAAGTGCAGAAATGTTCAAACTTCCAGAGTCATAGCAGGGTGAACACATCCTGATGACGTGGTGGTGGTGGGGGGGGGCTCATCTTGACACAGTTCTGGTTAAAATGAGATTTCCTTATAGGCATGTTAAATATTAAACCCAGTTGTAGTGAAGCAGTTTTATCTCATTTATTTCCTCTGTGAACTGAACTATATTACTGATGATGAGATTTCATGGTAACAATTATATTCTCGATTTCTGAGGTGTTGCAATTGCAGCATCAGCCGAAGTTAAGGTTAGGGAGAGATAATGAGAAAACCCTGACTTATACCCTGCAAATCAGAACAGCAGAGGTAGTAGCAGGAGTTATACTGTAGTAGGTGTGTTATTTTCTTTTATTTATTTATTTTAGGTTTGGAGTTGGTAGTAACTTCAGACACGGGCCAATAAAAAAACAGTATTCATAATATGGAGAGTAAGATTTTAGACTGTGTTAATTACCCTTATAAAGGAGACATGTATTGTACTGCATGTATCTTATCAATACAACGCCAAAAAGGTGGAGCTTGACACGCTACAATCCACTGATTGGTTAAAAGAGTCATCAATTCCTGTGCGATTCGAAACCAAAGCAAAACAGCAATCGCGCCATCATTAAATATACTGCTGATTTTATTTTTTTGTTTTATTTTCTATGTTTTCTAATTTAAAGCCAGATTACAACAGGAAACGATAGAAACTGCTGGATGTCAGCTGTTCTCATCCTTCGTTTCTGTGCACATGAAAAAGCTCCTGGGTCAAACTGCTGCTGTATAACAGGCCAACTAATTTAGGGGTTATTTCAACTCAGACATTTGGGTTCTTGGGTTGTTGACCCAATATTGTTGTCATTATAACCCAACTTCTGGGTAAAAATAACCCAACATTGTAGTCAATATAACCCAAATAGGGGATTATCACGCTTACCGGAACTTCCCGGTATTTGGGCATTTCCTCTTCTGGGCCATGTTAACGACAGCCGTTCCTGCTCTGTTATACTGTTTAAATCGTATAAACTCCAAACATACTTAAGTTTTTATTCCAGACTGAAGTGATGCTAAGGACAGAAGTGGATCAAAGCGATCGATTTGCCGCGGTGAAGGGCCGAACTTTATAATAAAACAACACACGTTTGTTTGTAGCCGGTGGGTCACAACACCACACGACACCGGAACTTCACAGCATGCTAGCATTAGCCAGCTAGCGTTTAGTGAGGTGTTTAACATTGTGCGTCTTAAAACACACAAACATCTGAAAATCGGGTCTGTACCCCCCCGTTTCCAGTGGAACAACTGGGGACTGCCAAGAAAGGAGACGCTTTCAGATGCTTGTGTGTTTTCAGCCGCACAAAGTTAGGCACGTCATCAAGCTGGCTAATGCTAGCCTGCTAACACGACTGTGCAGACTGCCGGCTACAAACAAACATGTGTCGTTTTATTATAAAGTTCGGTCCTTCACCGCGGCGAATCGGTCGTTTTGATCCACTTCTTCCTTAGCATCACTCAGTCTGGAATGAAAACTTGGCATTGGCGTTTATCCGATTTACAAAGTTTGACAGGGAAGTAGTCGGCAGACTACTGTTAGCAGGTTAGCATTAGCCAGCTTGATGACGTGCCTAACTTTGTGCGGCTGAAAACACGCAAGCATCTGAAAGCGTCTCCTTTCTTGGCAGTCCCCAGTTGTTCCACTGGAAACGGGGGGGTACAGACCCGATTTTCAGATGTTTGTGTGTTTTAAGATGCACAAAGTTAAGCACGTCGGTAAACGCTAGCTGACTAATGCTAGCATGCCGGTGTTGTGCCCCACCGGCTACAAACAAACATGCTACGTTGTTTTATTATAAAGTTCGGCCCTTCACTCTGGTGAATCGCTTTGATCCACTTCTTCCTTAATATCACTTCAGTCTGGAATCCGTGAAAATTTAAGTAGGGTTGGCGTTTATTCACGTTATTTACGAAGTAAAGCAGGGACATTGAACTGGGCCGGAAGTGGGCCGTCTAAGTGTTTCAAACCGGAAGTTTGGAACACGGAAGCGTGATAATCCCCCATTCTGGGTTAAATATTCAACTTGAAAGTTGGGTCAAAAAAATAACCCAATTTTCCGGGTTGAAGTAACCCAGAAATTAGTTTGTCGCTTTTTAACATAGCAGTGTGGGTTATTATGGGTTATTTTTGACCCAGGAGTTTTTAGAGTGTATCATGTTCTTATAATTCAAGGTCAGTGTTGCTCCGCCTTGGCTTCCTGCTGTTACGTAGCTGACGCAGCTTTCCTTATCCTGTCAATAAGCCACCTACTGGGCAGAGGTACGGTTGCCCTGGAAACACTAGAGAGATCACCGTCCCGTCCTGACATGGACCTGCTGGTGGAAACGGAGCATTAGAACTGTGATTTACATTTTACTTTAACTTTCAACTCTTCTTCTGCTCCTCTGCCAGTAAGGGAAGCAAAACTTGAACACGGTGCTGAAACCCAGGTTATACTCTTGCCATTTGTTGTGCACGGAAATGATCTGCATTGGACGATTCTGAGAACATTTCCTTTCTCTAAGTTGCTGTCAGAAATGTGTGGAGGACTGGTAGAGCAGTCAGGTATCTCATCTGACGGTGTGTTGGCCTCCTGAGCGCGGCGGCGTGTTTTGAACTCGGTGTCAAACCTGTTCAGGGAAACCCAGAGGAAATGATGATTACACGTTGAAAATGTGATAGCTAGCACTCTATTAATATTCATGCTCTTTGAAGCCATTTTCATCTCTGTGTTTTTCTGCTCCTGATGAAAAAGATGAAAAGACCTGCGGACCTCATGAATTTCGCTGTGAGAATAACAACTGCATCCCCGACCACTGGAGGTGTGACAGCCAGAACGACTGCGGAGACGGCTCAGACGAGGAGAACTGCAGTGAGTACCTGGCAGCTTCACTCGCTCTTTGTTTGCTCCTCTCCACTTTTGACGCTCTGAAGAATTTGACTCCCAAGTGGACACCTGCCTGCCCCTCCCACCACCACAACCACGCTTCCTCCCACACTCACAAATACCAACACAAACATGTACGAGTGCTTTTCACACACTCAACTTTCCTTTTTAAGCTTACTCTCATTATCTGTGCTGCTTCTGAGCAACTTTTTATCTCCTCATGAAATGACACCGCTAACCCACCTTGTTAAATCTCACATCCTGTTGTGCATATAAGAGCTAGAACTCGTGTTTGTGTGGGTGGGATTGTTTGCCTCTATATTATATGAGTATATGCAAACCCTCTGTGTGCTTTTGCTGAGTTTGCACATCTAACATGATTTATTAGCTGCTTGAGTCCCACCACCTATTAATGTCACTTAAAATGCAAATAAAAACCAGTCAAGTGTTGGACGGCAAAAAAAAAAAAAAAAAAAGCATTAAGCAGGTGGACCAGCAGACAACAGAGGAGGCTGCAAATCAGGTTTGCTGCAATGCCTGATGGGAGTCTCTTTTGCACACCGTACTCCAAGTTAGGTGTGAAGTCCATGATAACAAGGAGGAGGGTCCAGACCGTGGATCTGATCCAGCTGTTTAGCCGAGTCCTAATATCGTCCTCAGGGACTGGCTTCTACTAAATGGCAGATACACGAGTTTTGGCTTCAGAGGGAGCCTTTTATGTTCTGCCATTTTGATCAGCTTACCCAATTTATCTACTTCTAATAGAAAAAAAAACTAATTGGGAAAAGCAGCATTTCTTTATTTATTTCAATTTTCCCAAGGCATTGATGTGTGATTCTTAAAGGCGTTAAAGAAGATGTTTCTTCCAACAATTTTTGCAATATTTGGTAAAATTGGGTTCACTACTCCATATGCTATGATTCATTGAAAGCTTTAAATATATAAATATTAGGATAATCAGCTGTGAAAGTAATGGGGTTGAAAAATGTCCTCCAATCGTCTCTGCATTCCTTAAAGGAGTAGTACACCCACAGAATGACGTGCCTTCATTTTCTGAACCAAAAGGTCCATAAAAGTCCACAAAAACTTATAAGTATTCCTCCATGCTGCTCGCCCAATGTAATCCAAGTGTCCTGAGTGGATAGCGTCCAGAATTTACTGGAAACCACATCTTGTAGTATATTTTTATAGCTTGAACAGTTGTACATTGCAGTTTCTCTTTGCGCGTTCGTGCAAGTTCACAACACTACTGAAGCCGCTGCGTTCAGCGCCTACTCTGCCGATTATGCAAGCGTAGAAGAAGAAATTAGCTGGTTACATCGTGCTAAAAGCGAACGAGCTGCGGACAAACACAAGAGGGTTAAAACAAAGAAAGAAAGAAAAGGAGAACGCGTGATCTCGTCTGCTGCGGCTTCTGTAGTGTCGTGAACTCGCAATGGCGCGCTTCGCAGCAGCTAGGTGTAGTACTGTTTAAGCTATTAAAATCTACTAAATGATGTTGTTTCGAGTAATTTCTGGACGCTACCCACTCAGGACACTTGAATTACATTGGACGAGCAGTATGGAGGAATATTGACAAGTTTTATAGACTTTTATGGACCTTTGTGGTTGGGTCCAGAGTCTTGCTCAGCATGGGGGTGAGTAGAAAATGGAGGCATTTCATCCTGTGGGTGAACTATTCCTTTAACTTTTTTAGTTGTCTACTGGTTCGTCAATAACTTTTACAACCATAGTAACAGTGATTGATGGTCAGTTCAACGGGTAATAGGTGAGAGTGATACTTGTCTGACGTTTACAGCAGGTAGCTAGCATCATTCTGGTAGCAGTTAGCAACGTTCAGACAACGACATTCCATTTACTTGCGTTTGTGACATAATGAAGAATCTGTATCTGCTGTCTGCTAAACACCGGAGCGGCTCGTGCACGTTGTTCTGTGTTCAGAGGAGGGAGCTGTGAATCTAGCAGGTTGGTCTTGCGCATCATTCAAAAACTAGCTAACAGTCTCTGCTTTCTGAAATACGAAACATCTTCTATAGCGGCTTTAACTCTCTACATCTTGTGTGTGTGATGTGTGTGATGCAGGAAAAAATGATTTGTTTAGCAACGTTTGGCATCTTCTGTGTTTTGTTGTCCGCGCAGAGCCGGTCACCTGCAACCACAAAGACTTCGCCTGTGCAAACGGAGAGTGCATCTCTTCACGGTTTCGCTGTGACGGAGACTATGACTGCTTGGATAACTCAGATGAGGTCAGTGTTTGAAATAAGTATCTTACATGCACAGCAAAGTTTGCAGTGTTAAATCAACACTTAAAGAGATCAGTTAAACACTGTTTCCAAGTGTATTTTTCCTCATCATAATTGGTGTTGACTTAACTCTTTCCATACTGTTAAAATGGATATAAGTATATAAGTACAGTCCAGTTTTTTAAATTTCAGAATAATATTAACTCAAAATTAAGTTAAAATTTCACACTGGCTTACACTGTATAGTGTTAATAGAACTTAACACTTATAGGCTAAAAAAGACTGGAGAGATTTAATATTGGGGATGGACATATCGATACCCTGGAGTCGATACTTTGTTCCCAGCCTAACAGAATATCTGATTCAACACTTTTGAGTATTGAGGTACTCCTGTACAAAAACAAAACATGCAGTTTCTTTTCACTCCTGAGAGTTTTAAGCAATGAAATTCACATGATGGTGGTAGCCTATCAGATTCAAGCTTCTGTATCACATGATGGTGGTAGCCTATCAGATTCTAGCTTCTGTATCACATGATGGGGGTAGCCTATCAGATTCTAGCTTCTGATTCACACGATGGTGGTAGCCTATCAGATTCTAGCTTCTGTATCACATGATGGTGGTAGCCTATCAGATTCTAGCTTCTGTATCACATGATGGTGGTAGCCTATCAGATTCTAGCTTCTGTATCACATGATGGTGGTAGCCTATCAGATTCTAGCTTCTTTATCACATGATGGTGGTAGCCTATCAGATTCTAGCTTCTGTATCACATGATGGTGGTAGCCTATCAGATTCTAGCTTCTGTATCACATGATGGTGGTAGCCTATCAGATTCTAGCTTCTGTATCACATGATGGTGGTAGCCTATCATATTCTAGCTTCTGTATCACATGATGGTGGTAGCCTATCAGATTCTAGCTTCTTTATCACATGATGGTGGTAGCCTATCAGATTCTAGCTTCTGTATCACATGATGGTGGTAGCCTATCAGATTCTAGCTTCTTTATCACATGATGGTGGTAGCCTATCAGATTCTAGCTTCTGTATCACATGATGGTGGTAGCCTATCAGATTCTAGCTTCTGTATCACATGATGGTGGTAGCCTATCAGATTCTAGCTTCTGTATCACATGATGGGGGTAGCCTATCAGATTCTAGCTTCTGTATCACATGATGGTGGTAGCCTATCAGATTCTAGTTTCCGTATCACATGATGGTGGTAGCCTATCAGATTCTAGCTTCTGTATCACATGATGGGGGTAGCCTATCAGATTCTAGTTTCTGTGTCACATGATGATGGTAGCCTATCAGATTCTAGCTTCTGTATCACATGATGGTGGTAGCCTATCAGATTCTAGCTTCTGTATCACATGATGGTGGTAGCCTATCAGATTCTAGCTTCTGTATCACATGATGGTGGTAGCCTATCAGATTCTAGCTTCTGTGTCACATGATGGTGGTAGCCTATCAGATGCCATCATGCTGCTGCTGTTAGTGATGATGATGATGATGATGTTTTCTTTTTTTTCAGTGGTTTGATGTGGGTTATTGCACATTGTTTTGTTAAATTTATAATTTTGTTTGTTTGTTTGTTTATTGTTATTTCTTTGGTCAAATTCATTCGTTTGAAGCCACATAACACATTTTTACGCAAACATCATCAGACCAAAAGCGTTCAGGCTGTAGTTCTAAAGATGTCGCAAAACAGTGACATCATCAAAGCTGCTCAATTAAAAATGGCCGCGTTTCCCAGATTAGTTAAGACACTCTTAACGCTGAGGTCCTTCTTAAGTCACTTCTTAAAGGTGCCTTGTTTGGACGTTGCGTTTCCCAGATGCGCTCTTAACTCAGGAGCTTCTTTATTTTCAGGAGCGGCCAGACCCACTCTTTCGAACCTTCTTTAACGTTCCCCCCTGCTAAGGGAACAACAGGCCCATCTACTGGTCACTTTTGGAAACGACACTATTTCCCGTGAAAAAAAAGAGAAAATGGAAATTATTAAAAATGGACCTATTCACGGATCAGTTGTTGTATTGAGTCATGTTTTCTCACTCATGTCATAATGTCAATCATCTATGATGGAAGAAAACTGTAGTTACCGAGTGAATGACAGAAAATATTGTGGTTAAGTTTAATCATTATGGCAAGATAGGCCTGTGGGTATCAACCACAGAAACAAAAACATTGCGGTAGGAATTGTACGCAAATTATACGCAATCTATGAGGACTCACGTCATATTTACGCATTTGTCAGCTGTTCATGATGAGATGCACCTGCTTCGCTCAATAAAAACATGGCCATTTACGCATATCCATATCAGACCCGCATCAGATGTCTGTGCAGAGAACCAAACCAAACCACCCCCTCCAGTCACCAAACCACCCCTCCGGCCACACTTTGATATTGAACTATAAAACACTTCAGTACCACCCGAACCACCTATTTAGGTCCCCCTGACTACCTTTCTCTGCCAACCTCAGCACAAAGTCATGTTAAAAATCATAGGTGGCACTGGGCAGTGATTCAAAAATGGCAAACACAACCTCTCAGTGTAATATGTGGAGCATTCCCATTACTTTGCGTTTACGCAGGCCTTTAAGAATTGGGCACGAGTGAGTGGCAGAACAAACCATTCTTTATTAAGTCACGTCAACCATTTGCGGGATTACTGTTTGTTGAATGCACGTGCGTCATCCTGGACGCACACTTTTACCACCAGATACAGTATGTCGCCCATTTACCAAATGCTGCCATGTGGAGCTCATTTAACATAAGATGTGTGTAGGTGATTACATCCTCCAAGATTTCCCCAGACAACAGTAACCCGACAAAAAGTTTTTGAAAGTTTGGTGCATATCGTTTTTGGCTGAAGCTTGTCAGGAGTTCCAGGAGTTGATCTATTTTTTTGCGAACAAGAAAATGTTACCCTTTTTCAGTGTTTCAATCACCTAGCCACCGTTTCCCGATTCTACTACTGAGCATCGATATGACACACACGCACGTTTCAGGAATCCTCTTGGCGGGGTTCCCTTCAGCCATTACGTCAACAAATAGCGTCAGAATGACCATTATTTATAGGGCATCTGTAAATTTCCAATCGCCTACACCTGTTTAGCACAATTTGGCCAATTACACAATATACAATGAGCTTTTCAATGAATATTTGCAATCACTGGTAATCACATGCATATTTTTAACAGTTTGTCTTCTTGCACAAACACATAAACGTATAAATGGGCTCAATATCAGCGTCGGAAAATAACCTCCACACTAAATGAATGGTGTCGATCGGTATACCTGACCTCGATTGCTTTTTTTCAGCACCCCGGAAGTGGATAGCTTCTGTTAGGACCTTCTTAAGATGTAGCGTAGCAAAGACGTTTCTCAGGAAATAAGAACGCGTGAAAGAAGCAATCTGGGAAACGGGCGATCTTTGCGATCCTTTGTTGGGAAGAGCTTCCTGAGGCCTTCTTTAATCCAAAGAAGAATCTTAACTGGGAAACGCGGCCATTGTCTGTAAATAAGAACGGATCACAAGCCGCTTTGAGCTCACAGGGGGTCCGACTAATGTTTCGTAACAAAACTGTGAAAATTTCCACCAGCACTAAAAGAGTTAATCTGATTTAACAACTCATATTTTACTGCATATTTATCGAGAATGAGCTGAGCCTAACGTTTCGCCCTGCCTGGCGTATTGCCGTATTTCTGTGTGAACAGAGATCAAACCAAGCACTCTTTTTTGTTACTGCTGATAGAGATTGTTTAATCAGGGGTCAGTAATGGTTAATAAATAAATTACACGTGTCTATACAAAACCTGAAAGACTGTGTAGAAATACAACAGGACGCATTTAGACTTAACCATTACAAATAACACTGAACGTGAGCCAAGTCATAGCATATGGATGGTGTAATTTAGCCTGTAACTGATCACCTGGAGGGTCCGTTAGTTTGGCTTGCAGCACAAGATTAAATATCCAAACGGAAAAAGAGAAAGCTGCATTTAGATGCACATATTCCTGCTCGCAAAGAATTAATCCCATTGTAGGTGCAGCTCAGCGTGCTTATCCAAATCTGCTTGTCACGGTCGCCACATTCCAAAACAATGCTGGACAGGAAATATCGCTGTGATGAATTATTGTGCCTTCAAGTGCATTAGTGCATGAAATACCACATATTCATTCTGCTTTTGGAATACCTAATCCTTCATGCATTTCAGCAAAACAAAGACGGATTGTTTTGTTCTTACAGATGCTTAAATGTCTTCATTTATAAAGCTGCTAATATGTGAAGAAATTAACTTAAATGTGCATCAATTTAGCACTGCATGGTCTAATGAGATCTTTCTTGCAGGATTCTTGTAGCAAAAGGAGAAAAAGGAAAATGCCCTGTTAGTGGTAATAACGTAGTATAATGCATAATTCAAGGACAAGGACTTGCTATTACAAATCATTATTCTTGCTAATTTGTTGCCCTGTTCAGCATTTGCACGGCAATTTTTCAAATATAAATAATCTCTCTCCATGCAAAGTTCTGCAGCACTAATTAACCCTTGACTATGAATCTACCTCAGTGCCAACATTGTGGGTCAACAGTCAAATAATTACAGGAAGAAAAGCTGCTTTTCAATCAGCATCAGCAGCCAGTCCCAGTTTTAATTAATTAGAGTTTTTGCATTTTTCTTTAAAAAAAAGAATAAGAAAAAAGAAAAAAAAAAGGAAATATATATGGAAAAGCTATGGATATGGAAATCTTGTAAAGTTTCTATGTGTATTGTCTGAAACTTGTATGTAATGCATGAGAGTGAAACCAAATATAAGATCTACAGGAAAATAGTATTAAAGTAAACTTGTATGATTTGGGTACTTTTAAGAAAATTATATGACAACATATGAAAGAAATGCAAAAGTAGCCACTTTCAAGAGTAAATCATGTAAGCCTTATATGATGCACAATACAAACAAACCTTTTGTAAGTTTTTACTATTTTTTTTCCATATGGGTAGAAGTTGTTAATAGAAAAACCGTTTGCCACATCATTCGGACAAATTTATACAGATTTTAACATGTGAGCTTCAAGTTCTCTTTGGTTTGTGGGTGGATGGACAAAAGGAGAAAGAATAAAAGCTCTGGGGTCATTTCACCATTTTTGGACCAGTAATACATGGCATTTTCCTTGAGTGGTCACTTGCTCAGCTTTGAAGGCATTGTAGATCTTTTTTTTATTTCTTTTCTTTTTTTTTTTCTTCTTGCAAAGATTCAAAGTAATTGCAAACTGGAGAGCCTGAAATATCAATTCTTCAAATCCGTGGTGAGCAGTGTGGTATAAGGACAAAGAGGAAAACTTGGCTTTTGTTCCCAGAGACCAGAAAAGTGTTCAAATAACAGTTAGATAGTGTTTTTGTGTTCACTAAGCCATCTGGTTGAGGTCCAGCTTAGACTGACTCATACAGCGGTAGCAAGGCCGTAACTAGCTATGAGGTACCCGAGGTAAATACCTCAGTTAACGTGGGATTATCCATATATTTTAAAAAGCAATATTTGTTTTAGAAAAAATATAAAAATCTAATTCAACGTTTTAACATTGAGGTTAAAAAAAAAACAGTATTATTTGTCACATTTGCATTTGAAATGTAACAGGGCAAGAAATTGTCTCTGGCCAGTAAGTAGCAGGTAAAAGCAAACGTTTTCTTTTGGCAGATGGACCATACGTTTTCATTTTCTTGTCATATATCACCACATTTATCACAACATTCAGTCTTTCGCTGTTTCAGGCTCTGAATGACCTTTTCTTCTTTGCCAATGGGCTCTATGCACAACTCTACTGCTTCCTGTTCCTTTATTTCCTGTCTTTTATTATTGGACAAACTGATGAATCCAGGTGTGCCTGATCTCAGTTACCATGACGACAATGGCCAGACACACCTGGATGAATGAGTTTGTTACATTCAGCTGGTTTAGTGGTTGATCTGAACAACTGCTGGACAGGATTTTTATTTTCTGGACCAGAAATGGACGTCTACGTAGTCTGGATAAAATAAATAAAATAGGAATCTTTACTGTTTGTCATACTCTCATAGCAAATGAAACACAATTGTTGTTCATTTTTTCTTTGTGTCATGTTGGGCCGTGTAGCTGACAAAGATTAAATCTGCTCTAAAGTTGGTGGCAAAATTAACACTGGCTGCAACCTGAATCAGCTGACTTTGGAGGGGCTGCAAACTTTCTGATTGTGGTTGCACGTTTTATAAAAAGTTCTGAAAGATGCAACAATATGTATTTACAATTTACACCTGGAGTGAAGCCGTTTTGACAGCGGACGCAACAACACGACCACGCTGCTTGCTAGGCAAACGAGTGTTGCTTTCATGGTCCTTACAATGGTAGGAATTTTGATGTAGAAATGTCTGAAGTCTTTCGACTTTTATTCTTTTTTCTTATTCTGCCAGAACCAAAGGCTGGGCCTCATGGGGGTTGGTTCTGGGCTGCATGTGGCCCGCGGGGCGACATTTGAATAGCCATGGGCTATAGTATATGAGAGTGTCAAAATTTATAAAAATTCCAGTCAACAACAATATGTGATTTTGTATTTGTGTACACACTCAAAAATAGAGGTACCAATTTGTACCTAAAAGGGTCCAAAGCTTGTTGCTGGGGGGGTTCCTTTCTGAAAGACATTTCTGTACCTTCATGGTCCATTTTTGTACCTTATCAAGCTGTATGAGTTAATAAAGTACAATTAAACCAATTAAAGATTATGAATAGAAGTCAATAAAATAGAGATTATGACAACAATCAAAGATGCTAATAATAAATGAATAATTATTATATAAATGTTGGGCCAAACACATATAATATAATGATACCTATAATAATCACTATGATTACTATGATTATTATGAAAATCCTAATATAATAACAATAATTATACTACTGTTTAGAAGTACTGCGATTTATAGTTATTTTACAAGCTACGCACATTTTTCAATGCTGCAGGTACCCTTAGGGTTGAAATGGTACAAATTTGTACTTTATATAACTTTGGACCCTTTTTCACAGTATATAGGTACTTCTGGCCTCATAAAGACCAATATTGTACTTTTGAGAGAACATTTGTAAAAAAATGTACCTTCGGGTACAGAAATGTTCCTGTCTCCTACAGTACTTCTATTTTTGAGTGTGAAATAACAAAGTTTAAAACACTGTTTATTTTACTTTTTGTTCATAAAACTTTTTTTTTACTTTTTTTTTTCGCGCGCATGGTTTTGTACCTCACTCGTTTCATCACCCTGCTTACGGCCCTGAGCGGTTTTCAGAAAAGTCAAATGTTTTCTCTTAGGAGTGACTGTTGTTGATGCTAAGATGTACACAGACTGTAACATCCGTTCCACATGCTAACGCATCGTTAGCATAGAAGTTCATGAATCAAAAAAACTCAAAGCTCCCCATTTGTAGTACCTGTGAGGGCAAATGAGCCGTGCAGGAACAATCATGAAAATGTTGTAAGCCGAAAATGTAATTAGACACTCGAAGCACCATCAGCCTGTTCTCAAATTGAAGAAACTGCATCGTGTAGAGGAAGCAGCTAAAACTAATGCAGGTGGAACACACAGACAGCCTCAAGCTAGCATCATCTGCTGTTAGATTAAACAGGATGAACTGGAAGTCATGTTCAATTGGATTTTATTTGTCCAAAATAAAAAAGAAAAGACAAAAAGCCATCCAGTGACCTGCAGCAGCTTCATTTTAGGATTTGTTGGAGAGAGAATGAAAGAAGGTGGTGAAACCTGCTGCAGTCATGTCTGATGTGACGTTTTATTCTATACTTGGATTATGCCGACACTGGAGTAGGAATGTATGAACCCCAGCAAGGAGAGCACTGCAAGCCCAGCTGCTCCCTGTTGAGTTTCGCTGGAGGGGCAGGAGCACAAAACGGAGCCCAGAGAAGCCTTCATTCTGTAAAGGAGCACATTTGGTGTCATTATTTCTGACTGCTGAACCCCGTTTTTAATCTTAGATTGACTTTGGAACAGAAAATGTCTCGTTTCACTGCTCACCCTGGATAAGCACCAGCCATTATTCCAACACAGATTCGTGAACCTGCCCCTATTTAAAAAAAAAAAAATGCTGTATTTATTTTAACTATGACATCATTTTGACTTAAACTCTTTATTTTTGTGTTTCGTTGCTGTATGGCTGCAGAAAGACTGCGAGGCTCGCTGTGCAGATGACCAGTTTCGGTGTCACAACAACCTCTGCATCTCAATGAAGTGGCTGTGTGACGGCCAGGAGGACTGCAAAATGGGGGAAGATGAAAAAAATTGCCAGGAAACAGGTGAGATTGAATTACTGTGACTAACAAAGTATGTTATAACTGCAAATCAATAATGGGATCAAAGTTGTTTCAGTGTTTATCAAGAATGAAAATGATGAAGCTTGTAACACTTTAACTCTGATCTGTAAACTGTTGGCAGAAATAGTGTTGCTCTTGCAAAGTATTTTGCAAAAGTCTTCAGCTTTATATATATATATATATATATATATATATATATATATATATATATATATATATATATATGTACAATGAATATACACTGCCCGGCCAAAAAGAAAGTCGCCAACAAAAAAAAAGGTCAAACCTTTCACATTTGGTTGGAGCCTTTAGCTTTGATTACGGCATATTCGCTGTGTTTCCAGAAGCTTCTGCAATGTCACCAGATTTATTTGCAACCTGTTGCATCAATTTTTCACCAAGATCTTGATGATGATTGTAGAGTCTGACCACAGCACATCCCAAAGATTCTCAATGGGGTTCAGGTCTGGACTCTGTGGGGGACAATCCATGTGTGAAAATGATGTCTGATGATCCCTGAACCATCTTTCACAATCTGAGCCCGATAAATTCTGGCACGGTCATCTTGGAATATGGCCGTGCCATCAGGAAAGAAACATCCATTGATGGAATAACCTGCTCATTCAGTATGTTCAGGTATCAGCTGACCTCATTATCTGAGCTCATACTGTTGCTGAACCTGGACCTGAGCAACTGCAGCAACCCCAGATCATCACACTGCCCCCACAGGCTCATACAGTAGCACTAGGCATGATGCTGCATCACTTCATCTGCCTTTCCGGCCACATTTCTTCCTGGAAGACGATGGTCCACTATCTTTCCAGTTTTTCAGAATGCGTTGGACTGTTCTGAACCCAGTTTTAGTAGTTTCTGCATCTCCTTAGATGTTTTCACCTCTTCATGCCAATGATCTGACCCTTCTCAGACAGACTAACATCTTTTCCAAGACCACGGATGTGTCTTTCCACATGGTTGTTTAGGAAATGAGAAGCAACTCATTGCACCAGTTGGGGTTAAATAACTTGTTGCCAGCTGAAAGATAATCGCCCATCATGTAATTATCCAATAGGAGGCTCGTACCTATTTGCTTAGTTACATCCAGGTGGCGACTTTTTTTTTGGCCAGGCAGTGTATATGTGTGTGTGTGTGTAGATAGATAGATGGATAGAGATAGATAGATAGATAGATAGATAGATAGATAGATAGATAGATAGATAGATAGATAGATAGATAGATAGATAGATAGATAGATAGATAGATAGATAGATAGATAGATAGATAGATAAAGGCTGTTTCAGTCTCAGTGAGAATGATTTGATGATTATGAATGCTTTCTTTGTTGTACTTTATTTTTCTAAAACTTCTGCAGTTTGCCTAAAAGATTAGAGACCTATGACAAGTAAATGAATATCAATGAAGAGTTAAATCCAAAGTGCCTGAAAGCAAAACATAAACTACATTAACTCAAATAAAAAAATAAAACTTGCTAAAGAAGTGACATGTCTAATCAAATCCTGTCCTTGAGCGCCATTTTCAGTCAGATCTTGGTGATTTGGAGTATTTTTAGTTGCTGATAAAAGCAGAAATGTTGGTGATGTCATGGTGAGGACGGATGGGGCTGCAGCTGATTTGTTTCTCCTCCTCCCAGTTGTTCCTTCCTGCTCTGTGAATGAGTATGTGTGTGCCAGCGGGGGGTGCGTGTCAGCCAGCCTGCGATGTGATGGACATGACAACTGCCTCGATGGTTCAGATGAGGTCAGTACAGCTTGATGATTCAAAGATTTCCAGCGTGACGCCGTAGCTTTGCAGTGTTCATCATTTCAGCAGTGAGGAGAAGCTTCACAGATCAACATGTTCAAAAACAAAGTTGTGATTTTCCTTGATTCCAGCTTGATGCTTCATGGTGTCTCTTTGGTAGATTGGCTGTGTGAAGGAGTGCAGAGAGGACGAGTTTCTGTGTCTGAACCGGGCTCATTGCATCCCTCGGCGCTGGCGCTGTGACGACGTGTTGGACTGCATGGATCACAGTGATGAAGAAAACTGCAGCCATGGTAGGAAGGAGGCTGATCTCGGATCATATGGGTGTCCATTACACCTGGAATTTAGTAAAACCTAAATATCGCAATTAAAAACCACCAATGGAAACACCTATATTTAAAAAAAACAAACTCTCAAATATGGCAAAAAAAAGTTTTTCCGCTCTCCTGAGGCGGGTTTTCAGACATTTTTGATGAAGCAGTTTTTCGCAAAAGTGTAATAGAAACACTTTTCGCATTTACACTCCATCAGGTGTGACGCAGGGGGGTAAAAAACACTTATTCCTTCTTGATTATGATGAACATGATCATTTACAAGCATTAACTTTGGAATCAGAGTGATGGGGGAAGTTTTACCCGTCATGCAGATAGGAAAAATCCCCAAGTTGCCATAATTGACTTATGGCCAAGCCACGCCCCCTCAACTCACTCGGACAAAGAACCAACATTAAGTGACAGGCGCTGTGCAACGTCTCGGAAGACGACAGCTGTCAACACAGACAGCAGACGCGGGATCAGACAGAGACCATGACAAGATAAATAAAAAATGAAAAAAACATTGTTCACAAGTCTGAAACTGTCAAGGTTATAATAGTTTTGGATTTTTAATTAGTTTCAGTTTTTATTTCGTTTTGACTTTTTGTTTTTCAATTCAGTTAGTTTTAGTTAGTTTTTTGAGCAGATTTGCTAGTTTTTATTAGTTTCTATTTTTGGAAAATGTTTAGTTTTATTTTAGTTTTAATTAGTTTCAGTGTTAGTTTTAGTTTTGGGGGGTTTTCTTTTCAGTAAATTATAGGTGTTTGTCTGTTGTGACATTCAAAATCATCAGAAAGTCACTTGGAGTAAAACCAGAACAAAGAAAAAATTAAATAAAACAGATTTCAAATCAATCCAAAAGGCTGATGTATTATATTAATTACAAAGACTAAAACAAGGATGTTTCTCAATAATTTTAGTTAGTTTTAGTTAGTTTTGTAAAACACAAACAGTCAGTTAGTTATCGTTTTGTTAAAAACTGTCTTTCTATTTTAATTTCAGTTAACTGAATGTTTTTTCATTTCAGTTTTTGTTTTTTCGTTAGTTTTAGTCAACTATTATAACCTTGACACTGTGAGTCGAAATCAAGCCTGTGAAGAGCGCTCATTTCTTTGCCGCGCTGATAAATAGCATGCGCTGTCTCTTCAGCGTTTGCGGGTGATCTACAAAGATTACACACGCATCTGTAACAGGCGCCAACAGCAGGAATGAGGCTAAATGAGGATTTAGCTGCGCTGTTGCTTTGCCAGAGAGATATGAGTTCCACAGATTTAATATGAGGCAAATAAAAAAATCCAATTTAAGATAAATATAACTGTTAAATAAAAACAGTGCAGCAGGGTTTTCTGTGGGTCGTATGAAGAGGACAGTTTATAAGGAGACGCTGTTGATGATGGTCTGATATTAGGCACGCAGTGCGCACTCTTTGCCACAATGCCAGGTGTCGGGCCTGCATAATTGCCCCCCACCCCACAGAAAACTCAGTAAAAAATAGTTTGTGCAACATCACTGGTTATTTTCATTGAGTTTTGTGTGGGGTGGGTGAGTGGGTGGGGGGCAACTTCATGCGTGTTAAACAGTGATGGAGATTCTTATTTCATTAAATAATGAAAACTTGACGTGTGGCCTGCACACCTCATGAGAGATGATTCTGACCCGATGCTGCATGTCTGCAGTCCTGCAGCATCTTCCAGCCATCAGTGCACGAAGCTGCCAGTTAACAGCTGCTTTTCAGACGTGCTAAATGTTGATAAACCACATTGCGTGTGCACACCTGAGTTGTTTGCATCGTCTCCTCCCAATATTTTGCGCTTTCTGGCGGAAACGCCCAGATTACATATTCATCTCTTCAGACACACAAAATGGATAGCGGGGCTATTTTGCCCGGTAACAGGCGCAAACCTCCTTTCGCCCTGATTTGTAAATCGGCTCTGACGGATTAATGCGTGTGTAATGAAGATAGCGCCCGTTTTAGTGCGCACACACCTTTTTTAAATCAGGGCCATAATGTTTATATCTCTGTCCTCCTCAACGCGGAGTCTCGATTTTACGAGAATTACGACTTACACCATCCAATGGGAACATCTGCATATAGCAGTTGTACTTTTTTTTAAATTGAAGAAATATCGCTTTTATTTTTCAAAAAAGCGTAATGGAAACCAGCTAATGAGTTGATCTCTGAAGGTGGAAAGTGATAGTCACATACGTAGTCCTCGGTTCTTTATGCTGGTATGAGCAGAAAATACTGTATAAGGAAGCTGAGGAGTTTTTGATCCAGTAAGAATGAGAGGAAAGACAGAAATGGATTCAAACTGTTTTTGTGAAGCAAAATGCTCCTGACTGATCATTGTGTAAAACGATCTGTTATTATGAGCTTGTAATTGAGGGTTTTGAGCTGCTTTGAAAACACTTTTCTCTCTGAGCTGCAGTGGTAAAAGTCATTTGGAATTATCCCCGTGATTGCAGGAGCTTTCTTCTGCCGGGCTGATGAATTCGTTTGCAACAACACCTTATGCAAACTCCACACGTGGGTGTGTGACGGCAAGGACGATTGCGGAGATAACTCCGACGAAGACGCAGACATGTGTGGTAGGGTGAAACTCTTCCTTCCAACTCTTTATGTTAGAAACAAGACGCATCTCTCAGCTTTCTGTGTCTTTTGGTCTCCAGCAAAACTTCCTTGCCCTCCTACGCGGCCGTTCCGCTGCAGAAACGATCACGTGTGTCTGCGCTCGGACCAGGTCTGCAACAAGGTGGACGACTGCGGTGACAACTCAGACGAGGAGGAGTGCGGTGAGCTCAGGCAGCACACATCAGATGCTGCATTAAGCATTTTTTTTATGTCCTACCTGAAGACAAAATTATACAGGATTTGTTAAGCAAAGTGCAGAAGGCTAAGTACTCCCCTGGTGCATTTGTCCTTGATAAACAGCAGAGCAGATATTTATTCATTCCATTAAAATAATGCTGCTGTCTGATCAACCCAGAGCATTAATTGGGGCAGGGACAGAAAAATTTGTGATGCGCAACCTTTTCAGGTTGAAAATAACCTTTTAAAAGTTGCTGTAATTATCACTGTCTGTCTCATATTTTACTAAACTGTAAGTTAAGTTATTTTATTTATTTATTTTTTTGGCCTGAACAATTTTAAAGGACAGAGGAAAGCGACTGTGGAGGGAAAATGGTCTTTTAGACTTTTTTACTGGCTGTAATAATTTATTCAAAAAGTATTTGGTTATTTATTTAATGGGATTAATGCTTAAAGGTACAATGTGAAAAAATTACTGATCTCAAATGGTAAAGATGGTACAATGCTTCCATATGCGAAGGACTGTTGTGAAAACGGTGGCTGCTGGTGGGCAAAATTCTCCCAGACATAAAAATGTTTTCACCTGTGAGTGGATGCAGTGGTCTCAGGTGTAGCTATGACTGTTCTACAGTTTTAAAGGAATAGTACACCCACATAATGATGTGCCTTCATTTTCTACTCACCCTCATGCTGAGCAAGACTCTGGAGCACTTTTTAATATCTTAAATGCAGCCGGAGATCCAGCGGGGGGGGTTTGTTATCCCTCAACTTTCATATAATGGAGTTCACCAACGACTTAAGCAAAAAGGTCCATAAAAGTCCACAAAAACTTGTCAATATTTCTCCATACTGTTCGTCCAATGTAATCCAAGTGTCCTGAGTGGGTAGCGTCCAGAATTTACTGGAAACCACATCATTTAGTATATTTTTATACCCTAACAGTAAAACATCTTTCATTCTTTTCTTTTCTTTCTGTCACTCCGAGCCTGTCGCAGGTCACGATACACAACAGCAGCCCTGTCAAACCGGCACAGGTGCACGTGCTGTACCAGTAACGTTAAACAAGCACATCGTCACGTTGCGCGGCTAAATATAAACACAGTGTTACATATGATGATGAATTTATTGTCGTATGCTTTGACAAATACATCAAACTTTCTGAACTCGGTTCAGTTCAGCGCCACAGCGGTCTTCGCTGTAGTTAACGTCTGGATGAACAGCTGCTGCTGCGTCACATTTAACCCTGAACTAGAGTTGGAGTCAAGACCGCACCAACCGAGACCAAGACAAGGTCAAGACTTTTACAGACCGAGACGAGGCCAAGACCGCAAATATCAAAGAAAAATAATAAAACATCAAAATGTGAAGGTTTTTCTTAAGTTTGCTTTAAACAAATATGACAACAAAAATAAATCTTTGCTCTGTTGTTTTGAAAGCAGCACTATGAATTAAAATTATATACTAATATATTTTGGCAAACATCAAATTTAATTATTGCCAAGTTGGCAGAAATCTCTCCTAACAAGCAGGACGGAAGTTTATATTATTTTCTGTCATTTGTTCTCTTTTTAATCTAAGTGTCTGTTTTAGAACAACTGTTTAACAGTGAAAGTTCTTAAAATGGTGAAATGATGAGGTCTGTTCAAGTTTGGCGAGGGTTAATTTTTATTTCTTTTTCTACTTTTTTTTTTCTTAGTTGAAATACAATCAAATGCTTTTGGTGAGAACATAAATAGAGCTGGAGTTTACTAATGTCCATGTCTGTTATTTGATTTAGTTGCCTACAAAAAGAAAATGTAAAATTTTTTTTAACCTAACCCTTAAAAGAATCGGATCGGGAAACGATAGGAACCGGAATCGAAAGAAGGGAATCGAATTGTTAAAATTCAAACAATGCTCCAGCTAACCTTTTTGTGTTGAGTGCCGGTGAACTCCATTATTTGACAGTCATCCGATAACGAAAAGCCTCTCTGATCTCCGGCTGCATTTGAGATATTAAAAAAGTGCTCCAGAGTCTTGCTCAGCATGAGGGTGAGGAGAAGATGAAGGCACATCATTCTGTGGGTGTACTATTCCTTTAATCTCCAACTGTACAAAAATATCAGCTCATTTCTTCTGTACCTGTAATTCCTGACTAGAAGCCAAGATGCCCAGGTTGTGATTATGAAAAGAGGCAAATAATCAGACAAAAACCTCTGCTTGTGCCCAGGTTTGGGATTTAACATTTGTCTTTATAGCAACACTTCCACATATGTAGCCGATCAGCATGAGCGGCAGGTTGGATATCTGCTTCTGCAGATACGTTCAGTTTGCTTCACACAATTTTCACTTTTTCCAGCTGATTTTTCTCCAAAAGTGAAAATGGCTTTTTGATTTTCCCTGATGAATCAAAAGGCATAACTGCTGCCGTCCTTTTTTATTCTGCCCTGACATGTTCCCTCATCACAAGCTGCTTTTGAATGATCACACCAAGCAGACAGGAAGGAGAGGGAGAAATAGCGTCTTTTCTCTATCACTCTCTCGTTCCTTCTGTCCTCCATTCATCTTGCTCTCTGATTCCATTGATACCCCCATCCATCTCTTAACTCAGTCCATTACCTCTCACCATTGTATGCTTCTTCCCTCTATCCATCCCCTCAATCTCACAGTAATCCCATCATCCACCTCCCCATCACTTCATTATGCTCCTTTCCTTCTCATTGTTACGCTGTCAGAGGATTTCAAACTTCCATTCTTTCTCTACGTATGCAACAGTCTTCGTCCAGAAACAGCCTGTTAGTGCGTCCTATGAGCTTCAAAGTGTTACACACTTATATCCACCATTTAAAATTGTAACACATCTGTTTTCTATGAAATAAAAAAAATTATTCAATTCTTCTTCACATCAGTTTAAATCAATATTTTACAGCTAAATCATGTAAATTATTTATTTTTTTACATGAACAAAGGGAACAGGCAGAAGATTAATCTGATATAACCTGCCCCTTATCAAGACAAAACAAAAGATAATATTCAATCAATAAAATGAATTTCAACCCCACTGAGTCACCAAACATCTAATTATAGTATACAAATATAATCTTATCATATATTTCTGTCACTTGCTTCAGATATCTTGGATTTTTCATAACTTGCCAATATTTTGTTCTCAGATATTGTTTTAAATTTCAGGATATTTGTACAGCATTTAAAGTCAGTGTACAAAGAATTCCATAATTTGACTTCATGGACAAACATGCACTTCAGTTTTAAAGTACACAAGCATATACAGCCGTCTATGGCCCTCAGCTACTGAAACATGAGTAAAGAAAGTTTGTCATGCTTCAGGCAAAATTCTGTGATTAGATTTCCATATAACCAGCAACATTTTGAAGTAGACTAGATCCTTATATTTAAGCTGTCACGACTTCACAAACAGACCGTTGAAGTGCTTTCTAATTCCCCGCTTACTGATGATCCATACTGCTTTTTTCTGTAACAGAAACAAAGGCGTTATGTTACTGGGATAAGTGTTCCCTCAGACTCTAAAATACAGAAGAATAAGTGAGCAATACAGCATATGAAATGTGATCAATGAATCTTTTACTTTATATGAGATACCAATATTTTTGCTAACTTTGCTCTTGATGGAACTTACTGTGGGTATGGAAAGTATTCAGACCCCTTTGAAGTTTTCACTCTTTGTTTCATTGCAGCCATTTGCTAAAATCAAAAAAGTTAATATTTGTCATTAATGTACACCCCATCTTGACAGAAAAAAACAGAAACGCAGTGACGCTCATATTTAACTCATATGCTGTCCATTTCTTCTGATCCTCCTTGAGATGGTTCTACTCCTTCATTGGAGTCCAGCTGTGTTTAATTAAACTGATTGGACGTGATTAGGAAAGACACACACCTGTCTATATAAGAGCTTCCAGCTCACAGTGCATGTCAGAGCAAATGAGGATCATGGGGTGGAAGGAACTGTCCAAGGAGCTCAGAGACAGAATTGTGGTGAGACACAGATCTGGACAAGGTTACAAAAGACTTTCTGCAGCACTAAAGGTTCCTAAGAGCACGGTGGCCTCCATAGTCCTTACATGGAAGAAGTTTGGGACGACCAGAACTCTTCCTAGACCCGGCCGTCCAGCCAAACTGAGCAATGGTGGGAGAAGAGCCTTGGTGAGAGGTAAAGAAGAAGCCAAAGATCACTGTGGCTGAGCTCCAGAGATGCAGTAGGGAGATGGAGAAAGTTCCACAAAGTCAGCTATCACTGCAGCCTCCACCAGTCGGGGCTTTATGGCAGAGTGGCCCGATGGAAGCCTCTCCTCAGTGCAGACATATGAAAGCCCGCATAGAGTTTGCCAAAAACACATGAAGGACTCCCAGACTGAGAGAAATAAGATTCTCTGGTCTGATGAGACCAAGATTGAACTTTCTGGAGTTCATTCTAAGCGGTACGTGTGGAGAAAACCAGGCACTGCTCATCACCTGCCCAATACCATCCCAACAGTGAAGCATGGTGGTGGCAGCATCATGGTATGGGGGTGTTTTTCAGCTGCAGGGACAGGACGACTGGTTGCAGTTGAAGGAAAGATGAATGCGACCAAGTACAGAGATCCTGGAAGAAAAGCTCTTCCAGAGTTCAGGAGCTCAGACTGGGCCGAAGGTTCAGCTTCCAACAAGACAATGACCCTCACACACAGCTGAAATAACAAAGGAGTGGATCAGAACCACTCTGGACCATTCTGGACCGGCCCAGCCAGAACCCTGACTTAAACCCAACTGAGCATCTCTGAGAGACCTGAAAATGGCTGAACACCACCGTTCACCATCCAACCTGACAGAACTGGAGAGGATCTGCAAGAAGAACCAGAAGATCCCAAATCCAGGTGTAGAACATTGTTGCATCATTCCCAAGAAGATTCATGGCTGTATGAGCTCAGAAGTACTTCTACTCAGTACTGAGCAAAGTACTGAATACTTATGACCATGTCATTTTTCAGTTTTTGCTTTTTAATTGATTTGCAAAAATTTCCAAATTTCTGTTTTTTTCTGTCCAGATGGGATGCTGAGTGACATTTATGAGAAATAAAATCAACTTTTTTGATTTTGTCAAATGGCTGCAATGAAACAAAGAGTGAAAAGTTTAAAGGGGTCTGAATACTTTCTGTATCCACCGTATATGTCCCTTCCAATCTAACTTTTCACCTAAAATCACATCGCAAAACTTAACCTCCTTAACGTTTTCTATTTCAACTCTATCAATAGATAAACTCAAATTGTTATTCCTTTTTCGAATACCAAAAATAATAAATTTAGTTTTTTTTTCCCAATTTAGGAATAATTTATTATCAATGAACCAATTCCTCACTTTAACCATTTTCTCTCCTAAACTTCCCATAATCTCTAATAAATTTATCCTAGAATGGAAAATAGTAGTATCATCTGCAAACAACAGGAATTGTAAAGTTTTGGATACTTCACAGATATCATTTATAGATACGATAAAAAGCAATGGACCTAGAACGGTCCCCATCTACTACAATTATAATAGTGTTTATAAGCAGTCAGAGCTGGTGTGGTGTTTCTGTTAGAACCCCATCTGGCACAACATTGTTCAAAGATTCTTCAGATTTCATCTTCACTTTCATGGTTGATTAGGGATAGACATAAAGAATGCATGGTTTGGGTTAGATCAGGGATCAGCAAGTTCCGTCCGAAAGAGCCGTAGTTTTTTATCTTGTTCCAAAGATCTGATTCAAAATACGTCCAACAGCTTATCAAATTCTGCCCACTGATTCATTCATTTGAATCAAGCGTTTTGAAACAAGAAAACATGAAAAACCTGCAGGATGACTGCTCTTCAGGACCAAACTTACCTCCTCTATGGTTACATCACATTATCTGAATGGTGGTCTGTGCAAACTTTAGCTGCTTCGTACTCATGCTTGGACATGTTTTCATGTGAGACCTGCAGAAAAATATGTGAAAAAACATCCATTTAAGCACGTTGAGAGAAGAAAAATAGGGCTGGAAAATGGTGGTAAAATCTTGATTATCAGAACGGAGCTGTTTCTGGGACTGACTTGATACAAAATTGGTTGTTTACTTGTGATTTGCAATATAAAGACGGTTTGTAATTTGTGAAATTATCTGTTTTGGAGCAAATGACAAAGATAATTTGTGCCATTGTGTTGGAGAAATAGTGTCTTGTACCAAATGATGGAAAGCATTTTGTGTTATTCTCTGAAAAAAAATGATGATAGCTCACATAAGACTGTAATGACAGACAAATATACTGTTGCACAATGTGTCTTTGTTAATTGACACTGTGTTCTGGAGCAGAGGTGGTGGCTGGGAGGCCTCGGCCCTGCGGGAAGACGGAGTTCACCTGCAGTAACCAACGCTGCATCCCCATGCAGCTCCAGTGCGACCTCTTCAACGACTGCGGAGACGGCGGATCAGACGAGCAGGACTGCAAGTCGTGTGAGTGCTGCAACGCTTAGCTTAAGCAAACAGATGAAAGAGGCGCCCGCGAGAGATGAAAAGTACCAAATGTCACTGTGATGTTATCAGGAAGCTCAGCAATCTCCTCATTTTAGATGGAATGTTTTGTTGTTTATGATAATATATGGATGCCCAGGTTTGAGGTGTGTTGTGTTCTGTATTAATGATTAAGATGCCCTCTTGTTTGCTGCACATCAAAAGAAAAAGCCCAGCAGGTGCCTAAGATGCGGAGGTGTAATCAAAGACTTGTCTTTTATTTGTAGTTTCCAGCGGAGATGTATGTGGAAAGAAAACAAATCCGTGTGGGGAAGATGCGATTTGCAACCACACAAATGCTAATGCCATCTGTCAGTGCAAACCCGGCTTTAAGAGGAGCCAAAAGTCGGGCCAGTGTGAAGGTAGCATCCCAACAGCTTTCATTTCCTCGCTTTGCTTTTAGTCTCCATATTGATGTTGCTATGTCATCATTTAAAGAGCCAATGCTGCTGAATTTCTCTTTATTTTCTCCATGTCAACAATGTTTTTGAGTCTTTGCAGGAAATTTGACTTTTTCCCCTCTGATGCATTTTCACATATACGACAACTTGTTAATCTGCTTCGTAATTAACTTGATTAGAATAGTATGATTAAGCTGTAGCACTGATGGAGCCCACAAATACCATCATAAATAATACTTAAAAATAAAAGCTGTGTTTCCATAACAGTTTTTAAATAAAAAGATGAAAGGGATTTTTCTTAAATTTATATATGTATATATAGTATTATTATTATTATACTTCTGGGATGAATAAAGTATTTTTCATTCCATTATATATGTGTTTGGCCTAATATTTATATAATAATTAGTCATTTATTTTTAGCATCTTTGATTGTTGTCATAATCTCTATTTTATTGACTTTTATTCATCATTTTTAATTGGTTTAATTGTACTTTATTAACTCATACAGCTTGATAAGGTACAAAAATGGACCAGGACCGAAGGTACAGAAATGTCTTTCCTAAAGGAACCCCCCCACCCCCCAGTGACAAGCTTTGTACCCTTTTAAGTACAAACTGGTACCTCTATTTTTCAATGTGTAGAAGAGCTGCTTAAAGATGAACTTTAAAGTCTGTGAGAGCCAGAATTCTTGCTGGTTAGATGGTTATCAAATTCTTATTTCACACAATTAAATGTAAATTATCTATTAGAGAATTATTTGATGTAATTTTCTGGATTTTTTTTTCCCTCTCTTTTAGTTGACGTCTACTTACGATTAAAATTAGACGTTTCAATTCTTTGTAAGAGGAAAAACTTTTATAAATCGTCTGTGCATCAAATACATATCCCCCCCTGTATATTATTGCCTGGACTCTTATTGTTTGTTCATTTCTATAAATAACCAAATTATTGTTTGATACTTTCATCTAATAGATTTTTTAATCAACTCCTCTGATTAAATTTTCCAACACAAGAAAAGCTGATGATGTTTTTGAATACATTTATGCAGAAATAGTACCACTGACATTGCAAGCATAATGTAATAGTGGTGATTTCTAAAACCAATCAAGCGTTTAGTATCATTAGGAGAAAGAAAAAAAAAAAAGCTACAGCACCGAACGTCTCTGTCTGCTCCAGACAAGATGATTCTCTCTAATGAAAGTGGACAAAAATAATGACCATCTTGGTTGTACTAAATGTGTCACAAGTTCTTCAGCTTCACTGTAATGAATGAAAACAAATTTCCACTCGATGTAGAGAACTGAGCAGGACAGACTCATGGAACGTCTTTGTCAGGTTTTATTTCTCATCTTCTGGACGCTATATATACAAAAATGTGATTGACTGAATTTTTTTTCTTCTTCCTTCCAGAGGTAAATGAGTGTCTGCAATTTGACGCATGTCCCCATTACTGCACCAACACAAAAGGATCTTTTAAATGCACGTGTGATCGGAATTATAAGGAAGTCAATAGCAACTGTGTTGCAAGAGGTATGACCGTAAAGTTGGCTTTCTATGTGTTTTCTGAATGCCTGTTAACTGCTTGATTGTAAAATTAGTGGCACGTTTTGATGCATTTATGTGTTCTGCGTTGAAAATATAACCCAAATTTTGATATTACTTTTTTTTTTCTTTTGATTTTGATGCATTATGCAGGGCCAGAGGATCGAGTGCTCTACATAGCCAACGACACTGAAATCCGAAGCTTTGTTCACCCCTATAACCAGAGCCACGGACACAAACTGCTCACTCACATTGAGGACAACGCCCGTATAATCGGAATGGACGTTCTGTTTCATCACCAAAAGTTTATCTGGGCCACACAGTTTAACCCCGGAGGCATTTTTTACAGAGACTCCCTTGAAAGAAGCCAGACGAAATCCAACATCCGAAACATAGTAAGTATGTCTGACCTGTCCAAAGTTCCCACAACTGCTTGTGTTGTGAGTTTAAAGGAATAGTACACCCACAGAATGATGGTCCTTCATCTTCTCCTCACCCTCATGCTGAGCAAGACTCTGGAGCACTTTTTTAATAATAAACGCCAACCATACTTAAGTTTTCATTGATTCCAGACTGAAGTGATGCTAAGGAAGAAGTGGATCAAAGCGACCGATTCGCCGCGGTGAAGGGCCGAACTTTATAATAAAACAACGCAGCACGTTTGTTTGTAGCCGGCAGACTACACAGACGGTGTTAGCAGACTAGCGTTAGCCAGCTTGATGACGTGCCTAACTTTGTGCGGCTGAAAACACACAAGCATCTGAAAACGTCTCCTTTCTTGGCAGTCCCCAGTTGTTCCACTGGAAACGGGGGGGTACAGACCCGATTTTCAGATGTTTGTGTGTTTTAAGACTCACAAAGTTAGGCATGTCAGCTAACGCTAGCTGGCTAATGCTAGCCTGCTAACGCTAGCTGTGTAGTCTGCATCATTGAAGTGCCAGCTAAAAACAAACGTGCTACGTTGTTTTACTATAAAGTTCGGCCCTTCACTCCGACGAATCGCTTTGATCCACTTCTTCCTTAGTATCACTTCAGTCGGGAATCCATGAAAATTTAAATAGAGTTGGTGTTTATTCAATTTACGAAGTAGAACAGAGCAGGGACATGGAACTGGACCGGAAGAGAAACGGTTAGGTGTTTCAAGTTCCAGAAGCCGGGACACAGAGGCACAATAATCCCCCATTTACTCCAAACAACATTATTTAGTATATTTTTATAGCCTAAACTGTACAACATGCACTTTCTATTTGCACGCTCGTGCGAGTTCACGACACTACGGAAGCCATGGCGTTCATTCCTAATGAGCCGATAATGCAAGCGTAGAAGAAGACATTTGCTGTTTACATTGTGCTAAGAGCGAACTGCGGACAAACACAAGAGGGGTTGGATATTGATTTAAAACAATTGAAAGAAAAAGAGACCGAGAAGCCGTGGCTTCCGTGGTGTCGTGAACTCGCAGGGGGCCCCAGGGGGGGCCACGGCCAAAGCTGCTTCCAAACCACTTTTCCTTCTTATTTTAGACACGAATTACCCCACACAGTTTGATTTTTTAAAGATTGGACATGCAGGAGTTGAAAATCCCACTATTAAGCTTTTTTTCGCCGGGATATTGTGATTTGGGAAAGAAAGCTTCTGCTTCACAGGGTAGACCCAAAACTGCTTCCAAACCACTTTCCCGTCTTATTTTACACACTAGCTACCCCATACAGTTGGATGTTTCTTTCCCTTTTCCGGTCGGGGGCGCTGGTCCCCTTCCCTCTTTTAGGGGGGGGGGACGCGCACCCGGCCCCCTCCCCCCCCCGCCGCCACGCCAAAGAACAAACAACCAACCACCCCCCCCCTTTTTCCTTCTCCAGGCAAATTTGAAATTATAATTTAACCTTTATTTCTTTTTTTTGTCTTTGGGCGGGAGGAGGGAGCCCGGAGACACCCCAAACACACACGGAGAAGACAAACACACCCCCCCCCCAAAGGCCAACGTTGGGATTTGTTCTACCCCCCCCCCCCCCCGGAAACAAACCCTGACCCTTTTTTTTTTGGGGCTCCGGTGCTAACCCCCCCCCCACCGTGCAGCCCACAGTTGGATGTATATATGATATATACATATATACATGCGCTCTGAGGTATTTACTTATGGCCACCCCTCTGTGGGTAATGGTCTCTCCCTGGCCACCCCAGTGAAAAATTTCTGGCTCCGCCACTGAGGGGCGCGCTTCACTGCAGCTAGATGTTCTACTGTTTAAGCTATTAAAATATACTAAATGATGGTTTCCAGTAAATTTTGGACGCTACCCACTCAGGAGACTTGGATTACATTGGACGAGCAGTATGGAGGAATATTGACAAGTTTTTGTGGACTTTTATGGCCCTTTTGGGTTCAGTCGCCGGTGAACTCCATTATATGAAAGTTGGGGGAAAACGAAAACCTGTCCGATCTCCGGCTGCATTTGAGATATGAAAAAGTGCTCCAGAGTCTTGCGCACCATGAGAGTGAGTAGAAAATGACGGACCATCATTCTGTGGGCGTACTACTCCTTTAAAATAAGATCAATCTTTTGATTTCATAGTGTTTCAGTGAGCTGTCTTCCACAAAACAAAATGCATCCACAAGCGGTGAACGGAGATGACATTGTGACTTTCATCTGTTGCAGTGCTCCGATTTCCGTCGACCCAGAGATATTTCTGCTGACTGGATCACAGGCAACATTTATTGGACTGATCACTCTCGGATGCACTGGTTCAGCTATTACACAGCCCACTGGACTAAATTACGATATTCCATAAATGTGGGCCAACTTAAGGGACCAAATTGCACCCGCCTGATTACGGACATAGCAGGAGAGCCATATGCCATTGCTGTTAACCCCGCCAGAGGGTAAAATGGGCACTCACCTATTCATTTTTTCCTGCTGACGATGTTGAACTTGCATGAGCCGCACAGAATTGTTTTTACTTGATTTTCAATTTTAGAAAGCTTTTAAGTTCCCATACTTGTGGACTAATTTTTGAAACTGTAGAGAAACAGTATTTGTTAGAAATATACACTGGAAATATAAGCTTATTGTTAATCAACAGTTAATCAGCTGCATCACTGAAAATGACTAAACCGGCTTTATGAAAGGTTTCTTGCAGCAACAATGCCACCACATCCACGCACAATTAATCTCCAGATTTTCAGATGTTCTCATCAGTCATTTATTAATGCATTAGAAACAATGTGAGAACAATATTTCCCCTAAGTGTTAATTACTTTTTCCAACTGGCATTAGGTTTATGGATATGGCATCACAAAGAACCGAGTGATTCATAAGATTATACACCCAGAAACACGCTGTTGCAGTAACTGTGACACAATAAGAACTCATTAGACCTCATGCATGAGAATCTACGCATACATTTATTAGGCTATATAGATGCATATTTATGTGCATGCTGTATTTTCTTTATTTCTATGCAGCATTCTGCAAGTGGGGACAATATTTCGTTTTGTCTCTTGCAGAATGATGTACTGGAGTGTTATAGGGGATCATTCTCAAATAGAGGAATCAGCCATGGATGGATCATTACGCAGAGTGCTCCTGGAGAAAAATCTCAGGAGGCCCACTGGTAAGTTTTTGTTTCTCAAATATTAAAGATATTATATCTCTTTTATATATTTTTTATGTGTGTATGTAAATACAGTATGCTTCTTTTCTTTGGTACCTTAAAGCTTTTGCAAGTTTCTTTTTTTCTGTAGTGCTAAATAATTAGAAGTCAGCTGCAGCCGTGCTGGTGAAAAGCACATGTGAAAACCACCACATCATAATGGAAAAATAGCTTTGTAGTCACTGGGGTTAAAAAAACAAACATAAAAAACACCTTACCTTACATGCACTTTGTTTAATTTTGTGATAAAAAAAAAGTCAAACCATGCAGTTGGGTGCTTTTTCCTCTGATGAGCCTTTGTGAGATAAATAACTGGAGTGGCTTGAAATGACCTTGTGTAGAAATACCCTCTGCTGCTTTTGTAAGTGCATTGTTGGGAAAGTAAGGTGGCTTTTTGTTCTCTTGTGTAAGTCCAGCTGAACTAAGTTCAGCTGAAATCATTTGAAGTTTCTCGCCATGTAGACAGATCAATGTAAATCCAATTTGACCCAATTCATTATGTTCAAATTATAATCTAAGTCATTATATTCCAATTATAGCTCAAGTCATTATAAGCCAATTATAATCCAATTCATAGTATATAAAGTGGTCATTTGTAAGAAGTAACTTGGCTAAAGAAACAAGAAGATCAGAACAAATCTTCCCTTCACTCCATTCCCCCATTTCCCAGACTGCACAAAAACTATCAAAATAGCTAAAAACAATAAAATATATGGTAAAAAAAATTACAGTAAAATGGTGTCAAATACAGCTGCCAGTTTTCCATCACTTAACTGTTACAGTTACCAAAACAGCACAACATACACATCACACATTTTTTTTGTATTGTTTTAACTGTTACGGTATTTACTGTATTTTTTTTTGCAATAACAGTTTTGCACTGCAAAAGTTACAATAAGCAAAACTGCATACCATAATAATTTATACATTGCCATCATAGTTTATAGGGCAGAGGAAGGCAAGTCCGGTCCTGGAGGGCCGGCATCCTGCAGGTATAGGGGATTATCACGCTTACCGGAAGTTCCCGGATTTTGACACTTCCTCTTCCGGGCCATGTTAACGACAGCCGTTCCTCTCTGTATACTGTTAAATCGGAAAACTCCGAACAACTAATTTCATTCTAAACTGAGGACTAAGGAAAAGTGGATCAAAGCGACGATCGCCGCGGTGAAGGGCCAAACTTTATAATAAAACACGCGTTGTTTGTCGCTGGTGGGGCACAACACCGGCACTTCACAGCATGCTAGCATTAGCCAGCTAACGTTACTGACGTGCTAACATTGTCGTCTTAAAACACACAAACATCTAAAATCGGGTCTGTACCTCCCCGTCCAGTTGAACAACTGGGACTCCAAAAAGGAGACGCTTCAGATGATTGAACAAACAACGTGTGTTTTATTATAAATTCTGCCCTTCACCGCGGCAAATCGATCGCTTTATCCACTTCTTCCTTAGTATCACTTCAGTCTAAATAAAACAAATGTGGTATCCTACAGTAAACAGAGCAGGAACGGCTGTCGAACATCCCAATTCAAATGTTCAACTTCCGAAACCGAAACCGAAGCGGAAATCCCCTATTAGGGGTTTCCTTGCTGCAACACACCTGATTCCAATAAATGGGTAATTAGCAGACTTGTGCATAGCTTGGTATCAAGGCCGACATACTTGCAGGATGTCGGCCCTCGAGGACAGGAGTTGCCTGCCCCTGTTATATGTTGCCTGCCCCTCTTATATGGTTATAAGCTGTCAGTTTTTTCACGTTAAATTATACTAAATTTTTTTTTTTTTTTTTTTTTTTTTTTTTTTTTTCTTTTTTTTCTTTTTTTCTGTAATTTTTTTTACAATCAACGTAAAAAAATATATTTTTGTACTGTTTTATCTGTTACTGTTGCAAGAAAATACTACAAATATATAACAGTTTTGTACTGCAAAATTAACAGTTGCCAAATGGCATACCGTAATATCCTCTACATTCTCACTGTAAATTTTATGAATATTTTTTTGTAAAAACTATTTCTGTACTGTTATTGCAAGAAGAATACAGTAAATAGCAGTTGTGTATTGCTAAAGTTATGGCTATCAAAACGGCACATCATGATAATTTATATATTGCCACTGTAATTTATAGGATGATAAGATGTCAGTTTTTCACTGTAAATTTTTTTTTACCATTTTTTTGTAAAACCAACAATATTTTTGTACTGTTTCATCTATTATTGCAACAAAAATACAGTAAATAGATAACAGTTGTGTACTGCTAGATTTACAGTTGCCAAAATGGCATACCGTAGTATCCTCTACATTCTCAATCTGGAATCTAAAGTTTTCCTGCACTGTTCACCGCGTGTTCGTGCACACATAGGGACACCGAAACTATTCTGGATGTGTCCATTCCATAGAAGTAAGAAAAAACTGATTACTTTTCATTGCTAACACTGATACATCAATAAATCCATTTGAAGCACAACATTCACATCTTCATTATTCATAATAAGCAATAAATATATCATGTATCTCCAAATAGCATGAGCTGACCTGTTTAGAATGCCACATCTAACTTAGAGGAAGAAGCCTTATCAGGTTTTACATCATGAAGCATGAGGTAGCCCAGAAACTATTTAATAACTGTGATAAAAATGCACGATGGCCATACATGCTGGCTGCATACATACATACCTGTTATGTTAAAGATCTAACATGTTAACTATAATATCAGCAAAAATAAAAAAGGGAATTTATAACTAAGAAATAGTTTGCAGCCTCTTGGTTTGTGTTGGTTTGTCTACAGGGAGACAGTTAGTGCTGATCTAGTTTTGAAGAGCAGCTTTGGCCTCCTTTAATCCGAGCAGCCCTGCATTCTGTCTCGGCCACAAAGAGAGGAATTCATCATCAGTGAGGAGAAAGGGAAAAACAATCTGTTAAAAAGGTCCCTACCAGATGCTCAGTGTCTAGTCAGGAACGGTAGACCGAGTCAGTGTCTTGATATCGCGATGTTTAAACTCAAGATCATATTTTCAATATAAGCACGCTGATGTTGGAGGCAAGCAGTGTAAAAGCAATGGAAACTGCAGCGCTGCTTCCTTAATCCTGCTCATTCTCTAACATACACTGTGGTTCTCTTGACCCTGACGTCTGCTGCATTGAGGGATTCCACAGTGATTCCTGTTTAATTTGTCTGGTAAATAAATCTCTTACCTTCATCCTCCCGCAGGGCTGGCAATTGATTACTTCAACCAACGTATTTACTGGGCTGATCCTGAGCTCTCGCATATAGGGAGCATGAGATTGGATGGCTCGGACCCCCTGGTGACTATCAGTGACAGACACGGTAAACCCAAATGGAAAACAAAGTGGAACTTTTTTTTCCCTTTAAACTCACAATATTCACGATGCACTTTGGTTTGCCCAAGTTCTTATCAAATAATTGCAACAGTATTGCTAGTGTGTCTCAGAAGGGTAAGCTTCTAAACCATGTGTTAAGATCAGCCTGCCCACACGGCACCCCCCCCCCCTCTCTGCCTCCATCAGCCACGGGGAACAAACTTTCAGCATCTGGAGTACGCTGAAATATTAACTTGCATTTCTGTGCTGTCTTTTCTTTGCTGGGCCTTTAGGAATCTCACAGCCATACAGAATCGATATGTTTGAGGATTACATCTATGGAACTGGACTGAAACACGAAGTCTTCAAGATCCATAAGTTTGGCAAACACTCGGTGGAATTTCTTAATTTAGGAGTGGAAAGGGCAACAAATGTTTTCATCTCTCACCGTTACAAACAACAAGATGGTAAGCTGTCTGTATTTATATGTGCACACCATTTATTCATTTATTTATTTATCTATTTGATCATTTGATCATTGTTATGGCCACCTGATCATAATTTCATCTGTGTTTCATTCTATATGCAAATCATCCTGTTTCAGACGTCCCATATGATAGGGGATTATCACGCTACCGGAACTTCCCGGTATGACACTTCTCTCTTCCGGCCATAACACAGCCGCCCCTATACTTAATCGAAAACTCCAAACAACAATTTCATTCTAACTAATATACTGATCAAAACTGATCAACCATCCCGGTGAAGGCCGAACTTATAATAAAACACACGTTTGGTTTCCCGGTGGGGCACAACACCGCATGACACCGGCACTTCACAGCATCTAGCAAGCCACTAGCGTTACGGACGCAACATCGCAAAACACACAAACTCTAAAATCGGGTCTGCCTCCCCGTTCCATGGAACAACTGGGGACTCCAAAAAGACGCTTTCAGAGCTTGTGTGTTTTCACACAAAGTTAGGGCACGTCATCAAGCTGGCTAATCTAACCTCAACAGTAGTCCGCCACACACTCTAAACTTAATCGGATAAACGCCAATCCAATTCATCCACTAAGTGATGCTAGGAAATGGATCAAACGACAATTCGCCGCAGTAAGGACCGAACAAATAAAACACACACGTTAGTGAGCTGCAGCTGCACAGTCGTTTGGCAGGCTACATTACCACATACGTGCAACTTGGCAAAACACACAAACCTAAAGCGTCTCCTTTTTTGGCAGTCCCCAGTTGTTCCACTGGAAACGGGGGGTCAGACCCGATTTTCAGATGTTGTTGTGTGTGTGTTCAAGGCGCACAATGTTAAGCACGTCAGAAACGCAGCTGGCTAATGCTACATGCTGTGAGTGCCGGTGTTGTCCCCACCGGCGCAAACCGTGTGTTATAAATTCGGCCCTCCCCGGCTCCATCCACACCAGCCTCAGTCAAAACGGGCCTACCTTCCTTCTGGGTTTTGGGTGTATAATATATCTTTTCACTTAGGCCATGAATGTCAGAGTGAGAATCAATTCCTTTATGTCTTCACTCCCTGCTCAGAAAAGTGTGAATCAGGCAGGAGGCTAGTCAAAAAATGTAGTTCTTTCATTCTACGAATTTAATGGCTCCAATAAGAGCACACTATCAAGTAAACAGCGCGCCCCCCCCCCCTCTCTCTCCTAACGTTTATGCACCGTCCGCTCCCCCCTCCCCCTTCTATTCACTCATAAAGCTAGTAGTAACTCTCTCAGTCAGGTCTATTTTCAAACAAATGGATTAAAAGCAAACTTCTCAGCAACACTAGGAGGGGCCACAACCTCAACCAATTTATTTATTTCTCTTCTTTCTAAAACGTAGCTCACACTTCTAACTCCCTTTTTACAGTTACCTTTACAACTCCACCCAGCTTACCAATTCTCCAAAAAGGTCATAGCAAATAAGGTGTACCAATCAAAATGAATCAACGTGGTCTCCGGTCAACTCCAACCCCACCCAACCAGGAAGTGAGGTCTCCAAAACAACCCCTAAAATCCGTTTTTTCTTTCCAGTAATCCAACACAAACTAGTTAACCTCCCCCATTTTAGGTAATCCATAAACAATAACAAGCAGGAACGGCTGTCGTTAACTCCTGAAAGGAGGCCCAAATACCGAAGTTCCGGAAGCGAAATCCCCACTGTCCTGGCAAGTTAAAAAGGCCAACTTCACAGCAGAAATAAACATGTTTAAAAATTCAGCCTGGTTCCAAACATCACTTTAGGTTTAACACTTAACCTACCACCTGCCGAACTGGTTCGGGTCTCTTATCATTCCTACCAACTGCCGAGGTTTTTCGGCGTCTGGTATTTCCCGGGGTTTTTTCTTTAACGCTTCATCAACTCAGCCTCTATTGAGCAAATGCATCCAGGAACACACAGCGTGTTCTTGCCATAATCAGCCTGTAATACATGTATTCAGCTCGTGTCATAATGATCCTGGCACTCTTTCAGATCTGATGTACAAAAGGAGTTTATAATAATAGTGTAGTGAATCAAAAGTAAGATGGAACCGACACAGGCCGCCCGTGACAACGGAGAAAACTGGGCTGAGTGTGTGTTGAGTGTGTGCTGTTCTGTGGTGTAGTGGTTAGAGTAACAGTCCTGTGAGCAGATGGGGGTGGGTTTGATCCCCAGGCACGGCAGTCTTTATGCATGTCGTCTTCGATGTTGTTTTTTTTTTGTTTGTTTGTTTTTTTTGTCTTTCTTTTTCAAAAATTCACCAGATTTGACATATAAATACTTTCCCTCCCACAGCAAATACAATTACTGAATGCTTTGCACACCCGTAATATATATCTTTATATACTGTATATATACCGTAGATAGATAGATAGATAGATAGATAGATAGATAGATATATATATATATATATAGATATACACACTAAACAATTGAAATAGTGATGAAGTGGCAGTGACATTCAGAAGTTGGCTGCAAGATTCAGATTACCTGATTTGTAAAACAATGGGGAGTAAATAGGCCAATTTAACTATGGATGTGGGTGGTGATGGAAAAGAGGGGGGTCAGAAAATTGTTGGGATGACTGGTGTTAATTTCATCTCTGTTTTATTTTCTATGTAAATCATCCTGTTTCAGCCGTCCCATATGATTGGCCGGGCACCGCACCACCTTCATCTCTTCCCCTAGCAGAGTTGGGTTGTGACAAACTGGGGGCTCGTCCGGGAGCTCTTTTTTTTCTCTATGTTGTTTTAAGTGCTGTTCAAGGGGCAAACTCGACTGGAAAAGTGTGAATGCAGGAAGATAAGTTAAATAATTGTGGTTCTTTCTGCATCAGTAGTTTAAGTGTTAAACCGTCTATCTTCGTTCATTCCTGTTCACTTTGAATTAGCTCGATTAGTATTAGCTTGGCTGTCAATCATTTGTCCCACGGTTCAGAGCAGCCCTGCCTTTGCCCATTTTAGTATTTTCCGGGAGTGACAATACTACGTCCCCTTTTTTTACAGTCCTTGGTGCTGTTGGTGTGTAGTTGGCCCTTGTTGTTCTAAGTGTTGCAGGAAATAGTATGAAATCAGGATGTCCTTACAAGATAATTTATTTATATATGTATTTATATTATTTTTCTGTTTTCACTGTGTATTGGTGGTTTTATTTAACATTTTATTTTCTTGGAAAAATCACATTTGATATCTCACTTGATTATATGTCTCATTTTTCTGCCAGCCCTTCCATTCCTCTTAGACAAGCTGTAAACATGCAATCACCTTATTTTAATCCTAAGGTATCATCACATGATAAAGAAATCATTCAGTCTTTACAAAGTCTTAAGATAAGGTACAACCTCAGACGAATAATCACAGATAACATATTTTTCTGTGCCTGTACTTATTCTACAAAAAACCACACCAAAAGCTGAGTGTGCCCCATGATTCAATAATGTGTGGAACCATCTTCAGCTGCAACTTGAAGTAATCATTACCGTATGAGCTTATTGATCTCTGTTGGTCCCCCTCTTCTTCACAGCGTTGCTTTGGCTCATTCAGGTTTGCAGCATTCGTTTATGCACAGCTCTCTCTGGGTCCCACCACAACATTTCAATCAGGTCGAGGTCTGGAATTTGATTTATTTATTAATTTCCTGCAGTTCTGTTGTAGATTTGCTGCTGCGCTTGAGATCATTGTCCTGTTGCACGATCCAGCTTCAGCCAAGTTTTAGCTGCTGGACAGATGGCATCATATTTAACTCTAAAATACTTTTATATACAGTGGAGTTTATGGTCGATTCAGTAAATACAAGAAGAGTCCCAGAAATGTTGTTTATTCTGATGCAACTTTGCCAACCTGAGCTTGGCTGCCATGCTGTTTTTAGAGGCAGCGCTCCCATACAAGCCATACTTTTCAGTTTTTACACTTTATTTTAAGACCCAGTGAGGACTAAATTTTATTCATGATGTTCCGATGTGTAAAACCTTTAATTTAAATATGAGTTTTCATTTTTACACAAATGATCATACACAAAATTATATTACTATAAGGAAACGAATGACAGAGCAAAGTTAAGAGCCTACATTCAGACTGGTTTAGACACATGAGGTCACAGATGGACAGAGTCCATCAGAAATCCATTAAATGTGTCTGTTAAAGGAATAAGTAATATATATATTGCAGCAAGGGACAATGGTGGGGGTCCTAGTAGATTTGAGCTGGAAGCATTTGTTGACATCAGGGTCCACCTAGACATACAATATGTATGTTGCAACTTGACCTGAGTGGCCTGGAGATTCAAACCCTGCACATTTACACCTCCAGAGACGATGACTTACCGTCTGCACCACCAGAGTTTTCTACAGAGCATCTCACAGGTTGATGCAGTCGCAAAATTTCAACTGCAAATTGTGAGCAAATAATGCTTAAATACAGTGTGTACGGAAAATATCCAGACCCCTTTAAACTTTTCACTCTTTGTTTCATTGCAGCCATTTGCCAAAATCAAAAAAGTTCATGTTATTTCTCATTAATGTCACTCAGCACTCCATATTGACAGAAAAAGCAGATATGTAGAAATTTTTGCAAATTAATTAAAAAAGAAAAACTGAAATATCACATGGTCATAAGTATTCAGTACTTTGCTCAGTACTGAGTAAAAGTACTTTTGAGCTCGTACAGCCATGAGTCTTCTTGGGAATGATGCAACAAGTGTTCCACACCTGGATTTGGGATCTTCTGCGTTCTTCTTGCAGATCCTCTCCAGTTCTGTCAGGTTGGATGGTGAACGGTGGTGTTCAGACATTTTCAGGTCTCTCAGAGATGCTCAGTTGGGTTTAAGTCAGGGTTCTGGCTGGGCCGGTCCAGAATGGTCCAGAGTGGTTCTGATCCACTCCTTTGTTATTTCAGCTGTGTGTGAGGGTCATTGTCTTGTTGGAAGGTGAACCTTCGGCCCAGTCTGAGCTCCTGAACTCTGGAAGAGCTTTTCTTCCAGGATCTCTGTACTTGGTCGCATTCATCTTTCCTTCAACTGCAACCAGTCGTCCTGTCCCTGCAGCTGAAAAACACCCCCATAGCATGATGCTGCCATCACCATGCTTCACTGTTGGGATGGTATTGGGCAGGTGATGAGCAGTGCCTGGTTTTCTCCACACATAACGCTTAGAATTAACTCAAAAATTTCAATCTTGGTCTCATCAGACCAGAGAATCTTATTTCTCTCAGTCTGGGAGTCCTTCATGTGTTTTTGGCAAACTCTATGCAGGCTTTCATATGTCTGCACTGAGGAGAAGCTTCCATCGGGCCACTCTGCCATAAAGCCCCGACTGGTGGAGGCTGCAGTGATACTGACTTTGTGGAACTTTCTCCATCTCCCTACTGCATCTCTGGAGCTCAGCCACAGTGATCTTTGGCTTCTTCTTTACTCTCTCACCAAGGCTCTTCTCCCACCATTGCTCAGTTTGGCTGGACGGCCGGGTCTAGGAAGAGTTCTGGTCGTCCCAAACTTCTTCCATTTAAGGACTATGGAGGCCACCGTGCTCTTAGGAACCTTTAGTGCTGCAGAAAGTCTTTTGTAACCTTGTCCAGATCTGTGTCTCGCCACAATTCTGTCTCTGAGCTCCTTGGACAGTTCCTTCCACCTCATGATCCTCATTTGCTCTGACATGCACTGTGAACTGGAAGCTCTTATATAGACAGGTGTGTGTCTTTCCTAATCACGTCCAATCAGTTTAATTAAACACAGCTGGACTCCAATGAAGGAGTAGAACCATCTCAAGGAGGATCAGAAGAAATGGACAGCATATGAGTTTAATATGAGTGTCACTGCAAAGGCTCTGAATACTTATGGCCATGTCATATTTCAGTTTTTCTTTTTTAATAAATTTGCAAACATTTCTACATTCCTGTTTTCTTTCTATTAAGTTGGGGTCCTAAGTGTACATTAATGAGAAATAAAATGAACTTTTTTTATTTTAGCAAATGGCTGCATTGAAACAAAGTAAAACGTTTAAAGGAGTCTGAATATTTTCTGTATCCACTGTATAATGACTTGTTTCTTTTTTTGTTTCATTTCAGTCAAAGTTGCTCGACCTAAACTCAGTAGAATAATTAAAAATGCTGAAGTTGAGCATAAAAAAGGAACCCAGCTGGTCAAGAAAACAGTGTCCTTCCTCTCACGTACTTCCTGCGGTAAACTCATGTCTGGTATTTGTTACATCTCTGGTGTTCATGGTTAAAGAGCAGAAGACAGCCCGGTCCCGGTCAGTTTTTCTCTTTCAGGGCAGCTCTTCCCTTCCCCAGAGACTCATTAGGCCGAGCGTGTAGTGTGTAACGTGGAAGTCAGAGGATGCACTCGGCTTGCACAAAGCTATAAAGTGAAAGCTTCATGTCCCAAATTCTCTAAAACCATTTAAATCTGACTTTTCTTTCATTTTAGTTTTCTTTTGTGTTTTGGTAGTGTTTACTCTCCTTAGCTGTTATGCACCATCATTATTATCGTTAGAAGCACGGTAATGGAACAGCTCAATAACAGTTAAATTATACAGATGTAGTTTTATAGTAATTTGTATAAGTATCACAGGCAGTTTGTACCCTTTTTGTGTTCTGTGCCTTTTCTCATGTTGCCCCAGGTTTCGTCGTTACATGACAGTTGTGATGGTCAGACCCGCTTTCATTCTTCACACTTGCTTAGAATAAAAGCTCAACCTATTAAAACACATCCGGAAAGGCAATTTCGATTGATTCAGATTAAGTTCTTGTGAAATGTTTCGATTATTCTGTCTGTCTGCTGTTGGCAGCATCAAGAGCAACACTTAGAAAAGCTACTAATCAATTAGTCAAAGGGGAGTTGTTTACCACATCCTGTGGTCGTTGATTATTTAGTGCGCTACGAGAAAGCGGCACTCTTCAAAACAGAAATTAAAACACTTGAAATAGATTGCTTTAATCTGACAAAGAACAACCAGGTTTTCCACAAGCAAACACGTCTTTCTGATCACTGGCCAGACTCACAGATTATCATCTTAGTTCCTTATTTTCTTTCCTGTCTTCCTTTCCACAGCATCAAATCCGTGTTTGAGAATGTCCTGTGATTTCATGTGTCTGCTCAACCCAACGGGGGCCAGATGCACCTGCCCAGAGGGAAAAGTGCTGGTCAACGGCACCTGCAGTGATGTCAACACCTCAGGTAGGCCCGTGTTACTTTCCACTAATCAGCAATAAAGATGGCTGCTGCATGAATTAGCAAACTGTTATGGCTGCCCCGTTGGGAGGCTTTTATGGACCTGAGGTTGGACTCCACTCCTCTGTGATTGTCTGACATTAGCTGCATAAGTTCATACAGGACCGGTTTAGGTCGACCTAACTGGGTTGTGGTACCGAACATGGTGCGACTGGGTCTGTGTGAACACGCCACTCACAAACACTGGACAAATGACCAACAAGGGCTCGCAGGCGAAGCGTTAATGCTCAAGTTTACAACTCACCGCTACCTGCTGTGCGCCGACAATAGAGATGCACCGATCAGGATTTTGGGGGCCGATCACCAAAGCAGTATCTGCCGATGCCGATATTGCCAATCACTGATCACAGCGTCAAATCCATGAATTCTCCAATATTGTTGTCTCATGTAAATAACATTGACATTATGTTATTAAGTATAACAATCAGAAGATGGGAAATTATCATGAATTGACCTGTTTTATTGCAGGATGAGGCAATCTGCGATATTTCACACTCTAGTAGAGATTCTTGGAGACACCCTATGTAAACCGAGTCCAAGTTAAGTGTAGCTGAACTAGCTTACGCTTTGTTTTGGCAAAAGTTATGTGTACAACACACAACATGTGCAGCGCACTAACACAGACAACAGTAAACATTTCACTCTCCGAGTTTATATAAGTTAAAAACTGTAAACCTGGTTTTTCTGTGGAAAAGAGGATAAAATCTGAAAATAAAAAATGGATTATACCACAACGCACAACATGTGCACTATAATAAACATTTCACTCTCTCTGGAGGCGCTTTTTCAGAAACACTATTTTGAGTTTAGCTACAAGTTTTTTAGTGGAAAAATAAAATATGTTCTACAAATGATTATAAGAACAGGGACTTATGTGCAACTGCAACATTATCTCTGGACATAAACTTGGAGCTTACTGTACTTTTCTGTTTAAAAAAAACCTCTAACTGTAACAAACAGACTATCTCCAAAATAATATGATAAAATTATGATTTTATTGATGAGTAGATTTGCTTTGCATGTCACGTGCGTCAAGAGGGGGGGTTGGTTTTTTTTTCCGTCCCATTCCATTCCTTTCTTTTCTGCTGTTTTTTTTTTCTTTTTTTATTAAATTTTAGATAATAAAAAAAAATTTAAAATATTTAAAATCCGGGGGGGGTTTTTCGTGGGGTGGAGGCGGACGAGGGGGGGGGGGGGGGCTTTCTTTCCCTCCCTTCTTTTTTTTTTTTTGTATCTTGGGGGAGAAAAAAAAAATAAATATTTTTCCTTTTTTCTCCTTGTATTTAAGATAGACCACCCAACTCCTCTCCATTCCCCCCATTAGCGTCCAGATTGTGGTGGGGGACCCGGTTGTTTTCCTTCATCTGTGCCTTTGTACGATGGAGGATGAAACTGAGCAGCTGCTTGGCTTTATTTGCTCCATGAAGCCAGATAACGATGTTGTCAGGCGTCTCAGCGTCGTGTCTGGATTCAGCAGATAATTCTGAGGTGTTCTGAGTTTGGTGATTTCACCGTTTACTCCAGGAGCTACGCGCCGATGATGACGCAGCTTTTGTCTGACCTGGCCCCGTTTAACCACCTGCAGTCCTGCAGATCATCAACCCGTGGTTACAAAACCGGGACCGGACGCAGATCAAAGTTTATCCTCCACCGTCTCCGTGGAGTGAAGAGATTCCCCTGAGTTTCCTCTGATGCACCTGATGCGTGTTACGCGCATCAAACGCCAAAACGCTGTAGTTATTGTAAATGTCATCCGATCGACTTGCTCTGATCTTTTTTGAGAACTCGGATCAAAACCAGTAGGAGCACTATCTGCCGATTGCGATCGGTCGCCGATCGATTGGTGCATCTCCAGCCAATAATATCTGTGTGTGGTTGGACTTCGCGGTTCAACAGAATCAATCTGCGTATTGCTTTGGTTCGTCTGGAAATCCGCCGCCTCCAGTGCATGCTAACGTTCTCCACACGCAACCGTGTCTCGTCTCCAAGACGCTCCATCATTCGTGTGTTTTGTTTACAACACAGCCACGCTTTACAGCTGGGACGAGTCTACTTGCGTCTGGTTGCCATGGATACACAACGCTCCAGTCTGTAGAGCGACTGCTGGAAACGGTGATAAAAAGCAGATGTGAAACGGAGCCGTGGCAGCGCCTGGCTCCGCCCACATACGCGTGAAAACAACCTTACATGTGATGTGGCTGCTGCATGCTGCCGGACTGTCAGTAAAGTGAGCTGTGCTGTTGTGCAGGTGAACTGTGCCGCCCCCCCTGCGAGAACGGAGGCCGCTGCTTAGCCAATGAGAAAGGAGACTGGAGGTGCTACTGCTGGCCTGACTTTTCAGGGGAGCGCTGTGAGGTTAACCACTGCACTGACTACTGCCTAAACGGAGGCACCTGCATGGGCTCACCGCTGGGTAAGTGCGCTGAAAATGCACAGATGTGGAAAACCATCTGATGCATGATTTCTGTTTAAATATTCCCGTTCATCTCTGCAGGGTTGCTGACATTCCTGCACATTTCACACTCGTCTGTTCCCACCAACTGTTCATCGCTATTCATATAAACATGTATTTGTTATGCATTTATGATGTTATCACTGCTAAATTCAGGCATCCAAGTGTGTATGAACAGATGTTTCAATCATGCAGTGGAATAGTTCATATAAGTGTGGGTCGGAGAAAGTTATCATTTTCCCAATCGGTTTCATTTTAAAGTTACCTGCCAATTTTATTCTGCAAAAGGACTTTTCAATTTCAATTTATATATAGGATAAACCCCTTGAGATGGACCATCTCGTTTTCCTAAATATTTTCCCACAAAAAAGGCACAAAAGAGGCAAAACAGATGAACAAGACAAGACTTATTGCATGATAGTGTCCATCTTCCACGCCAGGGACCAATGGCATGTTTTTGTGTTTTTCTGTAGGGTTAAACTATGTTTTATGACCTTAAACATCGCACAAAGACATAGACACACGCTTTAACACTGTTACACAGGAGGGAACACAATTTATCTAGTCGTCTCAAATCACGAGAGCTTGTTTTAGAAATCTGGCTGCTACCATCATGGTTCCAGGCTTTCTTTTTATGCTCCAGTGGATGTTTTTGTGCTGCAAGGTACAAGTGATCCATCATTCTTCTCAGAGCATTGCACTGGTCGCTTTTGTTGCAGAGATGTCGCCTAGAAAATGTGTTTGACTGTGAGAGCATGCTTGACCCTTTTCACTTTCCCTAAAGGTTCAGCAGTCTTAGATTAGTAGATGCAGGTTGTTCCTCAGGAACACAGCAGGGGAAGTGTTGCTACACCAGACCCAGTGTTATTCTGGCTTTGCTAAAAGACTAAGGCTAAAAGACAAGGCTGTTCTAGCACGAAAAGAAAAAACGACATAATCTGTAATGTTGCATGACTGCAGTGCAAAGCATGCACGGTCATCCTCAAACTTATTCATGCCCTCCAATTAAAGAAAAGGCTAAATTCACATTAGTAATTTAAATAACAGGAAACAAAAAAAACTAATACTGTAATAAATAAAAATTTACAAAAATATAATCTGGTGAAATAAATTATTGCTTTTGAATTGTGGTTAGAAATATTATAATAAAAAAAACAACCAAACAAAGCTGTCTCAGACACATTAGAGCTCCTTTTTCCATGAACAGTGAACCAACATACCTGTCAACAGCTGCAGACATATTGAATATTACAGAAAACACTTGTTTGCAGTGATTTCCTTTTAGCTCTGGAGCCCCATCATGCTTGTTTACTTGTTTTATTTTTTGTGTGTTTTTGTTTTTTAATATTTCTGATGAACGACAATTAAAAATGAGTGTCATAATTTTCATAGAATTTTTACAGTTGTGTGAAAAAGTGTTTGCCCCCCTTCCTGTTTCCACCATTTGTGGATAATGGTTCTCACTGTGGTTCTCTGGAGTCCCAAAGCTTTAGAAATGGCTTTGGAACCTTTTCCAGACTGATCGATCTCAATGACTTTGTTTCTCATTTGTTCCTAAATTTCTGTGGATCGCAGCATGATGTCTAGCTTTTGAGGATCTTTTGGTCTACTTAAATTCATCAGGCAGGTCCTATTTAAGGAATTTTTTAAATGGGGGGGGGGGGGGGGGGGGGGGCACTTTTTCATGAAGGTTTGGATTTTTTTTTTCCCCCTTTCTAATAAATGTCTTCATTTAAATACTGCATTTTGTGTTTACTTGTGTTATCTTTGTCAAATATTTAAATTTGATCTGAAACATTTAAGTTTGACAAACATGCAAAATATTAAGAAATTTAGAAAAGGGGCAAACACTTTTTCACACAACTGTATATATTATTACTTTTATCAACGTCAACTTATGTTACTGACAGTTCATTTTTTTCCTTATTTAGTTGGAAGGTATGAATTATTTTGAGGATGACTGTATCTACAAAACAGAGATATTCTGCTGTCATTTTTGTTGTGGTGATTGGTTTTGCTGTTCACCTCGAACATCTGTCGCTGGATCGGAGGCAAATTCATGTTGGAAAACATTGCATGTTTGTCAAACAGCTTCCTGACCAGTGACTAAAATAGCAAATCATCCTCTCCTCTTGTCTCTTCGGGAAGCTTACAGGAGTTCAGCCACTCAGAAGACACTTGATCTAAATATTCTTGCCCTCAGGAGGACTCCCCCAGGACAAAACTCTCCTTTATTTTTAAATAGTTATCGTCTATGTGGTGTTATGGTGTAAGCAAAATTAAATTAGACGTACCTACTGTAAGATTAATCTTTGGTAATATTTGCTGCCAGATCAACTCATCTATGGTGCCTCAGGATTTTTTAAAAGTTGATAGCAACAAAGTTTCATGAAAACAGTCATTTTTAAAAACAAAATGCATACACAGAACATCTAGAGGGGTGCAAGGTTATTATAGTTAGCTTAAAGGAATAGTACACCCCCAGAATGATTTAACTTTATTTTCCACTTACCGTCATGGTGAGCACCGCTGGCTGCATTTGAGATATTAAAAAAGTGATCCAGAGTCTCGGTCACCATGAGGGTAAGTGGAAAATAAAGTTAAATCATTATGTGGGTGAACTATTCCTTTAAACTAACGAAAAAACAAAGTTTTTTTTTAGTTTTTGTAAATTTAACATATTAGCCTTTTGGGTTGATATAAAATCTATTTCTATTTAATCTTTCTAACAATCCTGCCACCTCCGAGTTGAGATTTAAAGATGGCTGTTCCCAGTGTTAGCAGTCGGGTTAGCAGTTGTAGAGGCTTCTGTTATGATACATTTACTTCACTTCTGACTATTTTTTGTTTCATTAAATCAGTCATACACGTGGTATTGTTTGATATAGATTTAGGAGAAAGCTGCTGTGGTGTAATTCACATTTTTCATGTGGTATATGTGAACTACAGAGCCTGCTGTGCTAACAGCTAATAACAGCTTAGCAAACATGTTGTTTTGCTAGGATTTTCTGACCAGTGAACTGGAACGCATGTTGGTTAGGTGTGATTATATTATTGGCAAATTTTTATGTAACAGGCTGTATTACATTAAAGATGGCCAGTTAATAGTGTTGGCAGCTTTTATATTATTTGTTGCTTTAACTGAATCTCATCCAGTAAATACAAATAAAATCCTCAACATATGTTCCACTTTGGAAGAGTCACATAAATTGCAATCAGAAAGATGTGAGTATTTGATTTCACGTTTTATTGTATCTTTTACTCTGTACAGTTTTCCTCAAAGGCTTGAGCTAAAACTTAGGTTTGTTTTTGTTATTATTTATCTCATGGCTTTTTTTTTCAAACCCCTCTGTAACAGAAGGTAAATTGGTGTTTTTAAGAATCTGTTTTTATTTCTTGCATTTAGATTTTACCATTCTGTATGACATAAAAGGAAGCTAGGACATCTGTGGTAGCTCATTAACCGAAATGCAGTCTGTCCATCAAAACGGCACGCCAGTCATGTTACCCGATATGGCATCATGCATAACTTACTTTAAGCAAAGTTGAAAAGGCAGCACCAGATGATATTTGTTTTCCTCTTTTCTGATGGACTGCTGTGAGGAAAAAAATGCTGCAGTTGTTGCTGAGCCCTTTGTTTTCGTTGAGATTTCCCCGCACCGAGTTTACGTCTAAAGCAAAACGAAAACGAGCTGAAATGACTGAAGAAAGATTAGAGAGGAAGTGTGAATGAGATAAAAGGAAAATAGATTTCCACAAAGCTCTTGCTTAATAATGAAAAATAGACTGAAAGCAGGCTTGCTATCAATTAAGTACTGCAATATTTTCAGTTTTTCTCTATAAAATACACAAGGTGTCTTTGAATTCCTGCTCCCGAGCCTTTGACTGGTTTATCGGTACATAAATGGAAGGTTTGGCAGGACAATTCTTACAGATAAACCACAGATAAGTTTTCTCATTTCCTCTGTGTTTATTATATTCATGGCAATAAATAGATCTTTACACTTGATGAAATTTGAAAAAATAAATTAAAAAGCATACAACAAATTAATGAAGTTCAAGAGAACAGTGTGCTGTAATAGCGTTTTGCCAGTGATTACTGTTTAAAGGATATTTTGGTGTTCATCTCTGAATTGCTGCAGACATTTCATCCGGGGCTCTAAAAGAACTTTTTGATTACTGCTGTAGCTCACATGGATGGTAGATTATCGAAGCCATCTGCCCATCAGAATATCCCGCCAAGTTTTGAAGGGGTGAAAATGAATTAGATTTGAAGTGAACGTTTCACTAACATTTTTTTTTCCAGCAAGGAACAAAGTAAGTTACCCAGATAGCAAATGGACGGCGCCGCGGATCCGCGGCAGCTGCACTGTTGCATTCGCCCCGGATCCGCCTCGCGGGATCATGTAGGAGTCCGCTTGCACAGAGGGACGGATCCGTCGCGGATCCGCGTTCTGACTGGAAATTCTGATGTTAGGCGGAGCACAGACGGACCTCCAGCCGTCGCTGCACCTTCGTCCCGGATCCATCACAGATCCATTCATGATCCTGTGCTTCAGCCGCGGGTCCAGTTCGGACCCGTTATATGGCTGGATTTTTAACCCCTGCTCTTCAGGCAACAATATTTTGCTAAAGAAGCTACATTAAATGAGACTGTGGAACAACGTGCATTTTTAAAACTTTATATTTATAAAGAGTTCAATACAGTTTAACAGTGAACAGTTACAGGATACTTCTGGTGGAGAGCTCCTTGGGCGTCTTCTGTCCGCAGCCAAACTAAACCAGCGGATGGCGTTGCGCATCATTCCCTCTTCTGTGGCATCTTTACATATCGTCGCTGTCGGGTACAAACCTCCTATCTCCATTTTCCATCATTAAAAAAACCCTCTTGTACAGTGGTTCTCAAACTTTTTTTGCAGGGCCCCCTTTTCATTGGAAATTATAATGTCAAGCCCTCCCATCCCACCACCGCTACCACATGCACCCAAACATTTACCATGAGATACATGAATAAATGGGAGGGGGGGGATGAAGGTCAAGGTGTCTTTATTTGTACCCATGGGTAAACTTGTTTTGCAGGAATAATGACAACATTGGCGTTTCACTACAAAAAACATGGAAACCTACAGTACACAGCAAACAAGACAGAAATATATACTTGGTTGGGTAAGACAAGAGACAAAACAATCAAAACGATAAATACATAATGTAAATTTGAATTTAAGTATAAATATAAAGGGGCAATGCCTTTTGAGTCATCATCATTTGTTTATTAGTACTTTAAAGAATATGCTCATTTGTTGTTACTACACTGTAGGCCTGGCTGCCTCGTAAAATCTGATCCGCCGAGGAGCCACAGTGACGATGAGACCCCACGTGGTGGCGCTGGGTATGCACTAGATAATAACCAGCTTTCTTTGTATCTAACCACTGCCCTGTTTTTTATTTTGGTTGCACACGTGACTTGCTTCATTTAAGTCAGGAATTCTTAACCATTGGGCCGTGGCCAATTAGGCCGCCCAGTGGGCCTCGAAAAACTTTCTGTTTTGTACCTTTGGGCTGCAGAGATGCACATTTTTAATAAGCGATCCATGGAAACACAGGCTTCTGCCACCATCACCTGGTGGCAGAAGCCTAATACGTCTGTAAACGGTTAACTCCAATAAGCAGACGACACTCAGCTAGCTACTAGCTTGTAGCAAAAATTATAAAGAAATCAAAGTAAAATCAAATCAAAGTTAATTTATAAAGCACGTTTAACAACAACTTCCTTTGACCAAAGTGCTGTTCAAAGAATGCGTAAGAAAATTAAGTAAACATATAAAAGTATTTAAAACAATAAAAGGAAGAGAAAAAAATTGTTCCGAACCACTCCTTAAAGGTAAAAAAAAAAAATGTTAGAACAATAAAGTTACAAAAAATAAGGCCTAGCAAACAGAGGGTAGCCCCCCCGGGGGCCCCTTGTTTTCTCCCCTCTCCCCCCCCCCTTTTTTTTCTTTTTTTTTCTTTCCCTCCCCCCCCCCCCCCCCCCCCTTAATACAAGGCAGAACTGAGATGTCAAGATGGAGCGCTAGGTGACGCGCGCTAATTCTAGCTAAGACTACGTTCCATTTACCTTGGAACTGGGAAGTGGAAAGTGGGAATTGGGGATAATATCACGCCCGACCAAACTGCGTTCCAGTTCACTGGTCAGAAAACAAGATAGCAGCCTAGCAAAGGCTATTGTTATTAGCCATTGTTAGCATAGCCGGCGTTGTAGTTCACATACTGTACCACACGAAAAATGGGAATTTGGGAACACTAAAGCAGCTTTCTCCTACATTTACATCAACCAATACTATGTAAACGACGGATTTAATTCAACAAAAATGAGTCAGAAGTAAATAAATGTAACATTACAGAAGCTTCTACTACTGCTACCACTGGGCACGGCCATCTTTAAATACTCGGAGGTGGCGAGGATTCTCTGTCTAGTCGAGTGGGAAATCCGAACTCAGGGGCCAGTCCAGTTGAAACTTTCTAGTCGGAACTTGGAAATTCTGACTTCCGAGTTCAAATGAAACGCAGCATAAGGCTAACACTATTTTTAACTGAAGCCGTCAACATTAATAAGCTGCATCAAGAAAATGAGCATCCAGCACTTGTTGAAAAGATTGTGGAACTTAAAAAAGATTAAGAAAAGTTTAAATAAGTTGCTAAATATTTTGTAATTAAACAAAAAAAATTTTGTCCTACAGGTTATTAAATTGGAACCTTTCATACATTTTAATGTATTTTATCACTGTACCCTTGTGTTGATCAGATTTCTATCTTTTTATCCTTTTCCATCAGTTTTTGGCCAAGTTCCTCTTTTTTTGTAGTAAACACATTACGGTTTTGTAGTTCACTTATATTTCATTTGTCTTTGTGATGATTTCATATCCGATTTTTTTATTATTTTAACATGTTATTTATGTTTTTCATGTCATATTTGACAAGGTAAATCTGTTAAATGCAAGTAGATTTGATTTAGTTATTAAACAAAATCAAGCCAAGAGTAAGATCTTTTAAACCGATACAGTGTTGATATGTGAACGGCCATGGACTAGTTTGTACCAGAAAAAATGGGCCTCTGTATAAAAAGGTTGTGAACCCCTGATTTAAATTTCTAAATGACTAAATTACTAAATTTAAATTTTGTATTTCTCACTGAATACTAGGGATGGGCAATATGGACTAAATTAACGATAGCAATAGTAACGATAAAAAATATCAGTCTAATCTTTTGTTTTATAAATCTTTCACTACATTCTGTCTTGAGCCCTAAAATAATACTAGGGGCCACTAAACTACACCAATTAAAGGTACAGTGTGTATGAATTGGTGACATCTAGTGGTAAAGATGGGTATAGCAATGACTTCATATGTCAAGCACTGTTGTAAGTGTACGGTGGCCATCAGTGGCCAAAATTCACACTTCACACACATTGTTTTGTCCATTCAGGGACACTGTGGTACAAAATGGCGGCACAAATATGGCAGCCTCCATGTGGACCCCCAGCAAGTAGATATAAATGGCTCATTCTAGGAAAATAAACACTTAACAATTATTCTAGTGAAGCGATTACACTTACATTGAAACACAGTTTTGAATTATATATAACATTTTTCTGCCATTGACCTTTGGTTTTGTTACACACTGCACCTTTAAGTTCAAGTAGTACACCTGTATAGCAAAACTGTAAGTCTGAAATATGAGAACAAATTTGACATTAATTCAAACGACGCAAAGAGCAAAAATAACTATAAATAACTGTAAATACAAGCTGATAAATTGAATTTCTTGTTTTTATTGCGAGGTGACAAGTTATAACCGTGGGGAATTTCTTTGACAATTCATCACACATGATACAGTTTTATACAGTTGGGCAGTATTATAAAATATATATAAAAAGAAAGATGATTAGCATGATAAACACAAAGTCCGTTTTCTCCTTGGGAAATAAAAGACTTGAACATGACTTAGATTGCAGAGTAAACACAGGCCAACACGCTGGGGGTCATACATTCATCCAGGCCACCCCAACTCACATACTGCGTATGCTCACACACACACACACACACTTGTGCATGCACACAGCTTAAGTAATCGCCAAAGCTCATTATTATATGTTGACCAGAATTCACACCCAACTGTAAACCACCAGTTCTTTTTGCCCTCATTAGAAGGTAAATACAAACAGTCACAACAGGACCCCCAAAATAATGATATGGTGTTATGTTGAGCTCAACAGCAAGATTATATCTATTTTTTTAAAGTTTTTTCCAGATGCCAAATAAAATATGCCACATCAATATTTACCACAAAAGTAAAAACAAGAAGTGATCAAAAGCTGCTTCACTTCATGTGTTTTAAGAAACATTAGAAAATAACTAAATCAGCTTAGTTTAGGCAGATAAGAGACTGTCAGCCCTAAAGAGGGTCTCCAACTGTATCCAGGCAGCACCCCACCTTGGTAGGTATGCTTGGTCCAGCAGGATCCATTTATTCATTCCTCAGATCATGACTGTGTGTGTTGTCCTGCTATCTGTGCATCTTCCCACCATCTTTCATCTACATTTGCTTGTCCTTGCAATGGCCTCACTGATGAGCCGAGCTGGGATCGCTGATGAAGCTGATGCACTTCTCTGTAATGCTTGACTGGTGCTTTTTTGTTGGAGGAAGTTGCGACTCCTTCGTCACCACATAGATTATATTACTTGAGCTTATCTACTGTTGTGATATCGATAAACAGATCTATGTATCTCTGCTACAATCAAGGGATGATGATCTGTCTCAATAGAAACAACTTCCCACTTCAGAGTTACTATAGAAGGAAACGACACCTCAATCCAATTCATTTATTTATTTAACCTGTATTTATACAGTTAAGTCCCATTGAGACACGCAGTCTCTTTTTCAAGGGAGACCTGTTACTTAACATACATGTGTTTAGATGTTATTAAACCACAAGACCCAATTTTTTGCATGTACTGTATCTGTAAAACTATGAAAAGTTGTTAGGACTTGAAAAGAATCTCTAAACTCCACATGCACAAGCAACATGCTCCATGCATTAATGTAATCTGATGCATGTCAGACCATGTGGGCACACAGGTTTAGCAATTTGTATGTACAAGAAGGTTGTTAGACATGAAAATTATGACATTTATTATGTTGATGGTAAACTTCTATTTGTGAAAAATAACAATATTAGTGTAGCTCTATAGAATGCAGTAGAATGCTCTGTTATTAATTGGTTTTCCCCAATGTTTCAGCGGCCATTATACGAAAATAAAACAATATAATGACCGCTGTCAAGGGCAACGGATCTTTTTTTTTTTTCTTTTTTTCCTTTTTTTTAACCTGCGGTCTTACAGTTAACCTCATATCCCTCTGCATTGCAAGTAGTCCGGTCACTTAACAGCAACAAAAACAGTGAGCAAGCACTTAGCGAAACCTCGTGACCAAAACTGGATGACTTCCCAATTAATTTGAACATCTTTGGCAAGTGTGGACATTTTGAGTGCTGGGTCCAGACCGAGTTTAAGGATTCAACCTCTCCAAAATGAAAGTTATTTTACATCGGTTCAAATTGCTTAATATTTGCAATAATAATAATTTTTCATCTGCTGTAGCCCCTCTGTGGGGTCCCTCAAGGCTCCATCCTGGGTCCAATTCTTTTTTCCTTGTATATGCTTCCGCTGGGCTCTATTTTTAGGAACTGTGGCATTTCCTTTCGTTTTTTTGCAGATGACTTGTAAATCTATTTACCTCTAGTGTCATCATCTACTGGATCCATGAACACACCGGGGGGGGGGGCTTTTTTTTTCTTTTTTTTTCTGTTCAACTGTTTTGTGGAAGTGAATTTATGGTTGCGGCAAAACTTCCTTCTTTTGAATAAGGGTAAGACAGAGATTATTGTCTTTGGTCAGCCAGACATGTTAGACGGCCATGTTGGAGTGACTGGCCCGTTATCCCTGTACTGCTAACAGTATGTGAGGAATCTTGGTGTGATTTTCGATTCTGGTTTTAGATTTGACAAACAAATCTTGTTTCTTTCATTTATAGCTTCTGGCTACAGTGAAGTCATATCTACCATATAAAGACCTGGAAAGGGCTGAATGCTTTTATCACGTCACCTCGATTATTGTAACTCCCTTTATTTTGGGATTGAACAATCGTTGCTCCGTTGTTTACAGGCTGTTCAGAACTCAGCAGCTCGTCTTCTGACGGGAAGCAATGTGAGCACATCACTCCGGTGCTGGCTTCTCTTCTCTGGCTGCCTGTTAAATATAGAGCGCATTCACAAAGCTTTTTTTATTCGAATCAGAGTACGTTTACTCGGAAAGTCTGCTTCATTTGGGGGAGTTGTGAATGCACAGACTCTGACTGTATAGGCATTACAGGTAAAACATTGGGCTTTGAGGGTAAACGCTATGACAACAAACACACGTGTGGGACTGCAGTTCTTATATAAAGATAGTTCGTGGTCAGACGTGGACTGACAAGAAAGTAAATGCATTAATCGATATTTGATCTGATGAAAGCATATCCCAGCTCCTTATAAGTACGCAAAAAATATTGTCGTGTTGTGGAGGAAACGAAGGTTGGGAGAACCTCCTTGTTCGTTTTACGTCTTGCTCTCACCTACGGTTAATCTGAATGCAGCGGCACCTCTGGAGAGATTAGGAACATTATTTAAAAGGTTTGGCTAATTTGGCTATGGTGCAACGTGAACGCGATCTCGATCCAGTAGACCAAATAATAATAATAATAATGGATTAGATTTATATCGCGCTTTTTTTCCTTACAAGGAACTCAAAGCGCTCACAGTAGGTCCATTATTCATTCATATTTGGTGATGGTAAGCCATGTATGTAGCCACAGCTGCCCTGGGGCAGACTGCCATTTTGCGCCTTCAACCACCACCATAACATTCACACACATTCATACAAGGCTAGGGGGGGGGGTTAAGTGTCTTGCCCAAGGACACAACGACATATGGCTGGGGGACAGGGATTAGAACCGCTGATCCTCCGATCATTGGCCGACCTGCTCGGCCACCTGAGCCACTGTCGCCCCTGCCCCCAGCCGAACAGAGTCCCCAAACGGACCGAGTCTTCCAGACTATGCTTTCTGAATGTACTCTTAGGATCCAGTTCAAGATTTTGTTGCTTAATTGTATTAATAAATCATAATTTAATCAACTAAAATATTTCCAAAGCTAATATTTTCATAAATTATGTTGTGTTTACATGAAAGATGATTATTTAATAACATGTATATAGATTTTTTTGGTTAATACCCCCCCCCCCCCCCCCCTCCTCCCTCCCCCCCCTCTCTCCTCTCTCCTCCCCCCTTCTCCCCTCCCCTCTCCCTCCCCCTTCCCTCCTCTCCTCCCTCTTCTCCCTCTCTCTCCCTCTTTTTTCTTTCTTTTTTCTGCCCCTCTCCTTTTTTTTTTTTTTTCCTTTGATTTACTATTCCTTATGTATCCTGATAACATTAAACTAAATTATTGAACTAGTTAAATGAACTGGACTGAAAGAGTTAAAATGTCAGCTAATTTTATGCATTACATCTCAATCTTTTATCTGTACAGTATATACTAGGCTTCGTGCTTGACAACCACTAAGAAACAAAAGGTAGTACCACAGAATAAGTAGAGGAAATAACTGAGGGTCACTTAACATCAAAGAACACCTCAAACTCACGTTTCTACAGAAAGAAGAAAGAGAAAATATTAACTGTAAATGGACAGAAATGACTCTTAGAAATATAAAACCTTGATTCTCTCAGCCACATCGTGTAAATGTGAAGTGAAATTATCAAGTGGTGTAGTGTGACCTATGCTAATACTTGTATCCATGGTAACATGGGAGTCGACTATGCAAAAAGTTGCCAATTGTTATCGTTTTAAGTATCCTTCAAATCAGTCTGCAGCTCATGCCTGTCCATTAAGAAACGGGGAGTATGTCACCGGGAGTGGAGCTGATTGAACTGCAAAAAGAAGTGGGAGGCAGAGTGTGCACAATGTTTCAGATGCAGCCAACATACGAGCTGCCTGCAGAGACATTTGTTACAATCAGCACATCTAGAAGCATGTGTTTGTGATGAATCCAGAGAGGATGAAGTCCGCTGCTCTGTGAGGCCTTTCAGTGACTCCCAGGTTATGTTGTGTTCTTACTTTGCTGCCTTGGTGGAACTGTTAAAGCAGTTCGTGCATGTCACAGTGAAGGATTTCGTTGTGTTCACTTTCACAGCCAAATGATCTGAGCTGATCTTCTTCTGTGGAACTCCAAATCAAACAGAGCAGCCTGGACTGCAGAATCATTATTAGGCCAGTGAAGATGTCACACTGTTTTTAATAATGTCACCTAGCAACAGAGGGCCTTCCACTATACGGCTAAATAACAGGAAAGCCAAAATGAGACCACCCGTCATGCATATTACTTCAAACTCGGTGATGCATTCACTGCACATCTGCTAAACTTGAAGATTATTGGAAAAATGGTTGCCAAGATATGTAAACAACAAACATCCCTGTGTTTTTGGAGCAGTGAATATTGATTTAGGGACGTTGCATCGGTTACTAAGCAGCAAAGAGGTTGTCATCACTCCAAAGGCATAAAAAATGAAAAATTGCAACATAAAAACACACTGCTAAAGTCAGCTGAGATCATCTGAAGTCTGATTTGGATGCTTCCTGCATACGTCTCAGTTCGAAATGTTCAACATGTCTCACCAGGAAAAATCAACTGCAGGCAGGATGACAACACGGTGGTGGAATTACATGCATGTTGCACTGAAACTGGAAACGGTTTGGATGGACCTGGGGGCCATAACTGACTAAAAGGGGACCTCGCTACAGTCATCAACTTGTCTTGTGCCAAACATGAATATGCACACGAAGAACAAAAGCGCAATGAGAGGCATGAAGTTCTGGATTTCACATGACGTACTGTATGGATAACTGTATCACATTCATTTAGCACTGGTATTCAATGATGAGGGATGGTTTATAGCAAAACCAGTCCTGGTTTGAATTTGACCAGGACTCTTCTGTGTTACGCCCTTCTTCTGTTTCCCTCCATAGACCTGCATGCAATTTTAGACACACGTGATGTCGCTGTTCTGTCTGTTTTCCATGTTCAGTCTTTAAAACTGCTGTACCAGCTTTGTTTAATGGCAGTTAGAGAACTGTTTGGGATCAGTAATGCCTTAAAAAACATCAAAAACAGTTCCTCATAGTACAATCATAGCTCCTCCTGAGACCACTGGATCCACTCACAGACGAAAACATCTTTATGTCTGGGAGAATTTTGGCCACTAACGGCCTCCGTACATTCACAAAAGTGCTGGAATATGAGGTCATTAGAAAGAAAACATCTTTTCTTTCAAATACCATCTTTACCACTAGATGTCAGTAATTCTTACACACTGTACCTTTAAGTATGTCACCCATTACAGCCACCCATAAAACAGCATTCCCTCTTGATTGATATTTGTCTTCGGTCACCTAACTATCTATCCCCCCTCTATTTGTTTGTTTTGTTCAGGCAAGCCTACGTGCCGCTGTCCGATTGGATTCTCGGGACCTTTTTGTGAGAAGAGGATTTGCGACAACTACTGTTTAAATGGGGGAACATGTGACGTCACTCAGGGGAACCAGCCAGTGTGCCGCTGTATGGCAGAATACACCGGAGACCGCTGTCTGTACCGTGAGTTCTGCACGCAAACTTGCCGACAAACACAAACACCATTATCGTCCTCAACAAAGGTTTTTTTTTTTTTTTTTTTAAAGCGCACACACTTTGAAACAAAAGCAACCGCCTAAAGACATATCTCTCACAAACACAACATTCGCTTCAATTACTTGCAGATAAACAAAATCAGAATTCTTCCATCAAACAACCTTTGGGTGTTTCTGTGCCGGAATGATGTGTTTTCCTTTGCAGTGCTTTGACATAATGGGTTGTGGGAAAACAATTTCAGTTGCACATCATTAGTATTTTCCTACTGTTTGCCCAAAGGGTGATACGTTTTCATCTGTGGCTAAGATGTCATTTGATGTGGATAATTAAGTTCCATTAAAACTCAGTTCAGTTCTTATCTAACCAGCTTAAACTGTGTTCCCAGTTATACCCTAACCTCCCTTTATCTCTCACAATCTGGGACAGACATCTGTCATCACTACTGTGTGAATTCAAAGGCCTGCACGTTATCCACCTCGCGCTTCGTGGAGTGCGTGTGTCCCGCCAGGTTTGAGGGAAACAAGTGCGAGTTGGACAAGTGTCTCCGTTGCCACGGAGCTCCCTGCCTCATTAACGAGGAGACGGGAGACGTGGTTTGCAAGTGAGTGCTCCGTGTTCCTGTCCATCATCCTCCTCGCTGCATCCGTAGGCTTTATTTTTCCTCTACATTCATAAAAAAGAAAGCACTGGTTACACGCTGTATTTTCCATGCGGGTCCCAGCTGCTGCACCCACAGGCTACTGGCCGGATGAATTAATTTGATTAAATCTGAAAAATGTATTGTGCCACAAGCCTGCAGCGTTTTAGGTGTTGATAACAGCAGAGAAATAGAAACCAGGTGAACTCTCCTCCTTTACATAAATTATGCATTTGTTTTACAAAACCATCAAATACTATTTTCTCCCCTGTGTAACAGTTTTTTTATTTGCTTGTACCTAAATCAATTATTCCCCCTCCCTATTCTAGCTGCACAAACGGGAGAATAGCACCGAGCTGCCAGCTGTGTGATGGATATTGCTATAATGGAGGTACCTGTCACCTGGACCCTGACACCAGCCTGCCTTTCTGTCAGTAAGTCACTGCTTAGTGGGTGAAAAGGGGGAAAAAAGCTGAATATTTGCCTCTCAAACTCACTGATTCCATTCAAAAACTGCCTCTGTGTTCCTGAAAGGCTTGCTTTAAAAGCAGAAATGAATCATGCGATTCTTTTTCCCTATTTGGAGAGCTTACAAGATAAGTGTCTCCCTCTGGAAAAGCAATAAGTTGAGGGAAGGTTTGATGTCACTGTTTGGAGGCCATGTAACAGCTGGGGGCCAGCTGCTCGTACAGCATCCTGCACCGATTGACACCTCACTATGACTTCTGGTGTATAGAGAGATAAAAATGGTTTCAAATTCCTTCAAAGTCTGCCATTGTGAGCACAACACACCGCTCCTCGTCTCAGTATAGAGCTGAGATCAGGCCTCCGTTACTGTCGTCAGTGGAACTATCTCTGTTTCTATTTACTATAAGTTACAGTTGTGTGAAAAGGTGTTTGCCCCCTTCCTGATTTTTTTTTTTTTTTTTTTTTTTTGCATGTTTGTCACACTTAAATGTTTCAGATCATCACACAAATTTAAATATGAGACAAAGATAACACAAGAAAACATAAAATGCAGTTTTTACATGATTTTTATTCATAAGGGAGAAAAAAAGAATCCAAAACATAAATTAACTGTGGTTTATCACATCTTTGGAAAGCTGAGTTCAATTTCTCTAGCCACATCCAGGCCTGATTACTGCCACACCTGTTCTCAATCAAGAAATCACTTAAATAGGACCTGCCTGACAAAGTGAAGTAGACCAAAAGATCCTCCAAAGCTAGACATCATGCTGCCATCCAAAGAAATTCAGGAACAAATGAGAAACAAAGTCATTGAGATCTATCAGTCTGGAAAAGGTTCCAAAGCCATTTCTAAAGCTTTGGGACTCCAGAGAACCACAGTGAGAACCATTATCCACAAATGGTGAAAACATGGAACAGTGGGGAACCTTCCCAGGAGGGGCCGGCCGACCAAAATGACCCCAAGAGCACAGCGACGACTCATCCAAGAGGTCACAAAAGACCCCAGAACAACATCCAAGAACTGCAGGCCTCACTTGCCTCAATGAAGGTCAGTGTTCATGACTCCCCCATCAGAAAGAGACTGGGGGGCAAAAATGGCTGCATGGCAGAGTTCCAAGACCAAAACCACTGCTGAGCAAAAAGAACATAAAGGCTCGTCTCAGTTTAGCCAGAAAGCATCTTGATGATCCCCAAGACTTTTGGGAAAATACTCTGTGGACTGACGAGACAAAAGTGGAACTTTCTGGAAGGTGGAGGTCCCATTACATCTGGCGTAAAAGTAACACGGCATTTCAGAAAAGGAACATCATAGCAACAGTAAAATATGGTGGTGGTAGTGTGATGGTCTGGGGCTGTTTTGCTGCTTCAGGACCTGGAAGACTTGCTGTGGTAAATGGAACCATGAATTCTGCTTCTACCAAAAAATCCTGAAGGAGAACGTCCGGCCATCTGTTGGTGACCTCAAGCTGAAGCGCACTTGGGTTCTGCAGCAGAACAACGATCCAGAACACACCAGCAAGTCCACCTCTGAATGGCTTAAGAACAACAACATGAAGACTTTGGAGTGGCCTAGTCAAAGCCCCCACCTGAATCCCATTGAGATGCTGTGGCATGACCTTAAAAAGGCGGTTCATGCTGGAAAAGCCTCCAATGTGGCTGAATTACAACAATTCTGCAAAGATGAGTGGAACAAAATTCCTCCACAGCGCTGTAGAAGACTCACTGCCAGTTATCACAAACACTTGATGCAGTTGTTGCTGCTAAGGTGGAACAACCAGTTATTAGGTTTTAGGGGGCAATCACTCTTTCACACAGGGCCATGTGGGTTTGGATTTTTTTCCCCCTTTACTAATAAAAACCTTCATTTAAAAACTGCATTTTGTGTTTACTTGTGTTTTCTTTGTCTAATATTTAAATTTGTTTGATGATCTAAAACATTTAAGTGTGACGGACATGCAAAAAAATAAGAAATCAGGAACGGGGGCAAACACTTTTTCACACAACTGTAAGTATGGATGGTTCAACGTGGTATGAAACTCAAAAACTTCTGTCATATTCTATCAACTTATATCATATGCTTGAGTGGCACGCATGAGGAAATCAAGACTACTCCCAGGGCTGCTTAAAAAAAAAAAAAAACTCATCTGCTATAATCACATGCAGCGCTGTGTTAAAAATCTGTCCAAGGAGGAAATTAGAAATCCATTTGAAAAGCCAACTGTCTATTTTTCAAATGCCCATTGTCCACTGTAGTTAAATTGAAATTTGCGGCCACCACTCACAAATTCCAGGGGATAGAATCAATTTCTATGCAAATGATTCCTTCTTATTCGATGAGGTTAACAGATCCTGATAATGTGGTTTATTATTTGCTCCAAAGACCAGAAATTATATCAGATGATGGATATGCTGGTGTCAAGAAATCATAAAGTTTGACCTTAATACTCTGAGTAAATGTATATTTCATCAAGCCAACCCCGAAGTGCAATACTTGCAGGGATAACTTGCTTTATTTTTAATGATAAGTTTTGCAGTAAATGCCTTAAAACAAGACAGAAAATCACTGCAGATCTTTTCTATCTACTGTATTAAAAACACTTTTTCTTTTAAAGCAGACATACTATGTTTTTGTTTTTCTGCTGCAATATATGGAACATAAGCTGGCCAAAAGATGTTGGGCAGATAGATAAATAAATTCCCCTCATTAGTCCAATTTTGGTTCTAACACTGTGTTTTGTATTAATGTTAGTTTTCTCTGCAGTTGTGGCTGAGAAGCTATCTTTAGCCTCAGCCTTTAGCATCAGAGGCACGTTTCTTTTCTTCCTCAGAGGAAAAGGTGTTCTTGATGTTGCAAAACATTTTTATCACTGATTTTTTTTTTTTTTTTTTTTCTGAACAACATGCTGACATTCAGAGAAAGGCCTCGATAAGGATGTGTATGCAGGACTGGCAAACAGCGTCCTAGACTTCAGTTTAAAAGACTCCTTTATCTGTTTCTAATTATCTGTTTCTAATTCTAATTACTGACATGTAATGGCTTTAGTTTAAGCCAGACGTTAGGCAGGGTCTGAGGTATACAAATGACAAGCTGAACGAGAACTTTGTTTAGATTTATGTTGCTTTTCATTTTTGATGCCAGTAACACAAATAATGGGACATGGACACCTGAGCCGGAGCTTTAAAGGAGCTGTATCATGCTTTTCAAACGTTCCAAAAGTCAATTACAGGCATTTATAAGCTAAATATGTTCCCCTCACCAATACAGAAACTAATCTGGTGTAAATATTCGTTTTTAAGCGTCTAATTTCCAACACGGAAGTAAAACAGCTGAGTGTACTGAACCACCGAAGCTCTCGACATGTTTTACACCCACACAGATTTGGTTTTAACACCAGCTTCGTATCTCACGTGGATAGATCTTTGTAGACGTTGATGAATGATCGGACTCCGATCGACGTAATAAAATGGAGCAGCCTGTTATGGAGCTGTATGCGCTCGACCCAGAGTCTGATATGGAGTTTGAAGTACACGCAGTACCACAGAAGTACCACAGAGACCCTGACAAGTACAGGAAGTAAATTAGCAAACAAATCATAGGCTAACAGTTAGCATTGAGCTGGGAGATGTTTTCACTCACCGGTGCTGTTGTCTGTCCGTGAGGCGGTTTTATGGTGGAACTGTGTCAGGTTTCAGAAGTAATCCCCGAGAAAAAACATTTTACTGCCCGAGATTCATGAAGTTGTCAGGAGTAAAGTTCACAGACAAAGTTGAGGATTTTTCTGCTCCTGAAGATAAAATCTAACCACTTCTGGCAAGTTGATTCATCCAGTACAGCGAATAAACTCCCACGCCGAACGACCACATTTTTTCCAACTTGCCGTCGTTAAGAGTAAACAAACAAAAAAAAAAGCTTTTCTCCTGAACTCTGGATCAAACGTCTGTTAGCTGATGGCTGTTTGTCTCTGTGGAAATCTTCCTGCAGCTGTTAGTTTCTTCCTCAGAGAGTGTGGATAGGTTAGGATTCTGCGCATGCGTATTTGTCGCTTCATGATTGGTGCCACCTCGTTATGTACACCAGTGGTCAGTCAGTCGTGTTAAGGGAGCTACAGCTTGGCCTGAATATTCATATATATTACTCAAATATGCATGAATGAAGATAAAAATGACTTCAAGGAAGTTGTTTTATGAGGAAATAACACAGTAACATGCTGAAAAGCTCTTAAAAGTCCGTTTTTCATGATAGGGCTCCTTTAAAATAGACTTGGGAAAAGTGGAACACCGTTATGTCAAAACTTACATTTTTTTTGTAAGTCACAGATGTCGTCTTCAGGGCTACAGAAAAGAGCCCAACATATGAAAAAAATGCAAATGCAACATATGACTGCATTTGGTTTTTGACAGGTTTTAGGAAAACACCTGTCTGGACTTAAACACACGGTGGCATCAGGGAAGCATATTGTGATGCAATAACAAAGACATTTTTAATGTGCTTTTGTATTGTTTCTCTATAAAAAGGGGTATTATATTATTAACATGTTATAAGCATAACAGTTTTTAAGGGACATAAAAAATATAAATATTAATACTGGATGATGAAAAGATGTGATTTTTTTTTAAGGATTTTTGTAAATCTTTTAGCCAAAAGTCTTAGTCTTCTTAAGTCACTTTTCATTTGAAGAACATGCACATCTTGGAGGTGTTAGCACTGTAACAGATTCTTCTCCTGCAGATGTCCCTGCTGAGCTTGGTGAAAAGTGAAGATGATTTGTGCTCTGATTTATTTTTTTAATGCGCTCGATGACGACGCGACACTGACTTACTCCATCTTCTAGCTGAAGCTGCTAAAAGGATTTAGTGTGTCAGTCTCCATTCATCAAGCAACCAACTGTTCAACAGCATACATTCTCTGGGCCCTTTTATCACTCCCAACACGATGTTTTGCAGCTGCACGTCAGGGTTCAAGAACCAACGTTGTGATGAGCTGGCCAACCCCTGCGATTACTTCTGTCAGAATGAGGGGATGTGCACATTAACAGCTCTTAACAAACCTCGCTGCAAGTAGGTCCCTCTCACCTCTCCAGCTGTGTTCAAAGCCCACTCACCACCTTTGTACACACACCCACCCACCACCACTCCATCTGGCTTCATTCCAGCCTCAGTCCAGAATCCAGAACTGGGGCCTCCTTGTAGCAACCTGTCATGTAAGAAGTGCTGTTTAAAGTGTTGATTTGGTTAAAAAGTAGTCAGCTGTAAACAAAGATTATTCAACTAAATTACTCTAATTTTGCTCACATTTTTTTTTTTTTTATTCCTGGTTTTTAGCCTTTAAATGTACTTCTTGAGTAGTGACAGTACTGCCCTTTGAGTATGAACTACAATGAAGTGAAGTGGGTTTTTGAGTGTGCATGAAAACCATTAATACACACCAACAAACCCCAACGGCTTTGTGAAATTCGATGCGTTTTAATGGGAATTGTTGGTGACATGAGCTTCTGATATTAGCCTAAATTACTTGTTAAGTTGCAAGTTAGCAGGTGAGTCTGCAGATTTATTACTGCTTTAGAGTTGTTGCGTCAACTAATTAAACAAAGGTCTCTGCTCTGTTTTTCTACCATTTATGGAGAGAATTTGAAGTATTTTCAGGTAGCCCTTCTAAGATGATCAAACTAAAGGATTCTGGTATACTTCAGCTCACTTACTTTCATTTTACAAACTTTAGCTTGTCCTTAAGCTAAAAACTAGGGATGTCCCGATACCACTTTTTTGACAATCAATTACCAGTATGATTACTGACATATGAGTACTCGCCGATACTGAGTACCGATACGAGTAATTAATGTTTTTTTTGGGTTTTTTTTTTTTAAATTTTCAAATATATATACATATATACTGTGTATATATGTATAGAAGCATCTCTGCATGCTTAGGTGATGCGGACATTGAGAGGGAGCCAACTGCAGTCATGGTATGTCACCATATATCCAATCCACACCGGAAGTCCCAATCGGAAGTTTCTTTTTCATGTTACTTACTAAAATCAAACCCTAACCCTGACTCTTCTCCTAACCCTAACCACCTGACTACACTATACGCATCTGTTTGCAAGACGCAGATAGTTACTCTTGGGGGTATTTAACTTCTGCATGAGACTTCCTGTATGGATTGGATGTGTGGCGGCACCCTTGTCGGTCATTGTAACTGCAGTTTGGTACTTTTGCGGACATTAGAGCTTGCGAATGTGATGTCACATTGCAATCCATTGTGGTTTTTGCAGACACTCTGGCTTTAGCTAATAAGTATGGTCACAACGGGTTTCTGGTGATCTTCTTTCAGACATATTTTTCAACTACGATAAAAACTCGTGTTTTAAACTACCACAGTTGTTCTCACGCCTGACATGAAATAAAAAATACTTAATTTATCCCAGGAGGGAAATTCAAAGTTGTCATAGACTGTCTTCTTTTTTTTAATGACATGGCGTAGACATGCATCTCACATGGCTCACGTGACACAGTTTTAGTTTCTTTTCCTTTTTTTATAATAAAGTATATATCTATATCTATAAGTAATATTTTTGAAATCACTGCGGGGGTTTGCGGACCGCGGGTTTGACATTAGAAACGGAGCTGGAAGCTGCGCGCTGAAGTCCAAACACCTGCTTTTCAGACGCCGTCAGCCTGATGACAGCATGAAGGAGACCAGACGACCACACCTGAAGTTCAGAGGGTGGTTGGAGGTGGATGCATCTGTGTGATGCTTTTGATTCTGTTTATCAATATTTTTTGCGATAAAACATTGATCCATGGCGGTGTGTGGGGTTTGGTTCTGATCCGGAGGCGCAGTTTGCATCTGATTAATCACCTGCCATCTGCAAGTGGCTGCATCCTCCAGCTTTTCTGGAAAAAAAAAGATAACGTAGGTTATTGAACAAAATATTCGGATCGTTTTCTTAGAAATATGAGAATGCAGTTATTTTGCACTTCGTCAAATGGTAGGTGGTCTTCAGGAGCAGAAATAAAAGCTGACAAGTGGTCCGCGCTCTGACCGCCACTAACGTTTTGAAAAGTATCAGGCACATGATACGGGGCAGATATATTTAATCTGTCCTCCTGTGATGAAAAGCGTCTTCTGATTTTAAATAAGATGTAAACTTCGACGAAGTAAAGGCAAAGCCGACGCTGCTCATGTTGAAGACGGCGTACACACTCAAAAATAGAGGTAGACAGGAACATTTCTGTACCTGTAGGTACATTTTTTACAAATGTTCTTTCAAAACTACGATATTGGTCTTTATGAGGCCAGAAGTACCTATATACTATGAAAAAGGGTCCAAAGCAATATAAAGTACAAATTTGTACCATTTTAACCCTAAGGGTACCTGCAGCATTGAAAAATGTGTGTAGCTTGTACAATAACTATAAATAACAGTCCTTCTAAACAGTAGTATAAATATAGTTATTACATTAGGATTTTCATAGTAATCATTGTAATAATTATATGTATAATTATATATGTGTTTGGCCTAATAATTATATAATACTCATTTATTATCAGCATCTTTGACTGTTGTCATAATCTCTATTTTATTGACTTTTATTCATAATTTTTAATTGGTTTAGTTGTACTTTATTAACTCATACAGCTTGAAAATGTACAAAAATGGACAGAAATGTCTTTCAAAAAGGAACACCCCCAGCAACAAGCTTTGGACCCTTTTGAGTGCAAATTGGTACCTCTATTTTTGAGTGTGTAGCTCCCAGAGCTCCATAATGGGTATCAGGTGCTGTCAAGAGCAAGTATTTGACGAGTACAAGTACAACAAAACAGGCCAGTATCGGAGCGAGTACCGATACTGGCATCGGTATCGGGACATCCCTGGTAAAAACTCTGTAAAACCCTGTTGTTTATAGTCTGATATTTGCCTTCTGCCCCCTATTGGATACCTTTTAATTTACACAATAAAAATTCTGACATCACACTGAAATAAGCCACATACAATCGTCCTCAAATTTACTCATACCCTCATAAAAAAGGCTGAACTCACAATAGTTTTTCAAATAAGAAACGAAAATAAGTAACAATAAATTAAAAAAAAAAATCCTAAATAATAATTTAGTGCAGTTAAGTATTGTTTTTAAATTGTGGTTTAAAAGAATAATTTAAAAAACAAACAAAATTGTTTGAACAAACAATTTTGAGCACTTTGCTGTTGAACAGTGGACCAAAATACTTGTAAACAGGTGCATAATTCTGCAGTGATCGCCTCAACAAAATATTCGTGTTGGGGTCAGATCATGATTGTTTGCTTGTTTTATTTCTTTGTTTGTTTGTTTTTAATATTTCTGTTAAACTACAATTCACAATCAATGTCATGATTTTCTTTTTTTTTTCTATTTATTGCTTTTGTCAATTTCAGTTTATTTCTCTGACAGTTGATTTTTGTCCTTTTAATGGGAAGGTATGAATAAATTTGAGGATGACTGTATGCAAATTACTTTAGCTTTTTTCACATTTTATCAAAGGGGCAAACACAAAATTTTTACTTTTCTGACTATTTCTTGAGTCAGGCATTAAGGGGGTATTATATTTTATATTTTTATAATTATCCGCTTGGGGTTGGGAGATAAATATATAAATCCATAATTATATTTTATTATATATTATTATAATATATATTTTTTGTTTGTTGATTTTTTTTTATTTTTTTTCCATCCCCCTCCCCCTTTTCCATCATTCTCTGTTTATATTTTTGTCTTATCTCCTGCCGAGATTTGTTGGGTTTCCTCCGCTTTTGTTATTTTTTCTGTGGGCTTGTAAACCGAATTTTTAATTATTCTTTTCCCACTTTTCCCCCAAACAACGCACTTTCCTCCCCCCGTTTTCTTTTTTTCTTCTTCCTTTCTTTTTTTCTGTTTTTTATTTTCCTCTCTTTTTTTTTTGTTTTTCTTCTTTTTTTTTCTTTCCTGCCTCCGGGCCCCCCCCCCCCCGCCGTGTTTTTTTTCTCCGTTGCAACTACAACCTAGACACACGTGATGTTGTTGTTCTGTCCGTATTCCATATTCACCTTTAGGGGTTAATGTCTGCGAACCTTGCTGACCTCTGAAATGCCCATGCTTGAAATAGATCTTTAATCTTAAAAAAAAAACTATCTGTTTTTACATTAGTTCAATAATAAAACATTTTTGTTTATGTGTTTGTCATTAGAATCCTGACGTTGGCATGGTAACCAGATGTAAAAAAAATTTTTCAGACCTGCCAAAATTGATAAAATAAAAAAACAATTATTTATATGCTATAAAAAATGTAAGTACTTTTATCCTGCACCTCTCTAAACGTTCTATGGATGTATTATTATTCTTTTTATATATTGTTATGATATAAAAAGTTTTCGCTAGGACCTTCAACACCTGATTACTGATGTGGAAAAGCTGCTAGCAAGCAGTGACCAACACATTCCAGCCAATATTTCTTCCGGCACAAGATGAAGTGAGATACAAAGGTGTTCGTTATAAAATGAGTGTATTTCCCAGAATATAAAGTGATGATTGTACCAGCTGAAGCTGCAATGAGGCTAGAAATGATTGCTTTAACACCTAAAGGAATAAAACACCCACAGAACGATGTGCCTTCATCTTCTCCTCACCCTCATGCTGAGCAAGACTCTGGAGCACTTATTTAAGATCTCAAATGCAGCCGGGGATCGGGGGGGGGGGGCTCATTGTCTGCCAACTTTCATATAATGGAGGTCACCACCACTGAAAACAAAAATGTCCATAAAAGTCCACAAACACTTGTCAATATTCCTCCATACTGCTCGTCCAATATAATCCAAGTGTCCTGAGTGGGTAGCGTCCAGAATTTACTGGAAACCATCATTTAGTGGATTTTTATAGCTTAAACAGTAGAACATCATACTTCCTAAAAGTGCGTCCATGCGAGTTCACGACACTACGTGAGCCGAGGCGTTCAGTGCCTAATCTGCCGATAATGTGAGCATAGAAGAAGAAATTTGCTGTTTACATTGTGCTAACAGCTGCGGACAAACACAAGAGGGGTTGGCTATTGATTTAAAACAAAGAAAGAATGAACGAACTCGCAATCTCGTCTGGTTTGGTCCTCCGCGGCTTCCATAGTTTCGTGAACTCGCATTGATGTACTATTACAGGAAGTGCGACGTTCTACAGTTAAGGCTATAAAATATACTAAATGATGTCGTATGGAGGAATGTTGCCACGTTTTTGTGGACTTTTATGGACATTTTTGTTTCAGGCACCATTGAACAACCCCCCCCCCCAGATCTCCAGCTGCAGCTGAGATATTAAAAAACTGCTCCAGTCTTGCTCAGCATGAGGATGAGTAGAAAATGAAGGACCATCATTCTGTATGTGTTGTATTCCTTTAAGGCCACAGCTATATTCATTACATCGTGAGCAGAAGCTAGCTAACATAGCACTTCTTACATGGTCAGTTGCTGCATGACTCGGCACCATCGTTGCCCCTTACTGCCACCCTTTCACCCATCTCATGCAGTCCTCACCTGCATTATGAACCAAGGGGAAATGAAAACATGGTCCTGTCTGTGTGATGTGGGCATCAGTCTGTCCATTTGCAACCTGTGCATGATTTCCAGCTAGCGCACTAGCGGCCTGCAACTGCATCCAATTTAACAGGACGAACATCTTCTTATCGGTTGATGTAAATGTGCTATATCTTTAACACAAGTGAAGAGTTTCTTCATTCCAGGGAGTTTTCTTTTCTTTGTTTTCGCCTTCCAAAGGAGAACGAACTCCACGTTACCTCCAATTTCTCATTAAAATTCATGCCGATGTGACATTTCGTCCTACCAAAGAGCGATTTATTTCCCACATCTATGGGCCTGCATTCTTATTTTTGATAGCCTGATGTTCTGAGTGCATGTAATTTAGAATAATTTCATCACTCTGCCGCACCCACCAGATCACTCATGCTTTACAGACCCATCTGCGTCAGTAGTGTGAAATTAAATATCACCTCTTCTAACCAGGGTCATACATCACTACCATTGGAGCACAAATGAGATGAAGACTTGCTGTCCTGCTGTCATTTCTTTGATACATTTTTGTGTTTAATGCACTGAAAATTCAACATGTAAATCCACGCACATTGTTTATGGACACCACACTGTACGTAGTGCTCTTTCTCTTCAGGTGATGTGTTGTTTGTGTTGGATCACAACACCTCATGGTGACACTGAATCATAATGTGTTGTATATGTGAGCCACACTTGCTTCATACTTAAGCTCATTTTGCAAAGGTCTCATCAGTCTCTGAAAAAAGGGAAACTGCTAATATCAGTTTATTTATACTTTCTTTTGTCCTCCTTTAGGTGCTCAGCAAACTGGGCAGGAACACAGTGTGAGAGACCTGCACCTAAAAGCAGTAGATCAGACAATACCAGCGGAGGTAAGAACTGGCCGTTTACTGTCAGAATCATTAAATAAATACAAATATCCTGTCTGTGTATGTATTTATCACTCTGCACCGAACTCCTTCTGTGTCAGAGCCATGATTGTAAGATGTGTAAGATGGTCATGCTGTAAAAGAGCCGAACTTCCCATCACTAGTTAAAAGGTTGCTAGTTTGAGTCCTGGCTGGGAAGGGGGACTCCAGGGTTCTCTCCGGGTTCTCCTGCTTCCTCCCACCATCTAAAGACGTGATGTTAGGTTAACTGATCACTCTAAACTGTCTCTAGGAGTGAATGTGAGTGTGAGTGGTTGTCTGTCTGTCTGTGCTGGTCCTGCGACTGACTGGTGACCAGTCCAGGTGCACCTGCCTCTGCCTGATAACAGCTGGGATAAACTCCAGCAACCCTGAACTGGACCAAACGGGCAGAAAAAGAATGAATGTTATAACGCCAGGCCGATCTGCATGTCATTACGCATGCCGTCGAACTAGAATGGCTGTGTACGTGACTGCTATTTATACGCAAAGGCACGTCCATGTCTGAAAGCAGCAGTAATGGAGAGTTTTTTTTCTTTTTTGTTAGTTATACTGGTGAGATCCCCACGGGGAAATTAGGGCTCTGCATTTTACCCATCTCGGTACAGCCGTACCAGAGAGCAGTGGGCTGCTACTTGAAGCCAAAGCCCACGATGCTACCACTAGGCTACACACTCCCCCTTTGCTATCCTAGTGGTGATATCGCAGTCTTTAGTGCGGAGGACCTGGGTTTGAGCCCCTGACACGGCACTCAGGTGAACCGGGTCCTTAACCCCCACCAACTGCTCCCAGGGCGCTGTAGACTAATCTGACAAGCGTTTTGTGTGTTGCGCCATCTTGCGGCGCCGCCATTGCAAGGCAAGGGGAACGAGTCCCAATTACCTACCTGCCATCATGGAAAGCAGCGTGAATATCTGGATTTATAACGTTGGACAGTCGTCTAAGGTCATGATAACCTACAGGTATGTTATCCAGCAATCTTAGAGTTATTCTGATTTTTTTTTTTTTTTTTTACATCGGATCATTAATGTAAACTATTATTCATCTCCGGAAACTGGCTTTAATAACAAGCCACACTGTAGTAACACACACATCTCATGATTACTTATCAAAGTTTAAAAAACTAAACTCTTTCAAAGGTGGTTACTTTTCTATTTTATCACGTATTTGGCTTTTGGTTTTGTTTCAGGACTGTACAGACCACGTAGATGAAACTAAAGGCTGCAGGACACCGTCTTCCTGATCCGTTTGTGTTTCTGATTGAACTGGTTTTATTTTCTGGTCCCAACGTTGCCCTGATCAGAGCAAATAACCTGATATTTCACAATATCTCCCAGATGAGTCATTAACTCTCAGCAACACCACAGCTGGATAATTTACCGTGTTTTTGTAGTTGGGGATTAAATCCAGTGTTTTCTCCGCAGTGGCAGCAAGTTATTCCTCCTCTGCTCCGAGTGTCTGATATTCCTCCCTGATACGAACACACTGACGTCAGTGGACTGAGCAGCACCGTCCACTTTTGTCAGACAGCAGAAATCTTCATAAAATAAAAGTCTGTGATCTTCTTCTTCACTTATTACCACATTAAAGTTTTCCTCTGATGTTCCAACAACCAGGAATGTGACGTCCTTCCACATTTCCTCCATGTTGTTGAGAACTAAGTCCGATTCTCATCTATTCTAATTACACATGTACAGAAACGCCCCCCCAGCAATGGTGGGCGGTTTAGTTGTGGCATTTGGCCGGATTAATCTATAAGTAGCAGCCCACTGCTCTCTATAATACAGATGGGTAAAATACAGAGCCCTAATTTAGCCCGGGGATCATGACAGAGAATATATATATATATATATATATATATACATATATACAAAAACTTGCCTCCATCTGTGGAAAACAGAACTGCTTTTTAAGAAGCACCGGAGTTGAAAGCACCACCAGCACCAGTTTATCTTTGGTTGAAAAGGGGCCTGAGTCTGAGGGACATTTAAACTTGAGGGTTTGTCTTATTATCATTATTCTTTTTTAACACAAAATCCTTCACTCAGCAGGTTATGGTCATTTGAGTCAAACGAGCTGCTGTTGCCATGCCAACAGGGTTTAAAGGTCTGCTTGACATAAATCTTTTAAATACAGTAAAATCTATGAAAAAGAATGATAAATATTAAAAATCGTACGCTCCCACATTCAGAGATGCATTTGTGATTTTACCTATGGGATGTCTTCCAGCTGCCGTTTTAATTAGGCTTTTAGAACATATTAAACAAAATGCTTTATTTGGTTTTATCAGTTCTGGTGATTAAAATACTGCTGTGTGTGTCATTTGTCTAATCTTTAAAAAGAAGCAGTGCCAGCTGAAGAAAATGAAAGCAAAGTTGGCTTTTTCTTTTTTTTAGAGAAACATGGTCACTGCCTGAATCCATTTCACCTCCTTCAGATAATCTGTCATCGCTTCACAGCATCTCTCCTCTGTCTGTCCTCCAGGAAGCATTGCTATCATTGTGCCTCTGGTCCTGTTGGTCATCTTGATCGTCATGGTGGTTGTAGGTGTTTACATCTGCAGACGAAGGCAGAGGTAAGCAAGTACACAAAAATAAATTAAAGTAAGGAAATTAAAGCCAGGCTTCTTAGAAAAAAGCAGATGAGGGATCAAACGCTGCATAGTTTTGATATTTGACATCATGTTCAGAATATCTCATCTGAGTATAACTGCTTATATTCTCCGAGAGAGCGAAGTGGTGATTATTTGTGTGGAGCTGTGCAGCACACTGACCTGCGTGTTTGTGTGTCACGTGGATGATGGCTGGCTCCACGAACACGCGCATCCACACACCTCAGGGGAAAGCGTGTGCAGAGGCAGCCCATGACCAACGGAGGAATAAACGTGGAGATTGGGAACCCGTCATACAACATGTATGAGGTGGACCACGACAACCATGCCGATGCAGGAAGCCTGCTGCGACCCAACTTCACACTGGACCCTCACAAGGTCGGCTCCATGAACTCCGCATGCTGTCATAACGGGGTAATTTAATATTGAAAACAACATAAAGAAAATATGCTGTCTTCATTGGAACGTTTGCTGGGAGTTATAAAAATGTCAGAATAGCTTGTTATAATGAGAAATGTAATTAATAAGAGAGCCTTTTGATGTTATGATGAAATTATAAATAATGTTTTGGCCTGACTTTAAAGTTAAATTGAAAAGCACATTCATTTGATCTACACATGCACAGCGGTGAACCGGTCAGTACGCTCAGATCTCAATACAACAAGACTCCCTCTGTGTCAAACATGTGAATTTATGTATTAAGCAGCATATAAATGTAGACTGATGCAATTTTTAGCCATTTATCTATGCTGCCATGTGTGCTTTATAGCCTCTAACTCATCCTCGATAAATACTGCAGCATTCAAAGGACAATTTTCGTAATTTATGCATACGTCACTCAGGGCTGCTTGATTATGGGAAAAATCTTTATCACCATTATTTTGGCAAACATTGAAATCATGACTATTCAAACGATTATTTTCTTGTTACACTATGCATTACTTTAACATTTCTTTTTTTTAAGGTTTCTACTTCGAATGTTTAATTAATGCGAAAAACCTAGAAAAACATAAAATGACCCAAAGCAATCGACGCATTCAGCTGTTCTGAAATGTTTCTATATTCAACCTGATCTCACAAAAATACGGGACATGAGCATGAACAGTTTTACCCACATACGTGTCCCGGACATCTGCTGCAAAGCTGCGCAATGATAAGTCAATGGGGAAGCTTTTCTGCTTCAAATTACGTGCTGATGACACGTAAAACTGTGCAATGGAAAATCAACAAGTCCTCTAAAAAAATCACGCCCATATTAGGTCGTTTGTGCACAAAAATACGGACTATATTACGTTTTTAACATCCATTTAGTTTATATGCGATCCACAGTTTTTGGCTGCATGTTGCCTGGAGAAACCTGGAATTGATCTCCCCAACGTCTGCATGACGGACACCTGCTGTGTCCTCGTCTGTTCCTCAGGAGCTGCTGTCATGCAACTGTTAGAGGCGTTTCTTCCCCAACGTCATCTGAAGTGCTTCATGCGCCGTCATTCAGCTTTGCAGACGGAACGAGCGAAGTTGCATGACAGCAGCTCTCATCTCATGTCTCCCATCGTCCCCTTATTTCCACGGGAAGAATAAAGTCCTTGTCCTTGCGGTCATCAGACGCCAACAGGAGGCTCCAGTGTGAACGCCCCTGTGGGTGACTGCTTACATCCAGGCTGATCGCTGGTGTTTCTTCACTGTAAAAACTCATTTCCCATCTCGGAGAGTTCTCCCTCATCGACTGAAACAGTCAAACGCAGCAACCGTCATCGGACTTCCAAAGCTTTCCGACCGTCGAGGGCAGTTGCGAGCGTACACAAGCGATGTATGCTTAGATTACGAAAAAGCTTCATTGGTCTTGAGTGATCCTTGATCCTTACTTCACCTGCCAGTTATTAGCGTACTGTTGCAGCCCTGCTATAATGTCTTTAATCACAGAAAAATCATGACACCAACCACCAATTGAAAGCAATATTTCCAGATTTCCCAATATTCCAAGCAAGAACAAAACTAAAATGTTCCTTGCTTCAATCCAGTAGCTGTTATGTTCTAATGTGACGCCCGGGGCTTGAGCATGTCATAGGAAGCTACAGCAGGCTTTGTAGGGATTGTGTGAAAGCTGGCTGGAGTGCATGCATTTCCAGGTGCCATGAACCAGGAGGACTCTCCATCTGGCTGGTGATTTACTCTGCTCAAACTCTCAACCCTCTCCTAACATTCAGCATATCAAATGAATCATAACACCTTCGCTGATGTTATTTATAGCTCACCTGCTGGAGCTTGAAGCCCATTTCTGCTTTCTGCTGCCAACTTAAACATTTGCAGTCGTAAGTCCTGCCCGGCTGTGCTTTCTTAACTAAGACGTGCTGATTTGACTCTAAACCAGCATCAGCATTCTGAAATATTTGCTTTGAAGTATTACTTTAATTTGGGGCAGCAGTTTTCTACATCACATCTGGACAGATTTGGAAGTTTGCAGGTTGATAACTGAACTGTGACCATGTGATTTTTCTGCATATTATTGGTGATGCTTGTTTTGTTGCAGGGCTGGTGTGTAAAATCCAGTGACGCTCACACCTTGGGCATGAATTCTGTGCCCAAGGAGGTAATCCCCGGACAGGTGAATTTTATATACTTCATTCTCAAGAGCAAATAAAACAGATTTTATATTATGACTGTTGGTGAGCACTGTGCCCTTTTCAGTTAGCATTCTAAATGTGTTAAAGGAATAGTACACCCACAGAGTGATGTGCGTTTTTCTCATCGCCCTCATGCTGAGCAAGACTCTGGAGCACTTTTTTAATATCTCAAATGCAGCTGGAGATCGGACAGGTTTTCGTTTCCCCCCATCTTTCATAAAATGGAGTTCACCAGCGACTGAACCAAAAAGGTCCATAAAAGTCCACAAAAACTTGTCAATATTCCTCATACTGCTCGTCCAATGTAATCCAAGCGTCCTGAGTGGGTAGCGTCCAGAATTTACTGGAAACCACATCATTAAGTAGATTTTTATAGCCTAAGCAGTACTACGTTGCACTTTCTATTTGCGTGTTTGTGCGAGTTCACAACATTACTGTACGGAAGTCGCAGCGTTCAGCGCCTACTCTGCCGATAATGCAAGCCTAGAAGAAGAAATTCACGGTTTACATTGTGCTGAGAGCGAATGAGCTGCAGATGAACACAGGAGGGGTTGGATATTGATTTAAAGCAAAGAAAGAAAGAAAAAGAGACTGCATGATCTCGTCTGCAGCGGATTCTGTAGTCTCTTGACCTCACAAAGGCGTGCTTCGCAGCAGCTAGATGTTCCACTACAAATATACTAAATGAAGTCGTTTCCGGTAAATTATGGACGCTACCCACTCAGGACACTTGGATTACATTGGGGGAGCAGTATGGAGGAATATTGACACATTTTGTGGACTTTTATGGACCTTTTTGGATCGTGCGCCGGTGACCTCCATTATATGAAAGTTGGTGGAAAACTATTTGAGATATTAAAAAGTGCTCCAGAGTCTTTCTCAGCATGAGGGTGAAAATGAAGGACCATCATTCTGTGGGTGTACTATCCCTTTAAATTACCTGATGTTTTAATGTTGAATTTAGCTAAAAAAAAAAAACCTTTGTAAGAAGTAAATCAGCACAACTCTTTTTAAATAAGAGTGTAGTTTGAGGTCAGTGGGCCCCGAAGTAAATGATGCAGAATTCAGAACTAGCAGTGTGATGCATGTTTTCACTGTGTATGTAGCTTGAGTTGTTCCTGCTCGCCTGCTGAGTGAGAATCACTAATATGCATGAGTTTTCTTTCTTTTCCCTGGGTCAAAGATAATTTTTAATACTCCACACTTGGAGAACTTCGCTTAAGGCTGCACTAATCAGTCTTCTATTAATTAACGTGTTTTTTTTCCCTTCTTGAATCCATTTGGGAGCTTGCACCTCGCTCTGCAGTCCCTCTACTTCTCTGGAGCATTTTAAGCTATTTTGCCTCAAATTTTTAGCATCACCAAAGACTTTCTAAATCTGAACTTAGCAGTTTGTTGAAGTTGCAGCAAGCAGCTGTTTCCTGCAAACAAGCGTGATAAACACTGCGTTCAACTCCCTCAGCACAAAGCAGCAGCTAGGTGGTAAAAAAGAGGGGGCCAGATAGTTCCAGGAAGTGCTGCAGACCGGAATGAGCTGCAAGCCGAGTGGAACTGGACTTCCTCAAGTCCTTGCTTTTTAATAATGGATTTATAATGTTAATCGTCAACTGTTTGCCAAAAGCAAGTGAAAGATGTTCCAATCCTTCCAAGTAGGGATGCGCCGGAGTCGATACTTTCATATCAGCTTTTCAAAGGATCAGAATCAACACTTTTTTCAAGATGTAAAACAGACATAAAACGTGCTGTTTGTTTTCAATTCTGAAAATTTTAGGCAATAAAATTACAATTGTCCTCAAAATTATTCACACCCTCCAATTAAAGAAGGAAATAAGGCCCCCCCAGTTTGGGAACCACTGCTCTAATGTGTCTGGAACAGTTTTGTTTGTTTATTTTTTTCATTATTATTGTTTCCAACCACAATTCAAAAGCAATATTTTATATCAATATTTCATATAAATTATAATTTTGTACATTTTTATTTATTAGTTTCTTTAGTTTCCTGTTATTTGAATAACTAAAGTGAATTTAGTCTTTTCTTTATTTAAAGGGCATAAATAACTATGAGGACGACTGTTTGTGTGAAACCAGCCGGTCACATGACCACAGTAGCCAATCAGATGTCATGATGATGCTGCTGCTGTTATTGATGATAATGTTTCTATTTTACAGTGTTTGAATTCAGGTTATTGCACATTATGTTTCAGTATATTTATAATATCACTATTACATTTTCTTTTTAAACATTTTTTATTCAATTAATTTAAATGATATAATAGTAGCCTGTAGATGAATTATTTCACCATTTAAAAAAGATTTTTTTTAATCTTATTTTTGTTTAATTTACTCAATATGATTTATACATGTTTTTAGTGGTTTTTATTATTATTATTATTATGTTCTTAAGTGTATTTATTTGATATATATATATATATATATATACACACAATCATGTGATTTTCTTTTAATGAACAAAAAGTACCAGTATAGGTATTGATATCGGCATTGGTGAAAAAATACCTTAAACCAGTGGTTCTCAAACGTTTTTTTGCAGGGGCCCCTTTTCATTGGGAATGATAATGTCAAGCCCATCCCTACTTTCAAATAGCCAAACAAAAATCCAAAACAAAACTTTTTTTTATTAATGCAGCTTTAGGATTTGATCATTTTCAGGATGAAATATTTACTTTTATTCTTGCATTACTCTTCCGTCTCCTGTCCAGCCCATGAACTACTCCAACCCAGTGTATGCAAAGATCTACATCGATGGGCAAAACTGCCGGAAGCCCGTCATCAGTATCGACGAGAGGAGAGAGCTACTCCCAAAGAAACTCGAGGGGACAATTCATGAAACCGCCGCATAGCCTAAATTTACACTTTATACTTCTTTTTTTACCACAGTGTACAATGTATAATAAAAAGGAGGAAAGAAGATTTTTCTATGGCCTACGAGGCCGTTAGGTTTTACTGGTTTAGCATCAGCATAATGTCTTTGTTGGTGTGTTTAAGAGTTTTATTTTCCATTTACAGTTTACTTGCTAATGTTTGTTAAAGATGTTATACAGAGCTATACTGTATACTGTACTGAAGTAAAGCTGCTCATTTGCAAAAACTTTATTAACACCATAAGCCACTCTTCTGCACAGTTAGTGATAAAGTTACTGTGCTGCAGTTTATACCCACAGATGTTTCTTGCTTTAAAGGAATACAGATGTTTTGTTGCTTTGTTGGGAAAGAAAGGGATTTGGTTTAATTTTCCTGAGCAAATGTATGTATAGAAGGAAAAGTTTCTTTTTCTTTTCTCTTTTAATCATGCTGTTCGGACCAGAAAGCGTCGGAGCAGTGAAGCTTTGTACTTTTGAAGCAACTTTTTAGTTTTTTTTCTGTTCCTGCTCTGCACCAGGTCTACTCACTAAAGACCGTTGTACGAAGGCGGTCTTTTCTCACCCCGTATGTAATTCCACAGTTGTCGCGTCTTCTTCGTTTCTATGGATTTCAGCCTCTGTTCGTCGCGTTTCCACGCAACCACGTGAACTAATGAATCCTCTGGTGGACGAGATGGAAGCCCACGCTGAATGTTCACCCATCAGATTCCTGCACCCTGTACTGTACGCTAAGAGGACAAATACTGAATACCATATTTTTCTAGAGCTCACATGCCAACAGATGGATTAAAGTTGGAGACGAGGAGGAAATTTACCACAGCCACAAGGTTGAGAGTTATTATAACACATCTGTTTCTGCAGAAAAGTAAGATGATATAAGAAATTTTATAATTTTGTATTTGATTTGTATGTTGTTTGGCTGCTTGTATTTTGAAGACATGTAATAAATGTAAGTAATTTTTATATAAAATGTAAATCAATATTGAATAAAGGGAGCTTATTTCCACTTCGTCTCCCATTCTTGACTTCACGTCCAATTCTTTGCATAACACAGAGAAGCCAAAGTTGTCTGCGCAGTTTTAAATGACTAAAAAAAAAAGGTATAAAGTTCCAGAAGTGCGCCGTTTTGCAGAAGTCCACCAGCTGTTACACTTAGCCAATGACCTGACAAGTTTATCACCAGTGTGAGGTGTTTTTCCTGCTGCGCAGAAGAAGATGGCTGCTGGAGGATTATTGCCTTCCCGTGTGTACAGGAAGACCAACGCTATTCATTACCTGGAGGTGGGGACACGGAGTCGATACCACCTGCTGAATGATAATTCAGTCCCCTTTTACTTCACTTACATTGACTGTCTATGCTTTTCACCTCCTCCCTCACCATGGCAACCATAAGACGGAGCAGCACTCCTGCCCTTTCTCCATCTGTCTGTGGCAGCACAGCCCAGCAACCTCATTCTGACGGCTGTCCAAACAGACGCCACAGTTCCAGCTTCCTTTATTGTCCTCCGTGCCAAACCCCCCAATCAGATGGAAATCTGATGCGATAACGCCGTACAATGCCAAATTAAGAGTAATGACACGAATTAAGAGATTGATTTTCTCACACTTTAATCAACAAATGTTTAAATCACTTGACAGTAATTTACTAAACAAATTGATACTTTTACAGGATTGATTTTGTTCGGGATCAAAAAGCTGAAGAATAAAAACAATGAGTAATTTCTGTAGATTTAATTGACCTTTTATTTGCCGGTGTAATGAGGAGTCTGCTGCTTGTCGGGTAATCCAACTGAGAGTTTGGCTGATTAGAAATGAAGAAACTTTCTAAACAAAAATATTACATTTATGCAGCATTTCATCGATACAACATCACTAACATCTGTTCAGTAAATGTTCTGTTGATGACATCCTCAATCTAGTTTTGCTCCTACAGATTCAGACTTGAGTAAAAGGCGTGCACCAAAAAAAGGCAGTTGCTTAATCAAGATACCTTTATGTCTTTTATATTGTAACTGTAAATTTTACAGTGAAAAGCTTACCAGCTGTGGTTTCTAGTTTTTCACTGTAGAAAATACTATAAAAAAGGTGTCAACTACAGCTGCCAGTGTTTCTGTATTTAACTGTTATTTTTCGCAGCAAATTACCACAAATAAATAACAGTTGTGTACTGCTAAAGCTACGGTCACCAAAATGGCATACCATAATACCATAATACCATAATGCCATCATAATTCAAAGGGTGATAAGCTGTCCGTTTTTCACTGTAAATTTCATGAATTTTTTTGTAAAACCAATTTTTTGTACTGTTTTAACAGTTTTAATTGCAGTAAATACTGTAAATAAATAACATTTGTGTACTGCAAAATTTACAGATGCCAAAATGGCATACCATAATATGCTCTACGTTCTCACTGTAAATTTTTTTGAATACTTTTTGTAAAAAAAAAAAACTTTTAACAGTTTTAATTGCAGGAAAATACCGTTAATATGCAGTACACAGTTGTGTACTGTAAAATTCTGATTGCCAAAATGGCATACCATAATATCCTCTACATTCTCACTGTAAATTTTATGAATATTTTTTTGTAAAAACAATATTTTTTGTACTGTTTTAACAGTTTTAATTACAATAAATACTGTAAATAAATAACAGTTGTGTACTGCAAAATTTACGGTTGTAAAAATGGCAAACCATAATATCCTCTATGTTCTCACTGTAGATTTTTCAATACTTTTTGTAAAAAATATAGCTGTTTTAACAGTTATAATTGCAAGAAAATACAGTAAATATGCAGTACACAGTTGTGTACTGCAAAATTTACGGTTGCCAAAATGGCATACGGTAATATCCTTTACTTTCTCACTGTGAATTTTACGATTTAAATAAAAAAGAAAAAAAGGCAACCACAGCTGCCAGGTTTTCACCATAAATGAGATTTTCTTTTTTACAGTCTGTCCTGGGGTCTTAAATGTTTGGTTTAACTGGTAAGAAGGCAAAATCACAAACTTCTGTCCATATGTAAATATAAGGACTACAAGGAGTTGTGTCCAAAAATTTTTTTTTTCTTTTAAGAAACAAGGTCTGTCCTGGATTTTAACACACACAATGTGTTAAAACTACCTCACTTTGTTACCTCGCTTTTGCACTCAGGGTGAATTTCAGGCCAACTCAGCCCTTATTCACCTGCTTTGTTTTATCCACATCAGCTCATTAAAACAAATTTGAAAAGGAATTTGAGAGAACTTTGTGTTTCCAAACCTTGAACTTTATATCTGAATAATGTTAAGCAATGTGGCCCCTGATATCATCATCTGCTTGCAAACTAAAGCGTGTCATCAGTGAACGTCTGCATACGATGAAATATTCCCGAACAAGCAGCAAGAGCATCAGCAAAATAGGATGGTGAAGTAATGAATATAAAATTGCACTGAAGACCCAGAGGCATAGAGATTCTGGTGCTGATGAGCCACTTTTCTGCAGCCATTCAAGGACCATTTGATGAGGATTTGTGCTATTCAGCCCAGTTTCTGCAAATTGCATAGACATTACATTTTTGCTTTAACGCTGATGATAGATCTCTTTTTGGCACTTGTTTCCAATGATTAATTGTAGAACTTAGCTCAATTCTTTTTTTTTATAAAATCAATGCAAAGTAGTTGAGTCGAAAGCTTTAAGTCATTTACAGCAACATTTAAATTAATGATAAGTAAAGCGTCTGATTACAATCCAGCATTCTGCTGGGAAAACGCAGGTCCTGGAACTCATGCAGATGCTTCTTTGCCATGTGTTTCCTACTTGAACATTGCTGCAGATTAAGCAACCATTTATATAGCAACAGTACTCAGTTTTGTCCTCCATCAGGGCTATATTTTACAAATACTGTTAAAGAAGGCTTCCAAACTCCCAAGATCCTCATGCAATCCACAAGATGTGCAGCAACAAATTCAACCTACAACCCACAGGACACAAATGATCCATCTTCAGTTATGGACACCACAGGACATCTCTAGGTAAGTGGTTGTTGGCATAATTAGGACAGTTTCACGCAGGTAAATTTAAGAATGAAAAAATCTAAAAATTTCACTCCTTCAGACTCGCCTTACATTTGTGAGATGTATGCCATGTCATGAATACAAATATCCATCTAAAGTTTATTTATTTATAGGATAGACCCCATGTTATGAACTCTCTCGTTTTTAAGGGGGTCCTTGATATTTTCTCCCAAAAAACAAATGAACAAGACAGATGCATCAAAACATGCAAACAAATATGTTTGAAAATATACGTATATACACAGACATGCATAAACAAAACATGGCAAAAAAGAGAGAAAGAAATAAAACAGATACACTCATAACCAGTCAAACAATTCACACGATCACACAGAGCTCATCAAGGTTAAAACAAATGTTCAGTTAAAAAGTCAGAGACAATTTCATACATTCTGAAGATGACGAGCAAGGCCACAAGTAACCCACATGCACATTCATACACTTGAGTTTGAGTGAAACCTTTAAAAGTGGGATTTGAGGAAGCTGATTTATTTCAAACATAATTCACACTGAGCCATATACAGTTGTGCGAAAAAGTGTTTGCCTCCTTCCTGATTTCTTCTTTTTTTCTGTTTTGTCACACTTATATGTTTCAGATCATTTTATGTAGATAAAAGTGTCATCCCATATAAATAATATTTGCAGATCAGGGGAATATCATTAATGAAAATAGAAAAGAGAAGTGGACCCAAAGTTGACCCTTGTGGGACACCATTTTCAATAACTAAGTAGCTGGACTTTGAAACTTGAAAAAAAACATACTGGTGTCTATTATAAAGGTATGCAATACACCAAAGGAGAGCATCCTAACTTAGGCCAATTAAAAAGAGTTTATCAAGAAGAAGATAGCGATCAACCATATCAAAGGCTTTTGAGAGATCTATAAAAATTGCACCAGTGAGAAGTCCTTTATCAAAGGATGAGTATACATCATTGGGCAAAAGCACTTCTGAAGAAATATTTTGTGTTTTGACCACTCCCGTGTGAACGATCCCTTAGATCCCTTCTCCAGCACACCTGAATTACCTCATGCACATGCCATTCAGCCTTGCAAAGGCCTGTTAATGAGCCATTCATTTCATTCAGGTGTGCTGGAGAAGGGGCGCATTTAAAAAGTTGCAGGAAAGTGAGACTGCAGTCGAGCACCCCCGGTCTAAATTTAAGCTTTGAAAATGGACCGAATCTTCATAAATGAGAGGATAAACTGGGTTTTGGTGAATTATATTCACAGCTGTGACAAAAATCAGCTTCTCTACTGATGTAATGTCAAATTTGGATTTCTAAAATAGCACTGATAATGAATGTTTATGGACATCCGATAATAACAATAATGTACGTCTTGAAAAATATAAACTTCATAAATCAGGAGGATGAAGTGTTTTTTGGTGGATTCAGTTTATCGCTGTAAAAATAAAAATCAACATGTCCAGAATCAGGTTGTCTTGCTGAGATAATGCTAAATATGGATTTTATACATGGCATGGATTATGTAAAAGTAGAGTGAATTGGACTGGACTCTGTGATAATCTTCACACTGGAAGACGTTTCCCAGATTATTATGTTTCAGCATAGTTTCACGGTTCGTGTAGTTTCCTATGGTGGTAAGCTGAAGCTTCTTGTGTGATGCTGAGGTGATAAGATTAAATTTCAATTTCCAATAAATGGATCACATAGTGCTATTGTAATGCTGACTTCCCATTGACTGTGATACAGATCACGAACGTAAATGTACGACGTTTCTAAATATAATTTCTTAGCTTTATTCTAGGAATCAACATTATTTCAATCACTGAGAGAATAACCACGATTGGACTCCGATACCAAATGCTTATTGTCCTGTATCTTTCAAAAACACTTGATCACATTTTCCTCTGATCAAGCTGTCTTGTTCTCTTTGCTGCATTTTTCCCTTCTTTTCTCTTTTGGAACCTCATTTTTAAAAGCAAATCTACACAGTTATTGAGTGACTTGTGTCTGATGTGGTACCGTAAAGCTGCAGGGTGATTTCAGGTTACAGAAATATGCAAAGTCCACAACAAAGATCAGTGTACTTCAAAGCAGTTCAGCATATACACAAACATTTCAGCTGTGGCTGGTCGGTGCATGACTGTAAATCTCCATGTGACCGTGTGACTACCGCCTAATTGTGCATCGATGAAGCTAGCAGTCATGTTTCAGACGGTCATGTCTGAACAAGCCATATTTAAAAATAACAGAGCTTTTGAGTTGGATGCGTGAAAAATTTTCAGACAATCAATAAATTAAAATTACATAGCACATTTTTTTTAAAGGAAAAGCTGTGAAGTGCAAGTAATTTTAGCAAAAGCTTGAATTATTGAGGAAATTGCTCTGCATCATGGAGGCCAATTGACAAAGACCTCTAATTCAGCAGCCTCTCACCTAGCCCCCCCATGTACTTCAAAAGAGGAGAAAAACAGGAATAAAAAAAAAGTCCTGAACTAAAAGATGCCTGGCATCTCTCAGTTCCCCTCCCCTCACCTTGCTCATCGATTTTTTTGTCTCTTTTCCACTTAGCAAGCATCACCATTCTCCTGCATAAACATCAGAAAATCCCAGTGGGCTCATCTCTCGGACAGAATCAATAACAGCAGGAGTCGTATTCACATTATAAACAAGTCCTGCATACTCATGCTGCAGCCCGCGCCAGGGAGAGCTGCTTATCACTCCATGTGCGGTAAGCGCACGGGGAATTAACAATAGTCGGACCAAAACTATAACAGAGACTGATTTGGGAAGCAGGGCCTGATGGAGATCTCGGATTTCCTTTAGTTATCTTTAGCTTCCTGTTGCGTTCCTGCCATTACTTCAGCTAAGTTTAGTTAAGTTTAGTGTACTTATAATCCCCATTATCTGTCGCAAGCTACAGCTATCCTTCCTGGGGTCCAACAAAAAGAATCATATGAACATTAAAACCAAAATATACAAATAATAATCAAAGAACAAAAATATACAAAATAATCAAAACCAAACTATAAAACACAGCAAGTCAGGAAGACTCTGTCCTTCCTCACACTCATAGAACTATGTAATCTATCCAGTTCATTTTACCTTTGTTGTTGCTGTTATATTCTTCTTTACATTCACATATACTATATTTTACATTTACATTCATGTTCATACACATACTTAAACCATAAAACTATAAATCCTATCATATAAACAATTTTCTATAATACACATATTTTCTAATGCACACTCTAATTTACACTTTGTTATAACGCGCACACACACACACACACACACACACATATATATATATATATATATATATATATATATATATATATATATACAGGGGTTAGACAATGAAACTGAAACACCTGTCATTTTAGTGTGGGAGGTTTCATGGCTAAATTAGACCAGCCTGGTGGCAAATATTCATTAATTGCACATTGCACCAGTAAGAGCAGAGTGTGAAGGTTCAATTAGCAGGTAAAAAGCACAGTTTTGCTCAAAACATTGCAATGCATACAACATTGTATCAGAGTTCAAAAGAGGACAAATTGTTGGTGCATGTCTTGCTGGCGCATCTGTGACCAAGACAAGTCTTTGTGATGTATCAAGAGCCACAGTATCCAGGGTAATGTCAGCATACCACCAAGAAGGACGAACCACATCCAACAGGATTAACTGTGGACGCAAGAGGAAGCTGTCTGAACGGGATGTTCGGGTGCTAACCCGGATTGTATCCAAAAAACGTAAAACCACAGCTGCCCAAATCACGGCATTCGCTTGGCCCAGGACTTGTGCTAGATGGGCCAAGGACTACTGAACCATTCTGGAGGACCATGTGCATCCAAAGGTTCAAACATTGTATCCTGAAGGCGGTGCAGTGTATCAGGATGACAATGCACAAATACACACAGCAAGACTGATGAAAGATTGGTTTGATGAACATGAAAGTGAAGTTGAACATCTCCCATGGCCTGCAAAGTCACCAGATCTAAATATTATTGAGCCACTTTGGGGAGTTTTGGAGGAGCGAGTCAGGAAACGTTTTCCTCCACCAGCATCACGTAGTGACCTGGCCACTATCCTGCAAGAAGTATGGCTTAAAATCCCTCTGACCACTGTTCAGGACTTGTATATGTCATTTCCAAGACGAATTGCCGCTGTATTGGCCGCAAAAGGAGGCCCCACACCATACTAATAAATGATTGTGGTCTAAAACCAAGTGTTTCAGTTTCATTGTCTAACCCCTGTATATATATATATATGTATATATGTATATACATATACACATATATACACATGTCATGCATACATACATACACACACATAGAGCCACATCCATATATATACATATATATCTATATCCATATCTACATATCCGTAACTAAACTTCAATAAACAATCATTTTAATTATGTTTTGAATGAAAACCTCTATGGTACATTTCATAATTTTTATTTTGATTTAATGATATTTACTTTTTTTTTTTTAAATCAGTCATCAATTTAATGCATTTTTACAGTGAATTCCAGCTTTCATGCCTGTATACATAACAGTTCTTTTATGGCTTTTTACTTTGCTTTAGGCAAACTAAAATTCCCTTCAGCTGCATGTCTGGTGACGTATTCATGATTCTCAGCAACAAAAGTAGGGTTTGTAAATTAAGTATAAGGTAGTTTGAATAGAGATACATTTCTAATAACAACAGTCAGTGAGTATAAAAGTCTGTCTTTGACCAATAACCAGTTTAGCTTTTTATGCATTGTTATGATATTTGTCCTTAAATCACACTTCAATATCGTTCGGGCAGCTCTATTTTGTATTTGTTGTAGTTTGTGTAACATCTCTCCGGGGGCGTTTGACCAAACAACTGGGCAGTAATCCAGTTGAGACAATATCAGTAATTGGATAATGATTGTGAGAATATTTTGAGTCATAAAAGTTGCATGTCTTCGTATAATTGTGATTCCTCTCAAGTTTTTGTTAACACTCTTTTTGGTTATGAACAATGTCTCAGAGTAGCAGTTAACGTGAAAAACTGGACTGAATGTTCAAATAAAAAAATTGGGGTGTTCCTTAAATCTTAGATTCTGTACTGTACCGTCTTCTTCCGTTTATCTGGGGTCGGGTCACGGGGCCACAGCCACCAGCTTATCCGGGGGGCTCCCAAGGCATTCCCAGGCCAGCCAGGAGACGTAGTCCCTCCAGCGTGTCCTGGGTCTCCCCCGGGGTCTCGTCCTGGTGAGACGTGCCTGGAACTCCTCACCAGGGAGGTGTCCAGGAGGCGTCCTGACCAGATGCCCGAGCCTCCTCATCTGGCTCCTCTGGATGTGAAGGAGCAGCGGCTCTACTTTGAGTCCCTCCCAGGTGACAGAGCTCCTCACCCCCCCCCCTATCTCTAAGGGAGAGCCCGGCCACCCTGCAGAGGAACCTCATTTGGGCTGCTTGTACCTGCGATCTCGTCCTTTCGATCACGACCCACTGCTCATGGCCATAGGTGAGGGTAGGAACGTAGATGGACCGGTTGTTGAATTTCCGCTCCATCCTTCCCTCACTCACTCCCAAAACAAGACCCCAAGATACTTGAACTCCACCATCTGGGGCAAGACCTCACCCCCGACTGGGAGAGGACACTCCACCCTTTTCCGGTTGAGGACCATGAGGATTTGGAGGTGCTGATTTTCATCCCATCCCAGTAGATATTTTATTTAGAGCAAAACATATTTGACAGAAAGATTCATACTGACAAGCTTTTTAAAATTTTCTGCACAAAATGAGCTCATGTCAAATGTGATGGTTCTGCAGGTCTCAATGCTGACATCGTCTCTAACGTGATTAGTTCTAAAAGAGATGTCCTTGAGAGGCAGAGCCTCTCAGAACTGAACATTGGTACAGACCCTTCAATCTGTGAAAGAGCATATAAAAAGACCATGGAAAACTTAAAAAACAATTAATGCTCCTCAACACCAAATTGTAAAGGATTTGCAACTCTGGTGAATAACATCATCTCCAGATTCAGAGATTGTGGAGATGTCTCTGTGTGTAAGGGGACAAGGCTGAAGACCTTTATTGGATGCCCATGCTCTTCAAGCCCCCAGACAACACTGCAGCACTCATCAGAATGATTGTGGCATTGACACTGTCACCCTTCTGAGGTCATGCAAAGCAAAACTCGACGTTCTTGTTTGCAAGACACTGCATCCTCCAAGCTAAGAGGAGGGAGACCTTCGAGTATGCTATTATCAGCCTTCAGTTCTAAAGCCTGCATATGTGATGGTTTGGGGTGCGTTACTGCATATGATACAAGCAGCTTTCATGGAGGTTTTAGAGAACAGTTGCTCCCGTCCAGATGACGTCTCTGTCAGGGAAGACTTTGTAAATGTCACAAGATAATCCTGAACTACGTGCTCCATTAACCACAGCAGCATGGCTAAAAACAGAAGAGGAGTCTGGCCGCTGAACTGGCCCGCCTGCAGTCCAGAGTCCGGCCGCTGAACTGGCCCGCCTGCAGTCCAGAGTCCGGCCGCTAAACTGGCCCGCCTACAGTCCAGAGTCCGGCCACTAAACTGGCCCGCCCGCAGTCCAGAGTCCGGCCGCTGAACTGGCCCACCTGCAGCCCAGAGTCCGGCCGCTAAACTGGCCCGCCTGCAGTCCAGAGTCCAGCTGCTGAACTGGCCCGCCTGCAGTCCGGAGTCCGGCCGCTAAACTGGCCCACCTGCAGTCCAGAGTCCTGCCGCTAAACTGGCCCGCCTGCAGTCCAGAGTCCGGCCGCTAAACTGGCCCTCCTGCAGTCCACAGTCCGGCCGCTGAACTGGCCCGCCTGCAGTCCAGAGTCCGGCCGCTAAACTGGCCCGCCTGCAGTCCAGAGTCCGGCCGCTGAACTGGCCCGCCTGCAGTCCAGAGTCCGGCCGCTAAACTGGCCCGCCTGCAGTCCAGAGTCCGGCCACTGAACTAGCCCGCCTGCAGTCCAGAGTCCGGCCACTAAACTGGCCCGCCTGCAGTCCGGAGTCCGGCCGCTAAACTGGCCCTCCTGCAGTCCACAGTCCGGCCGCTGAACTGGCCCGCCTGCAGTCCAGAGTCCGGCCGCTAAACTGGCCCGCCTGCAGTCCAGAGTCCGGCCGCTGAACTGGCCCGCCTGCAGTCCAGAGTCCGGCCGCTAAACTGGCCCGCCTGCAGTCCAGAGTCCGGCCGCTGAACTAGCCCGCCTGCAGTCCAGAGTCCGGCCACTAAACTGGCCCGCCTGCAGTCCAGAGTCCGGCCGCTGAACTGGCCCGCCTGCAGTCCGGAGTCCGGCCGCTAAACTGGCCCGCCTGCAGTCCAGAGTCCGGCCGCTGAACTGGTCTGCCTGCAGTCCAGAGTCCGGCTGCTGAACTGACCCGCCTGCAGTCCAGAGTCCGGCCGCTGAACTGACTCGCCTGTAGTCTAGAGTCCGGCTGCTGAACTGACCTGCCTGCAGTCCGGAGTCCGGCCACTGAACTGGCCCGCCTGCAGTCCAGAGTCCGGCCGCTGAACTGACTCGCCTGCAGTCCAGAGTCCGGCCGCTGAACTGGCCCACCTGCAGTCCAGAGTCCGGCCGCTGAACTGGCCCACCTGCAGTCCGGAGTCCGGCTGCCGAATTGGCCTGCCTGCAGTCCGGAGTCTGGCCGCTGAACTGGCCCGCCTGCAGTCCAGAGTCCGGCCGCTGAACTGGCCCGCCTGCAGTCCAGAGTCCGGCCGCTAAACTGGCCCGCCTACAGTCCAGAGTCCGGCCACTAAACTGGCCCGCCCGCAGTCCAGAGTCCGGCCGCTGAACTGGCCCACCTGCAGTCCAGAGTCCGGCCGCTAAACTGGCCCGCCTGCAGTCCAGAGTCCAGCCGCTGAACTGGCCCGCCTGCAGTCCAGAGTCCGGCCGCTAAACTGGCCCGCCTGCAGTCCAGAGTCCGGCCGCTGAACTGGCCCGCCTGCAGTCCAGAGTCCGGCCGCTAAACTGGCCCGCCTGCAGTCCAGAGTCCGGCCGCTGAACTAGCCCGCCTGCAGTCCAGAGTCCGGCCGCTAAACTGGCCCGCCTGCAGTCCAGAGTCCGGCCGCTAAACTGGCCCACCTGCAGTCCAGAGTCCGGCCACTAAACTGGCCCGCCTGCAGTCCGGAGTCCGGCCGCTAAACTGGCCCTCCTGCAGTCCACAGTCCGGCCGCTGAACTGGCCCGCCTGCAGTCAGAGTCCGGCCGCTAAACTGGCCCGCCTGCAGTCCAGAGTCCGGCCGCTGAACTGGCCCGCCTGCAGTCCAGAGTCCGGCCGCTAAACTGGCCCGCCTGCAGTCCAGAGTCCGGCCGCTGAACTGGCCCGCCTGCAGTCCAGAGTCCGGCCACTAAACTGGCCCACCTGCAGTCCAGAGTCCGGCCGCTAAACTGGCCCGCCTGCAGTCCAGAGTCCGGCCGCTGAACTGGCCCGCCTGCAGTCCGGAGTCCGGCCGCTAAACTGGCCCGCCTGCAGTCCAGAGTCCGGCCGCTGAACTGGTCTGCCTGCAGTCCAGAGTCCGGCTGCTGAACTGACCCGCCTGCAGTCCAGAGTCCGGCCGCTGAACTGACTCGCCTGTAGTCTAGAGTCCGGCTGCTGAACTGACCCGCCTGCAGTCCGGAGTCCGGCTGCTGAACTGACCCGCCTGCAGTCCGGAGTCCGGCCACTGAACTGGCCCGCCTGCAGTCCAGAGTCCGGCCGCTGAACTGACCCGCCTGCAGTCCAGAGTCCGGCCGCTGAACTGGCCCACCTGCAGTCCAGAGTCCGGCCGCTGAACTGGCCCACCTGCAGTCCGGAGTCCGGCTGCCGAATTGGCCTGCCTGCAGTCCGGAGTCTGGCCGCTGAACTGGCCCGCCTGCAGTCCATCTTTCACCAATTAAAACCATCTGAATGGAAACTTGATGCCCAGACATCTTCAAAGTGTTTTGAAAAGAAGAGAAGTGCTGCACCGTGGTAAACAAGCCTCCTCTGCAAACAATTATCACAAGACCTGCAGCAAACATCACATTTGACACGAGCTTGTGCATAAAATTGTATAATCTTAGTTGACATATTTGTGGGAAGTCTGTTCTGATGTGAATAAAGTATCAGCTTTTGTAATTTGAAGGTTTTCAGTTTTATTTAGTTCAAAACATCCCAACTTTTCTAGAATTCGAGTTTTAGTCCAAAGTAAACATGTAACGTAAAACCGAAATGAAAAGCCAGAGACCAAACTCCTCAGCATGAGGTTATGTGTGTGTGTGTGGGTGGTGTGTATGGGGATGTTTTGCCATCTGATGGATGAATATAATCTTGATACGCATTCATTTCTTACGGCAGTCGCTTTCGACCTGGACCACCACAGGTGCAACAAGGTTGAATAAAATGCTCAATGTTAAATGGAAGTGGTGAAAATCACTTTTTTTTGTTGAAGTGCACAGTGTGGAGGATATTGTACGGCATTGAGGCAATCAGATGAAAAAAGCAACATTTTTGTGAATGTTTTTAGTTGTAAATCGGTCAGATTTGACCTGAAAACGACAGGAGGGTTAATTAATACAACATTGGCTAAGTTAGAGAAAGTCAGTGTTGCTAAGTCAAAATATTTTCCAGTTTAAGAATTAATATAAAATGACAGCATTTAGAAAATGCTGCTATAGAGCCGAGCTATCATCTCTGAAGCAGCAGAAATATCTGAGTAAAAAACAAATTTCATTCTCCAAAAGTTTAACGACATAAATGGAGTTTCAGAGCTACTTCCAACATCCTTGGCCACAAAAGTGAACATCTGAAAATTGGCTTAATAAAATGCAAATTAATGCAGTTTTGCATCCACCACTTGTGTGTGAAGATTAAAGGTTGCTTCATTAAGATAAATCAAGATAAACTCCCCAGTAAAAGTAACTCTCCAGCTCTCGGAGCTCCTGCCAGAACTGAAGGAGAGAACAAAACTGAGCCCACTCCTGTACTTTTTCTCACTCCATTTTGGATGTCTGCATATGTTCTTAGTTTATGTTTATTACTTTTGTTTTTTTTTTTTTTTTCATTATTTATGACAGTCCGTGAATATATTCATTTTTTTGTTTTTACATGTCAGAAATAAATACTCAAATCTAATCAAGCAAAGAAGAAAATCTGCCCAAGTTCAGTAAAACAGCTTTAAACATATCACTTTTAGCTTGATCCTGCCAGAAAGAAGAAAGTTAAAAATGTATTTACCAATTACCTTACTTTTAGATGTTGTGCTTGAGTTGATTAGATATGAATTTATTAGTTACAGCTCCTTTCAAGTATTCGTCGCCTTTGGTAGTTTTGTGATTTTGCTGTTCCAACCTGGAGTTAAAGTGTATACAGTGGGTACAGGAAGTATTCAGACCCCTTTAAACTTTTCACTCTTTGTTTCATTGCAGCCATTTGTTAAAATAATAAATAAAAAAAAGTTCATTTTATTTCTCATAAATGCACACTCAGCACCTTATCTTGACAGAAAAAACAGGAATGTAGAAATGTTTGCAAATTTATAAAAAAAAAAACTGAAATATCACATGGTCATAAGTATTCAGAGCCTTTGCAGTGACTCATATTTAACTCACATGCTGTCCATTTCTTCTGATCCTCCTTGAGATGGTTCTACTCCTTCATTGGAGTCCAGCTGTGTTTAATTAAACTGATTGGACTTGATCAGGAAAGACACACACCTGTCTATATAAGAGCTTCCAGCTCACAGTGCATGTCAGAGCAAATGAGGATCATGAGGTGGAAGGAATTGTCCAAGGAGCTCAGAGACAGAATTGTGGCGAGACACAGATCTGGACGAGGTTACAAAAGAGTTTCTGCAGCACTAAAGGTTCCTAAGAGCACGGTGGCCTCCATAGTCCTTTAATGGAAGAAGTTTGGGACGAGCAGAACTCTTCCTAGACCCGGCCGTCCAGCCAAACTGAGCAATGGTGGGAGAAGAGCCTTGGTGAGAGAGTTAAGAAGAAGCCAAAGATCACTGTGGCTGAGCTCCAGAGATGCAGTAGGGAGATGGAGAAAGTTCCACAAAGTCAGTATCACTGCAGCCTCCACCAGTCGGGGCTTTATGGCAGAGTGGCCCGATGGAAGCCTCTCCTCAGTGCAGACATATGAAAGCCCGCATAGAGTTTGTAAAAAACACATGAAGGACTCCCAGACTGAGAGAAATAAGATTCTCTGGTCTGATGAGACCAAGATTGAACTTTTTGGAGTTAATTCTAAGCGGTATGTGTGGAGAAAACCAGGCCCTGCTCATCACCTGCCCAATACCATCCCAACAGTGAAGCATGGTGGTGGCAGCATCATGGTACGGGGTGTTTTTCAGCTGCAGGGACAGGACGACTGGATACGGTTGAAGGACTGAGCAAAGTACTGAATACTTATGACCATATCATATTTAAGTTTTTCTTTTTTAATAAATGTTCCTGCAGCATTGAAAAATGTGTGTAGCTTGTACAGTAACTATAAATACCAGTACTTCTAAACAGTAGTATAATTATAGTTATTATATTATGATTTTCATAATAATCATAGTAATCATTATATGTATAATTATATGTGTTTGGCCTAATATTTATATAATAATTATTCTTTTATTATTAGCATCTTTGATTGTTGTCATAATCTCTATTTTATTGACTTTTATTCATCAGTTTTAATTGGTTTAATTGTACTTAATGAAATTATACAGCTTGATAAAGTACAAAAATGGAGCAGGGAACTGGCCCCCCCCTTCCCTTTTTATCTGCAGGTCGCTTCGTCTGTCAGTGTGTATGTCCATTGCGAGAGAGCTTAAGAATTAGAGATGTGTCATGCTCAGAGGAGCGACAAGCTTTGTACCCTTTTAAGTACAAATTGGTACCTCTATTTTTTTTTTGAGTGTGTATACAAGAAGAATTGTTTTGGTTTCAAGGGTAGTGAAGATAAAGAACCACTCACGCTCACTCCTGACCTCAGTGACCAATTAACCTAGCATGCATGTTTTAACGGAGGTTGTTAACATAACTAAAACAAAAAATGCAAGCTCCACACAGGCAAGCTACTGTTCAATCGCCGGAGGCTCGTACCAGCAACCTTTTTACTGTTCAACCATGGTGCTATCAGGGCTTTGACTTTTGCCCAGGAATCCAATTCCAAGTTCGTTTGTTTGTTTTTTTCATATAGAAGTTTGAATATATTCGAACATTTATTAATAATAATTTAATCATTAAATTTGTATTGACATCAACTTGGAGTTGTACATGTTTTGGCCACCAGAGGGCAGTGCAGCTCTATCAATGTCAACTACGTGCACAAAAGGCTTTTCCAAGTATTTGCGTGCGTTAAAATTGTTATTAATGAGCAAACAACATAATTCAGTGTTGTAGTGAAGATGTAACGAGCAGAAGATGCTGTTACGACAGTTAACGCTCCGTTGGTCCCGATTCTCAACTTCACCACATGTGAAAGATACAGACGATCACTTCCAGTTCAGAACTGTCACAATACAATCTGGACAGAAACGGCATTTTATACGTGCCGTTTTTTTAATACCTGCCTCGCATCATCGTGGACGATGTCCACCGGATTTATCATAAACACCCAGCGACGTCTGCAATACAGAGAAAAGTGCTCCATGTAGATAAATGACCCATTTGTTTGGGTGAATGTGGATATGTGATCACTATGATTCGTACAGTTAGGAAGTATATGTGGGAATATGAACTTTTGGTAGTTTTTAAAATTATATCATCATATCTATACTTCTGTTTTATAAAAAAAAAAAAAAAAAACTATCACTATGACGTCAAGTATTTCACAGGACTACAAAGGTTGCCATTATATCTGTCATAATGTTTACAAGTAAAAAACTAATTGGGCATAAAAATTCAATGAGCACTTAGCTGAGTTCAAAGGGCGTCAGTTGAAATGTAGATGTGTTTATCATGAATATAGCTGTGAAATAACAGATAATAAAACCAATGAGTACTTAGAAATGAGTTTTATTAAGTGTTTTGATCAACTACTCTGCCATAAAAAGGACTGAAATGAATTTAAAAGCTTTATCATCCTATTTTTTTTCAAAAGCTGCTTACAAAAGAAAAGTTTCATACTCTAAAGATGGCTTTAAATGAAAGATATTCGTTGCCCTTTACTAATGCAGCAGTTGAAGGGGTAAAGGGGGCTGAACTTTAATCCCTATGGTGAAAACTGCACTTTGAGAAAGCTTAGCCAATAAATCTGTAGGAGGGTCCTCTCTTCTGTTGGCAGCTGTTGTGATTTTACAACCTTTTGCTCTCAGTCGTCGTTCACAGCAGCGTGCTGCATTAAAGACTACATGCTGAGTGTTTACTGCATGTTTTAACTTTTCAATTATGACACTTTGACATCTGGTTTGGTTATAAGGGGATTAAAAAACTGTTAGTGACTTTTAAAAAACAAATATATACTATATATTTATATGTATATATATATATATATATATATATATATATATATATATATATATATATATAAAGACCTATATCATGATAATTAAAACATTCTTAATAAGAATTTTTAATTACCTTTGTCTCATTTAAAATGATATTGCAGTAATCTGCAGTAAACACTCAGCATGCGTCCGCTCGTGCAGCACGCTGCTGTGAACAAAGATTAACTGATGTTAGCACAACAAACTTGTTTATTTTAGTTATGGTTATGATATTCTGAGCAGCTGAGCAACTACACCTTACATAGAGGTGGAGGCAGTGGGTGGACAGGACTTTATCAGGGGGTCCATAGACTAAAGCCCGTTTTGTGCTGGGAAGCGGTAATCGTGCAGTCTTTGTCCTTTATTATTTAATTTGAGCAGCATTTCTAATCCCATCTCCTTTTTCAGTTTACAGTTTTTCAGGTTTTGTGTTTATGCCTTAGTTGTGAACAATACAACTTTTACTCCACCTTTTCCACCTGAAACCAGGTGTTTGCGTTTGTGTCCTTGGGCAAGACACTTAACCCTCCTTGCCTTCGGTGAGGGCCTCGCTGGTGTATGAATGCGTGCAAATGTTCTGGTGGTGGTCGGAGGGGCCGTAGGCGCGAAGTGGCTGCTACGCTTCCGTCATCACCACGTATGAATGAGGAGTGAAAGCGTATTGGACCTACTTTGAGTGCCCTGCAAGAAAAAGCGCAATAGGGGATTATCACGCTTACCGGAAGTTGCCGTCTTTTGACACTTCCTCTTCCGGGCCATGTTAACGACAGCCGTTCCTGCTCTGTTATACTGTTTAAATCGGATAAACTCCAAACATACTTAAGTTTTCATTCCAGACTGAAGTGATACTGGATCAAAAGCTGGATCAAAGCGATCGATTTGCCGCGGTGAAGGGCCGAACTTTATAATAAAACACACGTTTGTTTGTCGCCGGTGGGGCACGACACCGGCACTTCACAGCATGCTAGCATTAGCCAGCTAATGTTTACTGACGTGCTTAACATTGTGCGTCTTAAAACACACAAACATCTGAAAATCGGGTCTGTACCTCCCCGTTTCCAGTGGAACAACTGGGGACTGCCAAGAAAGGAGACGCTTTCAGATGCTTGTGTGTTTTCAGCCGCACAAAGTTAGGCACGTTATCGAGCTGGCTAATGCTAACCTGCTAACACGACTGCGCAGTCTGCCGGCCACAAACAAACGTGTGTCGTTTTATTATAAAGTTCGGTCCTTCACCGCGGCGAATCGGTCGTTTTAATCCACTTCTTCCTCAGCATCACTTCAGTCTGGAATGAAAACTTGGCATTGGCGTTTATCCGATTTACAAAGTTTAACAGAGTAGTAGCTGGCGGACTATTGTTAGCAGGTTAGCATTAGCCAGCTTGATGACGTGCCTAACTTTGTGCGGCTGAAAACACACAAGCATCTGAAAGCGTCTCCTTTCTTGGCAGTCCCCAGTTGTTCCACTGGAAACGGGGAGGTACAGACCCGATTTTCAGATGTTTGTGTGTTTTAAGACGCACAATGTTAAGCACGTCAGTAAACATTAGCTGGCTAATGCTAGCATGCTGTGAAGTGCCGGTGTCGTGCCCCACCGGCGACAAACAAACGTGTGTTTTATTATAAAGTTCGGCCCTTCACCGCGGCAAATCGATCGCTTTGATCCAGCTTTTGATCCAGTATCACTTCAGTCTGGAATGAAAACTTAAGTATGTTTGGAGTTTATCCGATTTAAACAGTATAACAGAGCAGGAACGGCTGTCGTTAACATGGCCCGGAAGAGGAAGTGCCAAATGTTTCAACTTCCGGAAACCGGAACGCGGAAGCGTGATAATCCCCTATATAAATCTAATCCATTATTATTACCTTTTTATAAAAAGTATCGAAAAGTATCGAAATACGAAATGGTATCGGTATCGAAACAGAAATTTGGTGTCGTGACAACCCTAAAATGGACAGAAGAGATTTTTTGTTTTGTAGACTGCTGAGTCATGAATAGAACAAGCAGCCTTGGCTTGAGCTTATATCTTTTTTGGTAAATTATTAGTTTGTGAAATAATCTATTTTTTTTCTGGTATTGTAATGTTTTCATTTACCAAAATAAAGCTAATCAATCAATTTAAAGTTCACTGCCATACAGCCTATAAAGTGAATATTTCTAGGCTGAACAGTTGAGTCATAATTGATGTAAATGGAGTGAATATGTATATTATGAAATATCTATGTTTGGAAATGGACCCATCGAAGTCGCAGTAAACAAGACTTTCTTCTCCACACGTCCGACAACTTCAGATTACCTAAAGATCTTTACAGAGTGTCAAGGGCTGGTATGTTGTCTTACTGCTGGTATAATTTTCCGCCTGCTGGACATCCAGTTTACACACAGTGGTGGGCTTTGCTGTGGTGCACGAGGCAGCAGTGAGGAGATCAGAGAGCATGCTGCAGCTGGTATTTCAAAGTGCAGGGGGGTCAGCAGCAGCACTCAGATCTTTGTCAGCCTCCTGTACGGAGATAAATGAAAGCCCAGTGAACACGAGATATGATTTCAGTCTAGCTGTCGCTCACATTTAATCCTGGTTGTCTGCAATTTAGACCATTTTAGTTCAGGCTGTTTCATCCTCATTACTTGGAACTACTTCTTTTTTTGTTTTTAACCCACTTTTAGTTTGTGAAAACACTATAAAAGAAATTTTAAAAAGGACAACATGTGAGTACATGATTGAGTTAAGAAATGATGATGTTGAAAACACAAAGGTTGTAAGCAAACAGCCTGTTCAAGGCAACGGAGAGAGACGTGGGTGGAAACGTTCCTTTTGGTATTTAGCGCTTCATCACCCATTAGTATTTAAAAAAATGGACATGCATGTTTGTTTGGTTTTTTTTAATTCCTGCCTCTGGTTCCTTTAATTTTATATTTAGGAGTTAACATACTTTTCATGATTTTAAGTGAAAATAGGAGGAGTTGGTAGTAATCAACATGTAACAGCATTGGATATAAGAATCTTGTTCTTAAAGTAGTGCAGTGCAAGAAGAAAAATACTTTAGCTTGTTGAGACTAATGTCTGTTCTGAGGTGAAAATGTTCTCTATGAGTCATTCGTCCTTCATGCTGTTTGTAAGGGCAGTGATAAGAAAAGATTGTTGAGAGGTTTATTTAAAGGTAAACAGGTTGTTTGTCGAAAGGATATGAGCAAACAACCTTGGTCAGTTTGATTGGAGGACCTGTTAATTTGCGGGCTAACACAGAAACCCTGAAGGAACCAGCAGGAGATGATTTAATTCTGTGACGTGGTGCATTACAGTGCATGAAAGTCCCGACCAGGCCAGACCAGCTGGCACCAACACCATTCCAAGTACCGCAAATCACCATTCAAGTGCTCAGTTTGAACTGCAACGAGTCTTCTGACCATGTCTCCACATCTACTGTAGATACACTGGGTCTCGTTCATGAAACGTTAGTAAATTTACGAACAGATTTACTCGTAAAGGCCTACTCCACTAAAAACTTAGTCCGGATTCACGTGAAATTGTGTTCAGGAAACTCAGATTTGATCGTAAACATGTGTGTAGATCATGAATGCCAAACGATCGGAAATCGACAGCACGCCCCCGATAATCAGTTGTTTGCATAAATCTCCACCCATGAATCAGCAATGAGCTCCATAAAAGGAGGTTAATGGAGCTTACCTGTCAGTCACCGCACATGCAGAAAGAGAGAGCGAGAGAAGAACTTCCCTGAAGCAGAGAGAGATTATTTTCAGTGAAGTTGAGTTTTTTTTAAAAAAGAAAAAAACATTTTATTTTAATCAATTCATCAGTTAGCAGTGGTGCGACGGGGACGGGCAAACAAAAGCCTGGAAGGAATAACAGACGCAGTTCATGCGGTCTCTGCTGTCCTCATGCCCGAGGCAAACAGAAACATTTATCAACTGAATCTGTTCATAACTAATGTAATAGTGGGCAATATGAATTGAAATTGTAATTTACAACAGGGACAAGCATTATTTATATGTGTTTGCAAATTTACACAAGCACTACACACAGTTTGATAGTAGCTACTAACAGATTGGAGCTACTAAAATGTTGATGAATGCGAGATTCACATAAATTTACATCTACTAACAGTTTACACACAAATTCGCTCTGCTCACGTTTCATTAATGAGACCCAATGTGTTGCTTCCATGTGATTGTATGACAGCGATGCCCAAGTCCGGTCCTGGACCTGCTATTCTGCCATTTTTAGAACATGCACTCAACAAAACTCCTGTATCAAATGGCTAATTCTCCATGCACCTGTCAATCACATCAGCACAATACTGATTTTACACTTCAGTGTTTAGACTCCAGTGTTGTTTAACATACACGACTAATACACACTCAGAGCCACAGTGCTAGCAGTGACTGACAAGTGATAACTGGAAGTATGATGTATCATAGATCAGACAAAATGATGTCCAAGTGATTTGTGTGAAATAAGACGATGTTTGTCCTTTCTACCAGGATCAGTGTTTGACCATTTAAAACAAAAGCAAACGCATAAAAACACATAAAAACGAACAAAAACTGACTAATTTAAATGCACTGAAATGGACGTTCAAGCAGCGAATGTCCAAGTGTTCTGGGTTAGCTGTGCACACTGTGATTGGCTCATCGCGTTTGGGGGCATCATTTAGCCATAGGTCAATTCTATATTTCCCACCTGGCAACACTGGTGGGGGCCCAACTTCCCGCAGGTCACATTCTGGTGTCATTGACAGGGTCCATGTAGCACTAATGGGTCCATTGATTCCTAATTGGTGATAGACTGTGCGGAGCTTGAGGACGTGCTTGTGAAAAGAGAGGGAGACGTGACAGTGTGCGGTCCTGTCTCTATGCCTCTGATTGATCACGTGCCCTGGCTACTTGGCCACAGTGATATCCCTTTGGCTAACAGGTTAGCGCACGTGACTCTCACCCGGGAGTCTGAGGGTTGAATCCTGCCTGGGTCCTCCTTGTGTACCAGCCACATTTGTTTTAACACAAACATGCTCGACCAGCTTAACCCCAGTAACATGTTAGCTGCAACCATTAGCTGTAAGCATTTGAAAATGCCCGTTGTCCTCACATCTCTATTTTTGCCTTCCCTGTAGACTGCCTGTAAGAGGAGGGGGGGGATGTGTTATGTAGCAGAACAACTGTTCCTTACCTCAGCAATATAGCGGGAAATGGAAGAGGTGGACTGGAACCGAGGTGTCTGTGTTCCCTATTTGTTCTGATACAGTCAGATATGCAGTGCAGGAGGAAACTTACACAGAATGGCCACATCTGACCTATTAGTCACAGACTGACCACCTGCATGGATCATTATGTGTGATGGATATGTAGGCCACTGTGATGAGTGTGGGGTGAACAGTGTGGTGTGGCCTTCTCGCTGTAAATGTATTCATCCAAGCAAAGAAAAAAAATGTTAACATTTCAAAAGTAGCTCAGGGCTTGCTGTCTTATCTCTCCATTTCTCTGCCAAATTGTCCTTTTGCCATCCGCCTGTCTGTGGCCTGATATGGCACCTTGTAAGGTGGCCTAAAGTAAGAGTGCATTTGAAGTGTCTGACTGATAATGAGCGGCAGCCTGGATCTCGCAGCCAGACCTGGCAGGTCCAGGTTCTGTCAGGCTGGAGCAGTAATCATCCTGTTGGTTTAAATCCACTTCATGTCAGTCGCGCAAGACCCTGCCAGCTTACAGGAGGCGAAAACCTGCTGCGGTAGCAGATGTTGAGGAAATGATATGTTTGCTTCTTCTTTAATGGAGACTCTGTGATACTTGAGCCCCCCTCCGCCAGCATGGACGGAAGTGCCAGATCTCCTGACCCCTTCCGCTGTGAAAGGAATGAGGGGTGACGGTCAAAGGAAGTTTATTTCAGTTTTGGGGCCCAGCATGGACAGGCATTTCTGGCCTTAGCTACACAAATTCAGAGAGGTTGGTGTGTGGAAGTGTTTCTGAAGCTGTGGGCTTAAATTAAAAGGTTTGATTTCATTCAGTCTCTGATCTTTTTGTGATCTGATAGTGGGAATATGAACATTTTTTATTCAAAATAAAAAATGTTCTTTTTGTTAGCAAGTTTATACACTTGTGTGCAAAAGTGTTTTACCCTTCTTGATTTCTTATTTTTTTGCATGTTTGTCACACATATCTTTCAGACAATCAAACAAATTTAAATATTAGACAAAAATAACACAAGTAAACACAAAAGGGAGTTTTTAAATGAAAATTTTTATTAGTAAGGGGAAAAAAAAAATCCAAAACATAAATTAGCCATCATGCTGCCATCCAAAGTAATTTAGGAACAAATGAGAAACAAAGTCATTGAGATCTATCAGTCTGGAAAAGGTTCCAAAGCCATTTCTAAAGCTTTGGGACTCCAGAGAACCACAGTGAGAACCATTATCCACAAATGGTGAAAACATGGAACAGTGGTGAACCTTCCCAGGAGGGGCCGGCCGACCAAAATGACCCCAAGAGCACAGCGACGACTCATCCAAGAGGTCACAAAAGACCCCAGAACAACATCCAAGAACTGCAGGCCTCACTTGCCTCAATGAAGGTCAGTGTTCATGACTCCCCCATCAGAAAGAGACTGGGGGGCAAAAATGGCTGCATGGCAGAGTTCCAAGACCAAAACCACTGCTGAGCAAAAAGAACATAAAGGCTCGTCTCAGTTTAGCCAGAAAGCATCTTGATGATCCCCAAGACTTTTGGGGAAAATACTCTGTGGACTGACGAGACAAAAGTGGAACTTTCTGGAAGGTGGAGGTCCCATTACATCTGGCGTAAAAGTAACACGGCATTTCAGAAAAGGAACATCATAGCAACAGTAAAATATGGTGGTGGTAGTGTGATGGTCTGGGGCTGTTTTGCTGCTTCAGGACCTGGAAGACTTGCTGTGGTAAATGGAACCATGAATTCTGCTTCTACCAAAAAATCCTGAAGGAGAACGTCCGGCCATCTGTTGGTGACCTCAAGCTGAAGAGCACTTGGGTTCTGCAGCAGAACAATGATCCAGAACACACCAGCAAGTCCACCTCTGAATGGCTTAAGAACAACAACATGAAGACTTTGGAGTGGCCTAGTCAAAGTCCCCACCTGAATCCCATTGAGATGCTGTGGCATGACCTTAAAAAGGCGGTTCATGCTGGAAAAGCCTCCAATGTGGCTGAATTACAACAATTCTGCAAAGATGAGTGGAACAAAATTCCTCCACAGCGCTGTAGAAGACTCACTGCCAGTTATCACAAACGCTTGATTGCAGTTGTTGCTGCTAAGGTGGAACAACCAGTTATTAGGTTTAGGGGAAGATCACTTTTTCACACAGGGACATGGAGGTTTGGATTTGTTTCTTCCCTTCATAATGAAAATCTTCATTTAATTTAATTTTGTGTTTTCTTGTCTTATCTTTGTGTAATATTTATATTTGTTTGATCTGAAACAAATAAGTGTGACAAACATGCAAAAAAAAAAAAAAATCACACAACTGTATGTTGGTCTTATCTGGGTGTTTCACTGAGTCACTTATAGTATGTTTCTTTATTGTAAGACGGCAAAACTAAAAGAAAAGAAAAGGATTTCTCTTTATTTCCTGATGATGTGAAGGGGACCACCTGGCAGAAAATATGAAAAGGGGCTAAAATTCATTCATTTCAGCAAAGGGCAGCTTCTCCATCTTATCCAATGCTGAATTTTAAGCTACATCTCGTGTTTATTTAAATTCATATTCGGACAATAACTTGGTTGTGTTATTCGTAAAAATTCACAAAATAATTTTAAGCCTCAAATTTGTCAAATAAGCGCTCTCTTGTCTAATCAGCCTCAGTACAAATCAATGTTATTCACAAGAAAAGCAGTAAATCAGCTTCCCAAAAAGCGAAACTGTAAAATAACAGCATTTTTGGTCAATTATACACCAAAATGTACCACTGATTATACTCAGTGTTTGTACAAAGTCTGCACACATCTGTCAGTATCTGATTTAAGCTAAAAGTTGCCTTTGGAAGCAATTCAGATCTTTTTCTGTGTGTAGTTCAATCTTTGACAAAGGGAATGCAGAATACAAAAGCTCTTTGAACATTCTGCATTTAGTTTGGTTTTTTAAAATAATGACAGCCGAGTAAAATGTACAACGTTTCCTTCTGAACTACATTTGACTTTAACAACATAAACTAGAAATATCCACAGTCAACATAATAAATCTCAGTTAATTTTTCATTATGTGACGATAACTCAATTGTTGCTCTCCATCACTCCACCCTGATTTTTTTCCTCGGTCTACAAGGAAAATAGCTGTTTAAAAGGCTTATTTTTCTACATTTGCACGCTCCTGCATTCCACTAACTTTCTAAGGTTTTTAATTTTATGCTTTATCCTCTGTTTAAACTAGACTTCACTGACAGAAAACAGCTGAGACCGCCCTTTATTCGGCACTATGAGGTTTGATTTGATTTATCATGCATGGCGACATGCAGAAACTAACACAAACACAGACACATTACAAAAGAAACGTGATTCTGGTTTGTGTGTTTTATAATGTTTCTTTCGCTGCTGCTGCAGCATTGTAGAATTTCATGGTCTTAACTTTTCTGGTGGAACAAATTCTGCTTCAAGGATACGTTTTCCTTCTCAATTTTCCCTGTGAATATTCACTTTTTGACTACATATATGGCCTTCTTTCGTTTTCCTGGATTATGAATAAGAAGGAAAATAACGATTCTGAGTAAAACAGGGAGCTACTGTAGGAGATTCTAATGGGAGACAGATAAAATCATCATCATTATCCCTCCTAAATGATGAATAAAAGAGACTACCTCAAAAAAATTTATTTCAGTGCGCGCGCACTGCAGTATCGATACCATGGCACATTAGTATCATATCCAGATGCAGCGTTTGAGTATCGATACTTTTCGGAATATCGATTTTTTTTTTCAACCCTACGGCAGAGTAGGCACTGAACGCTTAGAGCAGCAACAGAACTTTAAATTAAAACTAAAGCTACATGCTACCAATGACACAGCTATAAATAACATTGATTCGTCCCGTTACATACTTCATATTTATTACTACAATTTGAATTCTATTGTTTTGTATTCTTGCAGGCCACAAGTCTGAAAAATGAAACCAACAGTAAAGGGGGGAACTGTGTGTTTCTGAACCCTTAAGCCAGTTCACTACGTCTGTAGCTCAGGTTGGAAAAGCAGTCGTCTTTCAGGTGGATGGTTGGGGGATCAATTCCAGGCTTCCCCAAACTACATGCCGATGTGTTCTTGGGCAAGACACTGAATCCCATGTTGCCTCCCAATGTGCCCATCAGGGTATAAATGTGTGTGTGTGACTGCAGTGTAAAGCACTTTGAGTTTGTCAGTATGACTAGAAAAACGCTACATAAGTACAGTCCATTTACTACTGAAGATCCTACTGTATATCTCCTTTTTAGCCCGACAGCAGCAGGTTTTTGAGCAATCATATTTATGACTGTGCTACATGCACTAATATTTATTTGCATGCACGTGAATTGTGAATTCAACGTGAAGAGGTCTGCAACCTGTGGCTCCTGAGCTGCAGTTGTAGGGCTGAGTAATATGGCCTAACATTAATATCATGATATATTGAGCAGTTCACCTCGGTAACGGTAAATGAAGGATAACTGGTGATAGACTGGATGGGATGGAATCACGTGACGACAGATGTACATGTAGCTCAGCAACATGAGCACAGCCGACCTATAAACAGACAAAACCCACAAAAACTACTTTTATTTTCATTTCATTAAAACTTACTTGAATTTGATGTGACTTCTAGTTTTGCAGAGAAATAACAGGTTCCCCAAACACCCAGGAGGCAATAGATACGTTTTTGACATTTATGAGAAGTACTGTGAAGCTGCTATACAAGCACACAAATGTACATATTAATGAATAGATTATTAAATGAATTAATATTGAATTATTATTTATAAAATTGATCACCTTAAATGAGTTACATTCTTATTTACATATCAGCAAATATTACTTTGTGACCTTGAAAAACAGTGTGGTCTTTCCCATTAATTGCACACACGACTATCGATTAATGCTAACTTAACATTGAAAAACCCATAGACAGGCTAACGCAATTAGCATCGCTACCGTTGTATGTTCAACACAACTGACACATCTCATTTACAGACATGTAGAGAAAACATGCAAAAGATGATGAAAAACACAAAGCTCCAAAGCTACCTGCATGGAAAAAAAAACGTCAGTTATCACTGTAAATGTCAGTGTCGGTGAATTTTTAGTTTATCGCCCAGCCCTACGCAGTTGGTCCTTTGGCCCTTCCCCAATGGCTCTCAGTAACATTGGCTGAAATCATAGAGAACCAACTAATGTTTTTAAATATGGATACAGCAACATATGCAGGTTTTATTTTGTTTTTGTCAAGAATAATTGCATAAAGTTTTTACAATAACAAGCAAAAATGATGACACCAAAAATGCTAGTAATACTTTTTTAGATTTACTTTTCTTGTTAACTTGGAAATTTTTTGTTTTTTACTGACACAATTTTCCACAAATATCTACATTCAACAGAAGCAAATGCATATGTCCTCTTTATGCAAAAGTTTGGGATTTTTATTTTAAACCATAAATATAAATAAATTTATGGCTCTTACAGCAAATTTCCTAAAGAAAATAAAAGTTGCCTCTTTTCGAAAGGTCCTGTCGCATTTGTGGCTCGGAACCAGTTTTATTTAACTGCGTCAGAGGGCAAAAATGGCTCTTTGGATTGTAAAGGTTGCAGACCCCTGCCATCGTGCATGCCTGAAAAAAAAGATAAAAGAAAAAAAAAAAAAAAGCTCATAGACTGACTATTTGCAAATATCAGAATCAGATAAATGTTTGAACTGTTTATATGATGCATTAAAAGTTGGTGCTTGATGTGGAAAGGAACCCTGAGAGGAAAAAATGCCATCACTTAATCCTCTGAGCAGCTGATAAGGCTTCAGGAGTCTGACGGGCCGATGAAAGCTGCTCACCAGAAGTCGGCCTAACCAGGAACTGATGGTGCAGTCGCCCTCTGGGACTCAGGTGAGTCAGGGTCTTTGTTGATCCCTCCTGGGGATCAGCTGGTGTAAATTCTTCTAAGGTGAAAGAAGATTGGCTTGGCCATCTGCAGCGACCGGCGCAGAGCATTGTGGTGTTGCTGCTCGATCATGCAGTGAACTCTGATTATCTAAAAAGAGATTTGCTCCGGCCAAACTTTGTGTTGTCCGAGATATGAGAGGCAATACGCTCCCATGTTTACTGCAGGAGCTGTAATAACATACATCACTGGATCCTCACGCTTGATAAACAAGCTAATGAAGCGGACACACCAACTACAGTCTAATTTTTGCATGCTTACGTCCAGAAACATCAGAATGGACACTGCGTAGAAACACAGGAAAAAATCCACATCTTTTTTAAATTACACTGACTTTTTTATGTGATTCATCAATTATTGAAATCCAAGACTGAAGTGATTTGATTGGGGTTAAAAAAAATGGAGGAATTTTATCTGGAAGCTAAACATCTGTTAAAGGTCAAAAGAACCCCTTCCCAGGAAGAATATTTTCTGTTGGACTATAACCTTTAATTATGTTTCAGTTTAACCTTTCACTTCCTAATTAATCATATTAAGAAGAGATTTACAGCTCCCACATTCATACTTGTTAAAAGCCAACTTAATATCAGTGTTACCCTCCTGCACAGGGAAAACAAGAGTTATCCTTGTTAACTTGGGAACCATGACAACGGAGCCACATGATTGCAGAGTGAACAAATGGCAAGTTTTGCCTCTTTTAAAGAGACGAAAATGAAGGAAATTATTCTAAACATATACAGTATATCAAATCAAACTTTATTTATAAAGCACTTTTCATACCATTAAAAGGCAACACAAAGGGCTTGACATGATAAAAACAACTGCATATTCAAATTAAAACAAGCCTTCACACATCCAAGTATAAAACAAATATACTGTATAAATATACACTGTATATGCATGTACATATATATGTACATACATATACATATATAAATACAGTATATACATGCATGTACTGTATGTATACCGTATTTTCTGAACTATAAGTCGCATCAGTCAAAAAATGCATCCTGAACAGGAAAAGAACATATATAAGTCTCACTGGACTATAAGTCATATTTATTTATTTATTTCAAATTGGGTAATCTTAGCAGTAATAAGTAGGATATGAAAAATCCGAAAATCAACTTATCAGTCCAATTCCAAAGTTAATGCCTGTAAATGGTCATAAACACAATTAAGAAGGTTAAACATGTTTTTTGTTCCACCGCATAGACAGATGTCCAAAATGAACTCCTCTCACTGAGATAAGGCTATTTGGGGATTTTTGCCCTTGGAGCAGAAAGTAGTTACACTAGACGGTAATGTTTACTCCTTGGATCATGTAAGTCAATATGAATTGATACTTAAAAATATGTGAAATTGTATATATTTTCATATATAAGTTGCACAAGCCGCCAAACTATGAAAAAAAAAAAGTAAGTCCGGAAAATACGGTTTATGTATATGTATGTACACACATAAAACATTTTCTTGTGTTTAAGCAGGGAGTTGTATTTAATTTAAAGACCCACAACTGAACGTTTAGCAGTTTTCTCAGTGACCTCCTATCGACGGCTAAACTCATCATCTTCATCGTATCTGTACTGTGATTCCCTCCAGCCAGTAACAGACAGTCTTATCTTGACTCTTGTTCTGTTCCTTTCTCTCTTTCTTTTCCTCTCTTCCTCCGGTAATGTTTCCATGCGTTTCTTTTCCAGATCCGACATGATGCACGTTCAAAACACCCGCTGTGTTCATGTCTGGTTCATATCCGTTTGCTAGTAAGTGCTGCAACGTCACGGCCTCGTCTTGAACACAAAACTTACATACTGCTGTTGGTATGCCATCAAAAAGAGTCAGAAACGCAGATTTCTAAGGTCTGTAAGTTACGTTGTGGGTATTAAACACATTACAGCATGTATATGGATCAATACCAACGCTGTTTCTGAGCTCTCCAAACAATACAATCTGAAATATTACAACCAAAATGGCCTCTTTGAGGAAATTATCCACTCTTTACTGTTTATCTGGGACTGGATCGAGGGGGAAACAGTCACAGCAAAGATCCTCAGACCTCCATTTCTCCAGCCACCTCCCCCAACTCTTCCAGATTGGGGGGGGGGGGGGGGGGGGGGGGGGGGGCAAAAGCATTCCCAAACTAACATATATTTAAAACCTCCCAGCAAGTCCTGAAATGGCCCTTGGCCTCCTCCTGGTGGGACATGTCCAACAACTCTATCCTGTCCAAGTGACCAAACAACCTCAGCTGGTTCCCTCTGACACAGTGGAGCAGCGACTCTACTCTCCTGGATGACACAGCTCCTGACCCTATCCCTTAAGCCCCTTTTACACAGAATTTCTGCCATATGGCCACAATGATGAGACCCTCTCTAATGAACCTTTGCCCATTTACACATGAACCAAACAAGCCAGCCTAACCTTGTGCCAATGTGTTGTTTCACAAACCATTTTGGTGGTGTGGAGTCAGAGGAAGCGTGAAATTAACCTGGCGCTTCTGAGTAATGTGACATATAAACTGTGCATCTGAAACATCCCTTATAAGCCCAAAATATCACATGACGACTGCGATTAACTATTTAGACTTGTGGCGTTGGAGTAACTGTAGGATCAAGAGCTCACTTTTACAGTTTTAAATCCTTCAGCATGTGAGTCTTGTACATCATGAGTCACCATAACAACCCACTCTCGCGTGCAAAGGCACATGAGGCTGGCCTATTCCGCATCTTTCACGACCTCCTTTGCCGACTCAAAGGTGAACTAGAAATGGGTCAACCTTGACCTCCCCTGTTCCTCTTGTTTCCCTTCATAAACCACACCAACCCAAAACCAAGGTGTGTAAATGCTAGCTGACAAGTGGCGGCCCTATTTTGCAGTCCTATTTTTTCATTTTTATATATTTATTTATTTCGTCGGTGCTCATAGTTCGTGGTAGGGCTGGGCGATAAATCAAAAATTTACAGTCACCGAAATTTACAGTGATAACTGATGTCGTTTTGCCATGTTGGTGTGTTCGGTACTGCTGCCCATTCATGAAAGCCGGCAGTGGTATTGCCACGCAGGACTTTTTCCCTCTCAGACTTGCCGTAGTTTATGCAGAGCGACACTCCTGCCCTGCAAATGAGTGTTTTTCTTCATCTTTTGCACATTTTCTGTACATACCACGTCTTAAAGTGATTAGTGAAGTTTATTTGATGTCACTGTAAAGGGACAAGCGTTTGAAAGAATGTTGTTTGTGTCAAAAGTTTTCAAAACAGTAGCAATGCTAATTGCGTTAGCCTGTCTATGGTTTTTTCAATGTTAAGTTAGCATTGATGCTAATTGATAGTCGTGTATGTGCAACTAATGGAAAAACTCACTGCTTAATAGAGACAAAGTGATATTTACACTTATGTAAATAAGAATCTGACTAATTTAAGTTTATTAATTTGAGTACATATTTATTGATATTTATTCATATGTAGGCCTACATTTGTTTGTATTTTAGTTTCACAGTACTTCTCATACGTCCAAAACATATCTACTAGGTCTGGGAAAAAAAATCGATACACTAAAATATTGCGATATTTTCTTATGCTGATATCATATCGATATGTAAAAATGTGTTATGGATCTATTTTACTAATGAAATCTCGCGAGATTTCGTTGTTCAGGCAAGAAATATCGCGGGTTTTCGTGAAATCTCGCGAAATTTTGCCCTTGTCTTACGAAATCTCGCAAGATTTCGTTGGTAAAATAGATCAATATTGCATTTTTGAATCTCTATATGAAATCTGCATATGAAAATATCACGATATTTTAGTGTATCGATTTTTTTTCCCAGCCCTAATATCTACTGCCTCCTGGGTGTTTATTGAGGAACCTGTTATCTATCTTTCAAAGTAGAAGTCACATCAAGTTCCAGTAAGAGCAGAATTAAGGTGTTCTGACTGGTCCAGATGAGAGTGGGCTCTCTGAAGCAAGAAGATGATGGCGTCTTCAACCCCAAAAAAAAAAAAAAAAGTGAGCTTTTACAATACTGAATTTCCCTTCTGGTACAAATAAAGTATTTTTCATTTCATTTCATTTTCATTTCATTCATTTTATCCAAAGGAAAAGCGTTTTTGGCTGTTTTACAGGTTGGCTGTGCTTATGTCCCTTTAAAGGATAACTTTTTTTTTTTTTTTAACCTGGACCTTATTTCTGGGAGTATACTGTATATGTGCATTTACTCACAGGTAAAGTTTCTGCATCACTCTGAGTCCTTCGGAAGACATTAAGTTGAGTCGCCCCTCGGTGTATACTCAGAGATGGGGCAGCCACTACAGTATATAAGGCATTATCTGCAGCAAAACTCATTGATTTTTGCCAATACTTTAAAGAGAATGAACAAACGAATGAGTACTACTGTCCTGTGAGTCCAGATTTAGCTTTCCGTTAGTAATCAGGGTGTTCTACACACTTTTCGGGGCCGCGCGTTCATGATGCGCGCTTCCGTACTACAGCTGAGAAGAGCAGCTGCTACCCAGACAACAACAAAAACACAATTTGCGAAACTCCGAACTCACAGGACAATAGTACTCATTTGTTCCTTCATTCTACTTAAAGTATTGATGAAATGAAGGAGTTTTACCGCAGATAATGTCTTATAGAGAGGCTGCTGCATCTCCGCCATTTTACTGATGTAAGGTGACTCACAGTAATATCTCCTAAAGGACTCAAAGTGATGGAGAAACTTTACCGGTGAGTAAATGGACGTATTTACTCCTAGAAATAAGGTCCAGGGTCAAAAAGAAAGAAATTTATCCTTTAAGATCCTTAACAACATGTACTGTCTGTAGTCACGTGACTCCACCCCATCCAGTCTGTAACGAATTATCGTGCATTTATCGTTACTGAGACAAACTGCTCAATATATCGTGATATTGATTTTAGGTTATATCTCCCAACCCTAGGTCATGGCCAGGTGAGGAACAGCTCCCAAACAGCCTGCCTCCTGCACTGTTATTCTGCCACGTGTGAACAAGACCCAGAAATCCTTAAACTCCCCCATTAGATGCAGCAATTTTAATCTCTAAGTAGTATAATACGAGCGGTTTGTACACAGTTTTTCCCTTTAGAGGACATTCTGAGATTGTCATGTCATAAGAGAGTAACATCAAGAGGGCAAGAGGAAAAGGAAAGCATTATGCTCTGTTTTATGAAGGTGAATAAGACATAGAATAGGCAGAGGAGAAAAGAACTGATTCCATTAACTGAGGTTCTAAAGTGTTTAATTCATTAGGCTGAGTTAGACTAATAAACTAGATGCAGTCAGTTTCTGAATAAAAAGAGCTCTATGAAAAGTGAAGAGGAAAGCTGTTTCCTTTTGCTCTTTGAAAAAAGAGTTTTTAGATTTGAATAAATGGCTACCTGATTTGTCATTAGTCCTGCATCTCCTTATCTTTGAACATATTCTTTTATTTTCCCTCTAAAGGCCTTCAACACCTTTAGGCTTTGAATAAAAAGTCCCTTGACCACGAAACAGTAATAGCTTCTATTGAAAGTAACAGCAGCTTTTAATGCACAGCATGAATTTTTCCATTTCATTTGGCCTTGGATGTGTCAGTTTATCAACACTTTGTGAATGTAATTACAAGTCGCCGATGCTGATGGTGTCAGCATCAGAATAGGTCAGAATAGGTTGTCTGAAACCTATTTTTAAGAGGCATATGAGTTTGAGACAGCAAAAAGGAAAAAAAAACACGAATTTCTCTGTGCAAAAACACGTTGGATCTTCGAACAAATGTCAAATTCTTTCGCCCTGTACTGCACTGATGATGACAGAGTGGAGGAGTGAGAGTACAACTCAAAGATGGACAGAGGTCTGAGTCTTTGGCATGCAGAAAACACAACAGCCCTGATTTACGAAAGGTTTGCACGTACGAAAGCGAGCGCTATCTTCAGTGCACATGCAATAATCGTCCGAGCGCCTGTTAACGGGCAAAATAGCCTCGCTATCCCTTTTGCATGTCTGCTGTAAATGAATATACAATCTAGGCGTTTTCTGCCAAAACGTGCAGAACATTGGGAGGAGGTTAAGCAAACAACTCAGTTTTGCACATCGCAATCTGATTTATAAACCCTGCAACGGAAACTGAGACCTCAGTACAACTTTATTGTATCCGTATGTCATTACAAGGCAGCCATAATATCACCATGTCTGCAGTATAGCATGACAAAACAGCACTAACAGTACTACAGTATATCTGTTATACCCCAGGCCAGCCGGGAGACGTAGTCCCTCCAGCGTGTCCTGGGCCTATGTGTAGCAAATGGCTACACATTTAGACTAATACCAAGTGTTTGCTCAGGCAACATTAAATTGATAGATTACTAGCAGATAGAATGATCCCTAGGCCTCTGCTTGCCTGAGCTTTGTGATCTGGAGCTTGTACTGTAGTTACTACAAGTTGCAAACATGTCTCACAGTGCGCCATTTTAACTGACCTGCTGCATTGTTTTTATTTTAAAGTTATTATACTTATCTTAAATTCGATTTTTTATGTGCCTCATATTATATCTCTGGAATTTATATCTCTCTATCAGGTTGAATTTCATTTTGCGTTTACCACATGCTCTTCTGAACTTTCCATGGCAAAGCAATAGTGCAGCTAAATGGTCATTGAAATACTCCTGTTTGTGCCTTTTACTAAGTGCTTGTGTAATCTTTGTAGATCACCCAAAAACACTGAAGAGACAGCGCACACAGTTTATATGCCCCGCAAACAAATTTATGCTCTCTATATGAATTCTTAGTAAATCAGGGCCTAAGAGCACAAAATAATCTGAAATGGCAAAAAGAATATATCATACCCATCATCATTTCCAAAGATGTGACTCCAATGTGAGTGAAATGTCAGTAAGATTAACTGAAACCAGGAACAAGTTGGAAACATGACTGGGCTGGGAATGTTTAGATGCTCAGGTGAAATAAAAAAAGACATGTTTTAGGCTACAGCAAAACTACACAGACACAAAACAGCAAACCAACACTCAATCATGCACTTAAAGACGTAGGCAAGATCCAGAAACCCTACATTAACACTCCTCTTAGGTGTGCTGGATGAAATTAGTTTTATAAAATCACTGATTCTGTCCACTAATTTATCAGCATCATCAATATCAGGGTGCTTTCTGGAAACAGCAGAAGTTACTTGTATATATAAATATATATGCTTAATTACGTTCATGTTGGAACAGATCATTTAGCTGTAAAGAACAATATTTGTTATGTACATCAGGCAGAGAATTAAAATAATGATGGCCCTGAGGATATTTCACAAGAGAGAAATGACCCAATTAAAGGTAGGAAATAGAACAAGATCCCTGAAGTCTCACTGCTGGTGATGGTAGAGTTGAGTTTATAGACTAAAAAGCCCCAGACAACCAGGATAAGGTCATACGGAAAGTACTAACATTTAATGGCAAGGTTGAAGATGCATTACTGATATCCATAATTCAATTCTTCCTAGTCAAATTGAACCTTTCAGATAAGTATAATGACATTCTTCGTATCCACAATGATCATTTCAGATATCTGAAATGTCATTCATCCAAGGACAAATGACGTCACTTTTGCCATTTATGTGTGTTGCTTTTGTCATTCCTCATATTCCCAAATACATGTCTGATATCTAGAATGAAAACAAGTAAAAATTACCATTTCTGAAATCTATGGCTCAAACCAATTATCATTCCCAAGTTTTGTTTCAGATATCCAAAGAGATAACTACAATAACTACGTTCTTCTAGAATGACAGAGATGGCGAAAAAGAAAATCACAAACTCTTACCGGGTGCAGTAATGCCCAAGTTGTGAACATATGGACTGTATATGAAACGTTAGATGAAGCCTCTATGACGTCACCAGAGGGTTTCTTAAGAGCTGAAGTGGAGCTCGGTTGGTGGTTCAAACCCAAAGATTGTAAAGAAAAAATGGTCGCAGTCACGTCTGCAGAGCTAAAAGTGAAGCCAGTTGGTCGGTTCCCATCGTCGCCATCTTGCCTATCAAATGTGTTGTCACTCCCCGTAAAACTCCTAAAAATAAGGTCCAGGTTGAAAAAAAAGAAAGTTATTCTTTAAGGAGTGAAAAGGATCATCTTTCCCACATGAAGGCAGCATTAGGCTTCACTTTTCACTGCTGGAGTTTGCCGCCGCCGGGTTATGAAGTAGGGTCATTCTGCACATGTCCACCATACCGTAGCATCACAATCCAAGCTTAAAGGCGCTGTACCTGATTTTGCACATTTGCGAACCGTGAGCGAGGTGAAGTGTGTAGTTTGAACTGTAAGCCCCGCCCCTAACTGTTTCTCCCAGTGAGAAACGCTCCTGCTCTCGTTTTTCTCTCCTCCCACTCAACATGCACGAAATAACGTGCACGTTTCATACTCGTGCACAAAGAAACTCTCCAGAGTTTCTTTCCGTACAAACAAAGTACGGAAAACGTAATTAGGGTCAAGTTATTGTGAAGTTGCAACACATTACTATGTGAGGTGATGTGTGAATGTTACTGTCATGAAGATGGTTATTCATTTGGAAAGTTGACAGTAACAATAGCTCATGATGGATTTTTGAACCTCACAATGCTCATTAACAAGCAAAAAGACTCCACAGATTAATATAAATACAGAGATTACATTGATTGTCTACTACATGACATCAGAAATAAATAGGATGCTGCTTTGGAGCAATCCCTGGTGTGGCTGATTGATCTCTTTGTTTCAGGGAAACCAGAGCATCATTGACTCTATTCTTATCCCCTTCTTAGAAAAAGGCTTTTCAGCTAAAGAACAGGACTTGCTTAGCAGAGGAAGACTTTGTCCTGCGTGTAAAGGATGTGTTTAAGCACTGGCTGGCACATTTAAAAGTTTTTTTTTTTTTCTAAACTCCAGAAATAAAGTCTGAGTAAAGGTAATTTGGAATTCCAGCTTGAAAATATAAAAAGGAACATTACAATGTGAAGGGCTATTAAAATTATGAGCGTCATCAACTTACCTCTATCTAGGCTTTTCAAGTTGTTATGACCAGTGAGCTGTTCACCTGACAACAATTGTTTTATTTAAAAGGTACAGTGTGTGAATTGTTGAGAAACTGCCTGGGAGGGGAGTCAAGGTCACATTGTAGATCAGGGTTACTCGATTCGGTCCTACGAGGGCCACAGTCCAGCAGGGTTTTCATCTGTCCCTAATCCGACACACCTGACTTAAATTCAATTCAATTCAATTCAATTCAAAGCTTTATTGTCATTGGTACACTACAACGTGCCGTATGCCAACAAACGCCCCAGCGAGAAAAAAACACGCCCACGCACACATATACGCCACATCAGCGAGGAATTCACAGGCGTGCAGGGCACAGAAGGGGCAGGGAAAAACGCGAGCCGATGATCCAATAGCCAATCCAGTTCTACACAATGACTCATTAACTTGTTGGATCGGGGACACATGGAAAACCTGCTGGACTGCAGTCCAAACTGAATAGCCCTGTTGTAGATGCGAGGAAGGTGAAAAGTTCAGCGAATGATAGATAGGGGGAACCGGAAAAATTTGGCAGGTTGGTAGGACAGGTGTTAAACATTAACAGGCAATACATCATAAAGGCATAGCCATAACTATCCATCTGTGAAAATGGAAAAGTAACTTAAAACTGCTATGAAGCCATTAGCCTCCATGTTAACAGAGCTGGTAGAGGTTCCCATGCTGATGTTGCATCCTGCTGCGGCGAGCAGCACCACTCTGGTCAGATGTGCTGAAATGCAGCAGCGCTTCCTTATAACTCATCTATCCAGGCGCTTGTATCTGTTACATAAGTCACCATGAATAATGTTTTGATCTATCCACCTTCTTCCTGAGCGAGCGAATGTAGAAACGATTATTCGATCAACTTCCTGTGAGAAACCGGAAATGGCGTTTTGCCATTGACCCACAGCGTTGTCGTTTCTGCCAGTGGTTTAGTCGAACATTTCAACAAGATTGTTCATAACATTTTTCAACAATTTTCCTCAGAAAAATGCACTTGCACGGTTCAGGAACAGGTTGCGTGGTACGTGGTTGTACCAACAACCAAAGAAAGTTACATTTGTGGCTACAAGAGCAATGTGTAAAACATGCTCCTCAGTCTAATGGTGCATTCAGACCAAGAGCGACTAAAGCTGTAAAATCGCCGGAAGCCATTCACTTTCAATGGACAGGAGCGACAAGAGCGAATAAGGTGACAGAAGCCATGAGCTACAAAAGTTGAGCTATTAGAGTGACTAAACAAAGTTAAAAATAGTTTAACTTTATGCAAATTGGCTATGACACGTTTCGGCTGTAAAACCAACCAACCATTGTTCACTTCCCGGAGTCCCCGGAAACGAACTCTGAACTCTGGTGCCGTATTTTGGTTCCGAGTCAAAATGACAACAGAAACGCTGATAACTGCCGTCGCTGGCCCCCCAGTATTGTATGACCCAACACTTTACACCTGTCGGGATCTCCAAAAGAAGGCTCTGGCCTGGGAAGAGGTATCACGTGCCATTGCTTTGTCCGGTAAGTTGATAAAATTATTTTTAAAATAGGTGCGAAACTTGCCTGCTAATCGAGCGCCTAGCATGCTATGTGAATGGGACGATATCATTTATAAATATCGAAAGTACTATGTTATAATAATAATAATTGACAAGGATAAAAATACGTATTTCCCTTTTGTCCCTCGTCTTGACATTTAGTTTGAGAGTGAGAGATGAATGAGTGAAGATCTGCAGATGCAGATTTGCATATCCCTTTAAAAGGATATGCAAAATTGAACGTGATGTCATAAGCGACTTGAGCGACAAAAGTGAACAGATTTTTTGTAGCAGCTATTTTTATGAGCGACAAAAGCTATTTTACAGCTTTAGTCGCTCTTGGTCTGAACGCACAGTAAGAGAGAGTAGCTGCATCTAAGTCCATGTTCATCAGTCCAATGTTGTTTTCTGTGCTCTACTTTGTGCTTTTAGCGTTTTAGCTTACTGTTTTTATGTTTTGTCTGCTTTCTACAGTGTCCTTTCATGTTCTGATAAGGCTCTTGTCAAATAATTTTTGATAAAATTATTATTATTATGTAGGTACTGATGAGTCTTGGAGCTTTTAAGATTGTTCATTGCTTCACGGTTAGACGCGACAGAGGTAAGAACTAGTTAAAAATGCTACTGTAAGTTATTTTTGGTAAGATTTTCATCTCCTCCTCCCATCTCTCTGTTGCACCAGGTAGAGGGATTGTAACGTTGTCCTCTCTGAGTGCTGTCAGCTGACGTTCCCACGTAGTTTTCTCAAAAGCTTGCATAAAGTGGAGTAGCATGAACATCTAGCATGCAAGTCAGCCCCGTGTTTCATGCTAGGGCTCATGGGGGCTAGGAATAAGGTGAATAAAACATGCGGATTATAAGGTTTCAGGTTGTGTTTCTGAATTGGAAAACTCAGAGGCTTGTTGGAAGTCAGGTTGACAAAACTTTGCCTGTTTTTAAGGATGAAATTAATTATTCAATTTCAGTTCAAAGAAACCAATTTTGAAAGCTCTCTCCGGGTACTCTGGCTTCTTTCCACCGTCCAAAGACATGCATGTTAATCGGTCACTCTAAATTGTCCCGAGGAGGGAATGTGTGCGGACCAACACTGCGCAAGTTAACGCAAACATATTTTGTACATTTGAAACTTGTATTATTTTGAAATGTTAGCAGAATTATTGTTTCATTGTTGCTAAAAATGATTTTTTTTTTTTTACTTTTATACTTAAAGGTTGAATATGGAACATTTTTATTAAAAGCTATATTTTTTCAAAAATAATACCTCCACAGGTCGTTTGGGGGTGTACAGAATGAAAGTACAACATTTCCTAGAAAAATTATATTTAGCCTAAAAATAATTATAAAATAATTTTTTACGGGTTCGATAATGGCATTTTATTTACGTCTATAAGCCAATACACGCTGCCATTGCAGGTTGCCATATACGATCTCTGTGTGGAAACAATATTTCGGTCATAGTCAGGCTTGTACAGGGAAAACTGTAGAGACGACGAGTGAAGCAGCTGCTTCATAACCTGGAGATGTTGTTATCTGTTTCTGAGGAGGAGTGACCTGAGAAGAGCAAAACCTGGAGTAAATTTAGGTGAAGACTTCACTAAATGGACCCACATAAACGTTTTCCACGGAGTAAAACACGGAATTGGCGACTTTCCTGCTGGATCGGTAAGCTAGCTTGTTTGCTAACATGGCTAACGTTAGCGGTCAGTTATAAACTCCTCTGCGTTACTTGTTGGACATGCTGCAGACTGTTGGTCACTTGCGTATCAGCAGGGATCTGGCATCCCAGCGGCTGGAGTTGTTTTTCTGCCGTTGCAACTACAACCTAGACACACGTGATGTCGCTGTTCTGTCCGTATTCCATATTCAACCTTTAAGTACAACTGAGAAGTTTGACTTTTTTAACCTGTCCTAAAGTGAAGTTTTTGTTTTGTTTTGTTTTGTTCCCTCACAGAATGTGAGTACTTTTGCCACTTCTGCTTAAGTAATATTGCAGAGGTTAAGTCTTTTGGAATGATTACATCTTTCTTTCAGCAGTTGAGCTGTAGAAAGTACTTAATGCTTATTTGAATTTCTTTGGACAACCGATCAATTTGCTTTCGTCCAATGTTTCAAGCCATTTTGGCAGACGTGCCTTTTAGGCATCACCAGAGGACTGTGAAGGAGGAACAGCAATCATGCTGTGTTCTCAACTCCACATAAAATCCCCAAGTGTCTTATTGCCTGTAGCTAACTTCATTCAACCCAACATCAAACTAATTAAGAATGTTGGAAAAGCACTCTTGTCGTACAATGCCCTCGAATATTTGCTGGAGTTTCCAGTCCCAATGGAGAGATTTAATACAAAGCAAATGATTTAAGTTATTTGCATAAATTCAAAGACTTGTATTTCAACATTGCTGCTTTTTTGTTTAATTTTGTATAAGATTTAAAGTGATCATGCACAGTATTGTCAAAATATACTTCTATTTGTTCATCTTTTGTTCATTCAGACCAACCACTGTCATAGGTAAAAAAAAAAAAAAAAAAATGTGTAGTGCACTTACTGTACAATACATCAGCATAGTTAATGCCACTTTCTGTTTTGTAAGTGTGTTAACAAAACAATGCTGTTTACAAAAAAAGACTCAATAATTTTGTTGTCTACTTTGCACAATGACAATAAATTCTCTCTACTGTTTTTTAGTCTATTCTGTATATTGGCTGCAGTTTCAAAACAATACATTTTCCACATATTCATGTTGCCGTTCGGTTTTATCTGTGTTGTGATTTAGCTTGGGCAACCACAATATATATAGCGTCACTTTGTATGATATTAATATTAATATTAATATTTCTATTAATATCAATACTAATACAGCCTCGGAGCACCACCTTACTTATTTGATATGTAATGGAAGCAAGGAAAACCATTAAAGTCTTAAATCAATTCTTAGATTGATTTAATGAAGTGATCAGTCTCAGGACGCTTTCATGAGTTCTCGCTTGAAGTGACCTTTCATGATACATCAGAAAAACCACAAACAACGACTAGTTAAAGGAGTGATGACAAAGCAGTTAAAAACTAGTTTATGTTGTTGGCATTACTGCATATGTAAATACTCCAAAGAAAAAAACGGCATTTTTTTACAGCGGAGTATTGTTTTGAAACGCCAGACCTCACTTCCTCAGTAATACAGTTGGGTCCGGTGATGATATGGAGCTTTACCCGGAGACCACGTTGACTTCATTTTGATTGGCTACACCTTATTTCGCTATGACCTTATGTGGAGAATCTAGGTCAAGCTGCGATCGGAGTTTGCTAAAGGCTAACTGCTAGCAACATGGGCACTTTAGACAGTGTGAGCTGCGTTTATCAGACAAGACAGCATTTAGAAAATAAATAAACTTACAGGTAATGACAAGGTTGTGGCCCCCTCCCTCAGTGTTGCTGCAGAAGTTTTCTTTTAAATCCATTTGTTTGAAAATCCAGACCTGACTGCACAGAAGTTGCTACTAGCTCCATACACGAAGCTGAATCAGACAGGGAGGGGAGGGGGGAGCGGACGGTGCATAAACCGTTAGGAGAGAGAGAGGGGGGCGCGCTGTTTACTTGATAGTGTGCTCTTATTGGAGCAATTAAATTACGTAGAATGATAGAACTACGTAGAATGATAGCCTGCTGTCTGATTCAACTGTTTCTGAGCAGAGAGACAAAGCTGACAGACCATAAACAGGAACTTTGATTCTCACTCTGGACATTCACATGGCCTCATCAGTGCACAACAGATCATATTATACACCCAAAACCCCAGAAAAGTGAAATTTGATGTCATGGCACCTTTAAGATAATACAGAGTATTTATTAACTAGTCTACAAACTACATGAGATAATGTATGTACAAGATATATACAAGAAATATGTGAGCATGATGATCAACCAAAAGTTATCTTGTGAAAGAAATGTGAGATGGTATGAAAATGAAACATAAATTAATTAAGCCTCAGTTAATTAATAAATGTTCAAAGAAAAAGAAGGAAGGATTTCTTAATCCAACTAAACAAAGTTAATCTGGGTCTGGTAAACCGTAGGTCTGAATTAATTCACTATCACCAACTTCTTGTGACATCAGATCATATTTCATAGCAAATGATCAGGATTCTCCTCAGAGGTTCCGTCTGACTGAGGTGCTTCACTCACGCCCTGGTTCTGCTGGACTGTTCCTCAATCCTTTGGAAGATTGTCGGGTGGATGGATCCCAAAGATCTTCCCGATCTCCTGGAAGTTCGTCCGGCTCTCTGCGGGCGGTCAGCTCAGTGGTGGTTCTGGTTCGTCCTCTCTCTCTCATCCGTCTCCCCAGAGACGTGCAGCTTCAGGACTGATGTCACGGGATGGTTGATAGTAAAGATGATTTGGGTTAAAGTCTTCTTCTCTCCATCACTCCTCCCGGAGTGATCCGTGGTTCTGAACTCTGCTGAGTTCAGAGCAGGTGTTGTCTCATTCTTTCCCCATTGTTCCAAGTTTCTTCAGTTCTGCCGTTACTCCTTCCAGTTCTCCCAGATCAGTTCTCTTTCAGTTCTGATCAGATCTCATTCTCTTTCCGATCTCTCCAATTCTGATTCTCACAGTTCAGAGCTTCGCGCTCTGCCTGGCAGTGGAATGTGGCTTGCAGCTTGTCAGCCAATGGGAAGCTGACAGAGTCAGGTTTCATCCAGCAGTCAGACACATCTCAAATGATCATTTTGACTGTCAGTTAAGCGTAATGGTTATAAACATCTGTGAATTCTAAGTGAGGCATGGGTAAAATTGATCAATTATTCAGACATGATGAAATAAAATGAACACAATAAAATAAAATAAAGCAAAGATCTGAATTATATGAATAAAGAAAGACATTGAATAAACAAATCAGCTAAACAGATAAAACAGGATTAATCTTGGTGATTTAGGATTCCTGTAAAGAAAATACATGTGTTAGACATCATTTGATATGAGGAAGTCCATTTCTAACATAAAAGTGGATTTCAGCAGTTGGGTGAAGTGTCTCTTTCTTCACCTTTATGCGGCAAATCCTGGAATGCATGTGATGTGAATTTGGGGAAGAAACGTCTAGTTTCTAATCACCAAAGTATGTCATGTTGCATATCAAAAGAAAAGTCTTCATCATGAGATTAACATGAGCTTACTTTCCTGATAATATAAAACAGTTCTTGGATGTTAAGGACACATTACAAAATTGGCTATAAGGAACCAATTTATAGCAGGTCGTAAATACTGTGAAGGAGTATCTCCAAGCTTGGAGGCTGGGTTCAAAGGTCAACAATTGGACTGTTTGTTTTACCAAAATGCAGATCCTCTCCTGAGTTGCCCTCAGGACCGTAAATCAGTGATTCCTCAGAGAAGGTCCTTCTCTGAGCAAACTTCCTCCTTGGGACGTCTGTTTTACATCCAATCCTTTATCAATCAGTATGTGTTCCAAAGTATATTTGGTTAGATGTGTGTATCCTTTTTCTGAGACCTTTGGGCTTGAGATCACTACATCTGTTTTCCATTACATTGACTCTTTCCAAATTTAGATACAGGGCACAAAAACTGAGGCTGAGCACCATCTGAGAAAATCTTCTGTAACTTTTATTCTTTGCTATGTATTTTTGTCTGAGTTCAGGCAATTAACAAATATAGGAAGACATTGAAAAATGAAGATGAAGCATTTAAAGTACAGGGTCAGCATCATGTGAAACGAAAACTGCCCGTACGAAATAATAGGCCAAACTGTGGCCATCTCACAATATTCAAGCCTTGAGTGCAATATTACTTTGCATTGTGGGTAATGAGAGGAAGTTAAACACATACTATACCCAGCAAAACATCGTCCATCACTCAGATATACAGTATATTATGGGATAACTGTTTCTGAATTAAATGTTTTTGTTATTAACACGATGAAGGAAATGTCTGAAAATTCACTCTTCCTTTGCGGTCTTGACGCAATTCTATATTTAGGGTTGTGGAATCAACCTTGACAGTTACAGAGATTACATGGATTACACACGTTTGAGTTTATACAGTAGTGTTAAGAGAAAATGTTGGAGATTCAGTCTTGTGAAAGCCGTTAAAAATGGCGTGACAAAGATCAGATCCAGACTCAGATAAAACTGCACATATCAGTTTACCATATCAGCCTCAGGGTACATACCTGTGGAGACAGAAACTAATATGAAATTGCTGCTGGAGTCCTGCATCGATTTCACAGCAGTTTGGTTTCACCTCCATACATCATCCTCTACAGGTGACCAAGCAAGACGCCCCATGTGTCTCCGAGAGGAGGACTGAGTAAAGGGAGGGACACTTTAGATTAGAAATTCAGAAATAATAATTCAGTTAGAATGTTAAGAGGGATGGGCAGTGCTTAATTTGTTCTCCAAAAAGTGCACAACACCTCCACGCCGGCGCAAAAAAGCTTTCTTTTTTTTTTTTTCTCAGGTTTTTAACGTGCTTTTATTGTCTTTTTTCTGTAACTACCTGGTATATCACTTGCAGCAAAATTAGCAACACCATGGCATGTGCCCCACTGGCCCATCGGAACAGACAGAATCTATTTAAATGAGCAAACTGAATAAAATGTTTATTTTTTATTTATTATTTTATCTATTTATTTTCTTTTACTATTTTGACACACCACTCCTGATGTTGATGCAGAGAATCATTCTAGTGATGTTTGATCATATATGTTTTTAGACCTTTTGGCTACATTTTTTCTGTATTATATATTTTCAGGTTTTTGTTTTGATGAGGTGCTTACGTGACAGTTGTTTCAACTGTAAGAAAAAAAAAACAAAAAAAACAAAACAAAACTGTTGCTAACAGAATGAGTTGTGCTGCACAGAGTTGTGATGATGAATGTTTAGCGAGTTTTCACTTGCTCATTTCACACAGCACAAACATCGCTGCTACATAAACACATTTAGCAAGTTTAGTAAAATAAATAACCATTTGTTAGTCACCTCTTTGCGTGTAGTGCCGGTGCAAAGACAAAAACAACCGCATCACGTGTTACAACTAAAGACTGTAAATAACGCAATGATCTCCGGCTATTTTCCTAGTTTCTGATTAAAATGCAGTTAAATAAACCATCAGGCATCACTTCAGAGAGAAATTAAAGCCAGATAAAAACACAGTGGCCCTCATTTATCAAACCATCGTACGACGAAAATCTGTGCGTACGACCATTTCCACGCAAGACTCGGCATTTATCAATTTGAACGTGATCGTAGGATACGATCAAATCTCACGACAGCTCTGAGTTCGTGTACGCAAGTTTGAGTCAGTGAGGGTTTGCAGCAGCGCAGCAGAACATAAAAATATTTATTAACCAAACCGCAAACTGTCATTTAAACATAAGTATTCACATATCAGCACTAAGAATGAACCCATTTGCAAAGAAAAAGGAAAAAGTGAAGGTAGAATGTATTCCCAAAATTACAAAAATAGCTGTGACTGAATTTAATTCCTCCATTTATCTCAACAAATTATTAAAATCATTAACATATAGTTCTAGGAGACGAGTGCTTTTCACTCTTCGTGCATCTCCTCACCCCGCTGGTAAAACTGCCACATAGGAGGAAGTGGCATCAGTACGCACACACGCGCAGGTGCCCAGATGGAGCGCTGCTTCGGGCTGCAGGAAGGCAGGTGGGTGTCGGACGGTCCGACTCGGACCCGGCGGGATGAAACGCTGCTTTAGACTCTGAGAAAATCTACAACACTCCTGTCCTGTGCAGTGCTGCACATCGCTCGGACCGCTGGAGAGTTTTGATGCGCAGGAGAAGATGCGCCCGGAGCCGCTCTGCAGCCCCCGGGCTATATGGAGGAGACCGGAGCTGATCCATTTCTAATAAGTAATCAATACTTTAAAGTTGTATAAGTGCTCAGTCAGTAGACTGTTCCTTAGCTTTGCAAATGCAAGTTATATTTTTTCTGTCCCCATCTGGGTCAGGCTCGGATCTGACCGGCATCCACCTGTCACCTGTTAGAGCGCATGTGGGGGGGGGGGGGGGCATCATCTTTTGGTGGTAAGTTTCATATTGGACCACTTCTTCTTGACCCATTGGCTAAAGAATTGTGACGTTGCCATCGGATGTGGGCTATTATTAAATTTCATAACTAATAAAACGAATAAACCATATAAACCAGACCTAGATTGAGACTTTTATTAATGTCTCAGCCGGTCGTTCAACAGCGGTGAGGCTGACTGATCCTCTTCCGTGCAGCGTTTTTGTGCACGTCTCTGTCTCCGTTTTTAAGCTGCCAAACACCTCTTTAATTTTTGTCACCTCACAAATGAGGAATTCTGTCTTGATCCCCCCAAAAGTTGATTTTCTGGCAGAATCTCTCCTCTCCATGGTTCAACCTCGCTGGGTGAAGCCTCATCATTATGCATGTTTAAGGGCGTAACCGTGGGCGTGACATTTAAATGACAATAAATTTCAGCTGTGGAATTTATTAAGACTCTTTTGTTCGTACGACGAGATTGGTCCGATACGAACGATTAATAAATCACACGTGGGTCCAATCGTACGACCATTTTTACGATCAGGTGTGCGATCATTTCTACGATCGTTTGATAAATGAGGGCCAGTTTATTTATAGATTTTCATGACAGGGAAAGTCCCGGAGCGGGTCAAAGAGGTCCCGGATCCGATCAAAGAGGTCCCGGATCCGATCAAAGAGGTCCCGGATCCGATCAAAGAGGTCCCGGATCCGATCAAAGAGGTCCCGGATCCGATCAAAGAGGTCCCAGATCCGATCAAAGAGGTCCCGGATCCGATCAAATAGGTCCCGGATCCGATCAAAGAGGGTCCCTGATCTGATCAAAGAGGTCCCAGATCCGATCAGAGGTCCCGGATCCGAACAAAGAGGTCCCGGATCCGATCAAAGAGGTCCCGGATCCGATCAAAGAGGTCCCGGATCCGATCAAAGAGGTCCCGGATCCGATCAAAGAGGTCCCGGATCCGATCAAAGAGGTCCCGGATCCGATCAAAGAGGTCCCAGATCCGATCAAAGAGGTCCCGGATCCGATCAAATAGGTCCCGGATCCGATCAAAGAGGTCCCTGATCTGATCAAAGAGGTCCCAGATCCGATCAGAGGTCCCGGATCCGAACAAAGAGGTCCTGGATCCGATCAAAGAGGTCCCGGATCCGATCAAAGAGGTCCCGGATCCGATCAAAGAGGTCCCGGATCTGATCAAAGAGGTCCCGGATCCGATCAAAGAGATCCCGGATCTGATCAAAGAGCTCCCGGATCTGATCAAAGAGGTCCCAGATCTGATCAAAGAGGTCCCGGATCCGATCAAAGAGGTCCCGGATCTGATCAAAGAGGTCCCGGATCCGATCAAAGAGATCCCGTATCTGATCAAAGAGGTCCCAGAGGTCCCGGATCCGATCAAAGGGGTCCCGGATCCGATCAAAGAGGTCCCGGATCCGATCAAAGAGATCCCGGATCTGATCAAAGAGGTCCCGGATCCGATCAAAGAGGTCCCGGATCTGATCAAAGAGGTCCCGGATCTGATCAAAGAGGTCCCGGATCCGATCAAAGAGGTCCCGGATCTGATCAAAGAGGTCCCGGATCCGATCAAAGAGGTCCGTGCTCCGGCTTGCTCCAACACAAATTAAGTACCGGGGATGGGCAAATGTGAACATCTTTTTGATCAGTCGTCATGGGAATTAAAAATCGATTATCGATTTAAAGCAACCCTTACCGATGTTGCATTCTTACACTATTTTTCTAACAGGGTAAAATGCTATGAATGAGGTAATGGAACTCAAGACAGACCCACCATTAATCAAAATAAAATATTATTCCAATCTCTAAATATTCAATGAAAACTCCAACCAATCCTTGAAGTGGGGTGCACCTCTAGGATTGTCCAATGGACCTGCCTGTCAGACCTTTGATTCTGCATTGGGAGGTGGAGGGAATGAAGGGGGTGTGTCTTAGGAGTGAGGCGGGACTGTTTATATTCAAATAATCTTGCTGTGCTTTCTGAAATGCAGGATCGGTAAAGGTTGCTTTAATCATTAAGAAATGCACGTTAAAAATGATTCCACATATCAGGCAGGCTGTTCTTTTTCAAATTCGTATTTATTTCAACCCCCACTGCTGTACAGCCTCAATCATCATCTCTGTGAGCAGGTCAGCAGTGGTGGCATGTTATAGTGCGGTAGCTCTTTGCTGTTAAAGCGGTCCAACAGTCTGTTGTTATGGCAACGCTAGCTGCTGTGGCTAACTTGTTTAGCAGCTCCTGCTTTCTTCTCGTGTTTCCGTGAGCCTGTTGATGGTGCATCATGAAGGAAACTGACAGACTGGTTCCAGTAAATTCATCAAATCTGGGAAACCGTTTCCATCAACGACACTTCTGGGCAACATATCCACTAAAATCATTTTACAGATATCCTGCATAATCTTGTCCGCCCGCTTTGCATCACAGCTCCTCCGGCTTCAGACTGAGGCAACGGTGGTGGAACGGAGGATTCATCACCTTTAAGCACGGTCATATCAGCGTTTATAAATGGTGCATCATGGGAGTTGTCGAGTTGTTTTTTTTAAAACGTGTCGCCATATTTACAATGTCAAGGTTCTTGCACCATTTTAAAGAAAAACTTAATACTTTTAAAGACCTCACCAAATAAAATTTACAACCCCAAAATTAGGGGTTCAACAATTCGGTGAACAACAATTAAATTCATATCACAATTCCTGGTTTCTGCTTTGATTTAATCCAGTGACTTTAAATTGAATCAGAAACCGTGAATCATAATACAAATTAAATCCTTCTTTAAGCGAATCGTTACACCCCTACCCAAAAGAAAGGGAAAAAAGACACCTTAAATTTGTTTAGAACATCAAATCAAGGACAACGTGTCACTGTTGTCTTTTGTTTTTCAGTCTTATTAAGTTTAATTTTCAAATAACAGTTTACAACCAGACATAAAAACAGGTCAGGGTGAAAAAGGTGAGAAGTATACAACCCATATAGGGGGTCCGGGGACATGCTCCCCCATAAGAAAATTTTGGACAGTTCATATTCAAAAGAATAATTTGAGAGGGGAAAGTCATTCATAAATTCTGACAGGTCACCTCCCCATAGTTACAGCATGACAGTGTTAATGACACGTTCGAAAGTTGAAAGTTACATGCTGTGACGTCACGAAACTGTTTCTGAAGGAGGAAGGATTAGTCCCAAACTCCAATACCACCAGAAAAGCAGCTAGATTTGTCACAGTCGCCTTTTTTGGGGGGGGGTTCAATAAAGGGGTCTGAAAACTGGCTAAATGAAGCCACAATGTCGCTAACTTGGCAACACCAAACTGCCGACACACCCTGATATCCGCGCCTGTAGCCGACGTACCGTAAAACAGCTGATAATCGCGCAAACTCTCACTGACATGATGGACATGTCACTAATTTAGTCAAACACACACACAATATTGGATGCTTTATGGTGGGGCGCTGTGCTTTCCCATTGGCATTAAACACACCGGCTGAAAATTTAATACCTACAGCTAAATTAACAGTAAATTTAAGACATTTTAGTACCTTCATTTCCAGGATTTAAATTTAAGACTTTTTAAGACTTTTTAAGGACCCGCGGGAACCCTGAATGTGAGGCGTCATTTTCTAACACAAAATGGTTACTGTGACAGAGAAGACGGCAGCTCACAGACGGCGGTTTTCTCTGCTGTCTTTGGGCTACGTCGCCCCTGCTGGTAGGAGGTTTTATTACTGCCACATAGTGAAATTTATTACATAGCTTCAAGACGTACACTACATGAACTGTTTTATAACACCGTCAGATGATCGAAAAAAATTAAGTGATCGAAAAAATTCTTAATGATCAATTAGCGATCATTGATTAATTGTGCCCATCCCTGATTGTTAATGAAAAATACAGCCTCGTTTACTGTAAACAGCACTAGAAAAGGTACAGAACTGGACAGAGTCAGCAGACCTTCATTCCCTGCTGAACGAGATGATCAGCTTGTTAATGAGAGAAAATAGATGAGAGCTACATAAACAGAGGATATGCAAGGATATGGAATTTATCAAATGGAAAATCTGAAACTTTGGCAGCTGGAAAGGTGAACATTAGCAGTTGGAATATGCACAACAAATACAGTTACAGAGCAACACATAATAAAATGGACAGAAGGAAGCTAAAGGAGGTTGGTCTGACCAGCAGTCATTTTTTGTGTCAAAGGCATTCTGTGGGGGATTAATGCAACCTTCACAGGGATGAATGGGCTGTCAGTTGACTCGCAAACACGCATGATTGCTGACCACCACAGCAGACTGTGTGCTATGAACTTTCTTTATAAACAGAAAGAGTGAAAACGTGACATCAGTCAAAGGAGGCAACTCTGAACTTGTGATTTGATGATCAAAAAACGTGTCACAATACAAAACCTAAATAGCCGCTATAGGCGTCCTCTGGGGTCCATGCCTTGATGAGCTGGCTGCAGGAAGAGTTGACACGGGGGGGGGGGGGGGGGGGGGGGGGGGGGGGGGGGGGGCTGCCTTAGTTGTGGTTCCCTTGTATTGTGTTCAAAAGCCGCCAACGTCTTTAATGTTGGAATATAACTTTACGTAAAATACTAAAAAAAAAAAACAATAGTTATCCATTATTGTTTTTCACCTCAGCTCAGTATGTCTTAATGTCCACGTAAATGTACATTTTTTTGGACACACAGACCTTTTATCTTATAAACGCCACTCGTTTTTGACTAAAAAACAGTTCAGATTCACTCATTATATTTCCTTTGGGGATGAGAATGTTTAAGGTTATTATAATATTATTAGAGTGCAACTACCCTAAAAAAATTGTTTGATTCTTTTCTTAATGTGAAATTATTACGTTAAAATTAAAATGATTAACTACATATGAAACAGTTCCTCCTTTTTCTGCCAGAAGTGGTGCAGTAATAGTGCACTATTACTGCACTATCACTGGCTGAACGATTTGTCCCGCGAATACGTCATCACGCACGGTGTCCAAACATGGTGTGTGGAATCATCCTTGTTCCGGACGTTCATTTATGCTCTGAAATCGTTTCCCCTGGGGCACACAGGCGTTTCTCTGTGCGATTGAATTAGCAGACAAGTGGCTGGTAAGTGGCTGGCAGTCGGCAGAAAGGGGAACTTTCTGTATAGTGACATATATGGTGTTATGGGTCAAACAACTGTAACACAGTGATTTTATCTAGATCAGTAAATTTACCGTAAATTTAGCTGTAGGTATCTTAGGTACACAGTCAAAAATAGAGGTACCAATTTGTACTTAACTCATTGACTGCCAGACCTTTTCCGAGCAGCGGCTCCATATTGCCAGGATTTTTAAGCATTTTCACAAATTTTTGGAGATCCACAGAATATTGTGTACTATGCCAATGCAAACACTGAATGTACCAAAGGAAAGCTTAGACTCTCTTCCTTTATCAGAAAAAAAACGTTTCTAGCTTTTTCCATTCTTTAGTAATCTGCAGTAGAACATGGGTTTGTTGCAACGAAAATGCCTGTTTCTGACCAAAAAGCAGGGAAAACTAGCTTTGAATGCTGCAATGCACTTCAAGTGGAAAAGTGTCTTTTATGCCAATATTTTTTTACTTTAGTGACGCCTTCATCATCTGATCAGCTGTTTACTTCTATGAAACAACAAATACAACAAGAAAAGAGTTTTGGTGGCAAAATAATTATTCACCAGCAAAATAAGTCACAAGAAGTTTGTTTCACAACATAATATTTGACAGAAACGTCTCCCTCTATTCTTTCCTCTCTCCCTCTATTCAGCTTAGGTGCGCAAGCATCCCCCTCCTCCCCCATGGGAAACACCTGCTGTGCTGCTTGTCTTACTTTCACTTTCAGCTGCCGCACTTCGCTGCTGTATTTCCATCGTGTCTTCAATCGATCATGTTACTGTCTGTCACCGATCACTTTTTCCACAAACTTTCCTCCTTCATCCACCTCCTAAACTGCTTTGATTACGACCGGTCGCCACGTTGTCTCACCCTTGCAACAGAATCGAGCACATTTCTTGGGCTCGCAACCGCTAACAACACAGGCACCATAGAAGTGCATCACTTCCTGGTAGGTTTTTCTTAAGCTTGTCTGACACCGCCATCTGCTGGATCGGATAAAAAATTACCGAAATAAAAACGATCAACACTTGGTTCTTTCTGACAAGCTCTGCCAGAGATTAAAACGGCTCCAACGATTACAACCCTTAATTAACGTGGAAACACGTGATTGGCAGCCAGTGAGTTAAAAGGGTACAGAGCTTGTTGCCGGGGGGAGTTTCTTTCTGAAAAGGCATTTCTGTACCTTCGGTCCTGGTCCATTTTTGTACCTTATCAAGCTGTATGAATTAATAAAGTACAATTAAACCAATTAAAAATGATGAATAAAAGTCAATAAAATAGAGATTATGACAACAATCAATAATAAATGAATAATTGTTATATAGATATTAGGCCAAACGCATATATATTTATAAATATAATTATTACTATTATTATTATGAAAATCATAATATAATAACTATAATTATACTACTGTTTAGAAGGACTGCTATTTATATTTATTGGACAAGCTACACACATTTTTCAATGCTGCAGGTACCCTTAGGGTTGAAATGGTACTAATTTGTACTTTCTATTACTTTGGACCCTTTTTTCATAGTATATAGGTACTTCTGGCCTCATAAAGGCCAATATTGTACTTTTGAGAGAACATTTGTTAAAAAATGTACCTACAGGTACAGAAACGTTCCTGTCTCGTACCTTTATTTTTGAGTGCGTAGGTATTTTCATTCTGCAGCAGCATCAGCCAAGGTGTTTGAGGATATTGACCTCATCATTGATCATAAAACTCATGTTGAGGACAAAAAAATAGCAAAACTGGCGAGGACGCGTCTGGCAAGTGATGTTCCCTAAAAAGGTTTATCTGATGAACAGGATAACCAAGATCATACAGTCGTTCACAAATGTGACATTTTACAGTCATTCAGCCCTTTAACACTCGATACAATTTTTAAATAATAATAAATTGATTTTGTCTACATCAGCCAGCCTGCTTCCACCTAGCGTTAATTTACTAAAACAGCTGTTTAGAGCTGCAGCTAGCGATTGTTTTAAAAATCAATTAATCTACCCCTGTAATTGATCGATTAATCGGATAAGCTCTTTCTATGTTTTTAAAGATGTGACTGACATGCAGTGGAGTAATAACGAGTCCAAAAATGGCACCAAAGAAGGTGCATCACTGCCATCTACTGGTAGGGAGTGTCCAGAAATAGTTTATACAGACCGGAAGCAATGCGTGAAGCAGGACTTTAAAAAGTTAAATGAAGCCTCGATTACTAAAATATTAATCAAACTTTTTTTGTAATCAAATAATTTGATTAATTGTTTCAGCCCTACAGCTGTCACAGTCCTTAAAGTGTCTGGACATATTCCCACAGTTCCCAGACTGAAACACTTGCTTGAAAACTCTCCATTTAAGAAAAAGCCACTAAAACCTGCTGGCTGCTGCTTGTTAACATAGCATGTAGAGCTGCTTTTGCCTCCTGGCTAAGCCCCGCCCACCAAAAACGTCACCGTGTTTGTAAACTTTAAAGATCACAGCAACAGTCTCTTTTTAATTTTACTTTAAGGTTTAACTGATAAAACTTGTTAGGTTTTGGCAAAACTGTGTAGACATTTTAATGCCGAAGTTGGACAAAGACTTAGCTTAGACATATGATGTTTTTGTTCCAAAGTTGGGACTGTAATTGGCATATTTAAAGCGTAAGAAAATCCTGTTTTCTCTCGACTGGACCCGGTCGTTTTGCCCACCTCTGTCAGCTGGCATTGCAGAATGCCTCCCTCCGTAACAACACCAACATGCCACTCTGCCAGCATTTTTTCTCTACGAGTGAAAATTGGAGTCTTTGAACATGAAAAATGGCTTTTTCCCACTGGTAAAAGATTCTGTTCAAACACACAGTATGAAACGGCCAACAAAGCTCAGATGGTGAAGAATCTGTTATTTTTATCTTCTTAGGTCATAAAATCCATCAGTCATGACAGACCAAAGTTTAGGCTTGACTGATCAGCTTACATCGATACTCAAGAGACCATTAACTACAAGAGGAGGCAAAGCCATAAAGGTCTAAAACTGGCCACGCAGTAGTTTGGTGAAATTAAGCCAATATTGGTAATGTTATGAACATTTTTCTTAATGCTTAAAAAAAACATTTAATTTGTATTTAAATACTTTAATACCTGCAGGGAAGCTTAAAGATCAGTCTGAGTAAAAATGGTTGAGGTGAGGACAAACGACTCTGGTCTGCTGCTCTCCCTGAGGGTGGGATCTTTAAAAATTCATTTTGTCATTTATTACTTTTATTAATCATTCCTATTTATTGTCCAGAATTGGGTGACTGATTAAGGACCCAAATGCAGGACACATGTAAATCCAAGAGAAGTTTAAAAGGAATCTGAGGAACATGGACAACAAGGGCAGGAACAACAGAAACTGGGAAGCAGTAATGACTTATAACCAGTTGTGGATTGCAGGAACAGAACAGTGGAGAAATCGATAAAACACAAAACAGGTGTGAAACGCAGGAAGAAGCTAAATTCAAAGAAACTAAATTAAGTTTCGGCTAAAATAGGATGTGAATGAAAAGCTGATTAAAATGAGAAAAAACAAGAGTCACACAAGCAAAAAGAAATATACCTAAAGACAGAAGCTTCAGAAGAGGACATGCTCCTTCATCCAGCAATCAGCAGGTTATTATCATGTCTTTAAGTCTTTATAAAGTTTTATATTGTACACACTTTAATGTAACGGAGAGGCAATGATAATAAATTAACTGAAGGTATCAAAAGTCATCAGTGTCAGAGTGGTTAATGAAGAGCATTGGGAGGATTTCTGGTGAGCAGCTTGAAAGTTCAGGAAAGATCAGGGGAAAAAAGTTTATGTACGCAGCCACCCTCACAAAATAACTGCACTCGACTTCCCATTCAGTGATCCACATTTTTCAAGTTCAAAATGTCTTTTCAGACAGATGTCATCACTGTTGCTGCTTTCAGACAACTAATCACATGATCAAGAAGCAGTTTTACATTTTCATGCCAGGTTGTCCAGGTACCAGTGATGCCCCTCCAGCAATTTCTAAGTTGAAAGTTTGTTGTTACTCCTCAACTCTGACAGTGACAAAAGCGGAAACAGTAGCTAACGTTCACAAAACCTGGACAGGAGATTTGACTGCTGCAACAAAGTAACTGTGATTTTCTAGTTTGTGAGAGAGTGTGGTATATAAACACAGAAATCTGAAGTAGTTGTGGCGTTTGGCCACTGCCAGTAGACCGTCCGCCATTGCCTGGGGGGCGTTTCTCTACATGTGTAATTAGAACCGATACGAATCCGACTTTTTTCTTAACAACATGGAGGAAATCTGGAAGGACGTCACATTCCTGGTTGTTGGAACATCAGAGGAAAACTTTAATGTGGTAATAAGTGAAGAAGAAGATCACAGACTTTTATTTTATGAAGATTTCTGCTGTCTGACAAAAGTGGACGGTGCTGCTCAGTCCACTGATGTCAGTGTGTTCGTATCAGGGAGAAATATCGGACACACAGAGCAGAGGAGGAATAACTTGCTGCCACAGTGGAGAAAACACTGGATTTAATCCCCAACAACAAAAATACTGTTAATTCTCTGACATTTCACGTATCTATGCTCATGACGAACCGCATAACGCATAACATTATTCATCCAGAATATTCATCTCGTCTTCTGTGTGATACTTCTTGACTTTTTTTTCTTTTTAAAGACAAATGGTTTCAGGTAAGAGCAAGCTGAAACCATTTGTCTTTAAAAAAAAAAAAAAAAAAGTCAAGACGCATTACATTATCATGCTAGCTAATGCTAACAGAGACAGCTGTGGTGTTGCTGAGAGTTAATGACTAATCTGGGAGATATTGTGAAATATTAGGTTATCTGCTCTGATCAGCAACGTTGGGACCAGAAAATAAAACCAGTTCAGTCAGAAACACAAACGGATCAGGAAGACGGTGTCCTGCAGCCTTTAGTTTCATCTGCATGACATGTGAAGCTACGTGGTCTGTACGGTCCTGAAACAATACCAAAAGCCAAATATGTGATAAAATAGAAAAGTAACCACCTTTGATGTAAAATAAAAAAATAAATGTCAGAATACTTCAGAGATCTCTGGATAACATACCTATAGGTTATCATGACCTTAGATGACTGTCCAACATTGTAAATCCAGATATTCACGCTGCTCTCCAGTTTGGCAGATACGAGGTCATTGGGACTCGTTCCCCAGGCAACAGCGGCGCCGCGAGATGGCGCAACACACAATTGCTCTCGGATTAGTTTATAAGACATTATCTGCTGCAAAACTCCCTCATTTCACCAATACTTAAAGTAGAATGAATGAACGAATGAGTACTGTTGTCCTTATCTGAAAGAGTCAAAGTGATACAGAAATTTTACCAGTGAGTAAATGCACGCATAAACTCCTAGAAATAAGGTCCAGGTTAAAAAAAAAGAAAATTATTCTTTAAGCTTACACTTAGTATGTGTTGTTTGGATTTTTTTTTTTTTAATGATTGTTTAGACTACCAATCACGTTTTGTGGTGGGATTTTCTGAGATAAATTCAACTCAACATTGATGTGTTGCCTTTTATTTAAGCTCAATGTAAGGTTTATGTCTTGTCTTTTAGTTGAGCTTTTTCCCTCATATGTCACCAGTAGCTATATTTCTTAATTAAATATGGACTGCAGCAACCAGGCAACCTGCATTACCTGTGCAATTACCTTTTGAACACCTTGTGTTGACAGATATTTATAAAAAGTAAATTACACTGCAGAGACCAGGCACATTTCCTTACAGTAAGGGATGCTCCAGGTCACTTCCCACTGGCCTTTAGAGTGCCACAGAAATGAATAGATAATGACAGGTAATTACTGTAATCATTCACAACGGTAATGCTGCAAATATCTGCATTTCATGGTAAGAAATATCATTTGTTAATTTAATGACAAAGTAATTCTTTAACAGCAGCTGTCATTGCACGGCAACGGCATAAGAATGGTTATTAGCCACAAAATGCTGAATTTTAGTGTAAATATAAACCCAGCCGATGCTGCCTTTGCCCCCCAGGTTTAGGTCATGTTGACCTCTAGAAATAAGTAACATTTTCACTGTCCAGCGATTACAAGCTTCAACAGTTTTTAACCTTTACAGTCTTCAGTTTGAATCTTACATTTTTGATGGCATCAAAATCTTCCACAGTGACTCAAGGAAAATGTGCCGTTTATAAATATACAGCAAATGTCGTGCTTGCATTTGCTTCAGCTGCAGTGAACAGTAAATCACTGGAGACCATCAGGTTGGGGGTGCTTGTGCTGTCACTGCTTTAGTAAGTAATCAGGGAAAAGTTTCATGTTTCCCCGTGAATAATTTATGCAGTAATTTAGAGGTAATTGTGTTTTCTTAGTCACTTTGTTCTACAAGTCAGAGGGAAGAAGGATAAGTCCTTGTTTTTCCATTTTCCTTTACAATATCTTTTCAAGGGATCATTTAAACCATGAAAAATATCAGTTGGAGTAAATAATAGCATTTGATAATAACTTCAAACAGGAGCTTAAACTGGAAAGCTTCCCAAAAACTGAGGTTTTGAAATGATAAAATTGGAAAGAAAACTTGGAAGTGGCAAAGATTTTAGTGTGATGATGCCATTCTACATCAAATTCAAATCCATTAATTTCAAATACCCATTATTCTGTCCAGGGTCACATGACTGACAGGTCACCAGTCCTTCAAAGAGCAAAGAAAGACGTTTTCAAATGTTTTCAATAGCAGAGTTTGAGTTTTTATCTTTATAGACCAATGCTAGATATGTGCTCTATGTTTAAAGGCGTTTTAGAAGATGTTTCTTTCAACAATTTTTGCAGTATTCAGTAAAATTGAGTTCACTACCCCATACGCTATAATTTAATTAAAAGCTTTACATCTATAAATGTTTTTATACATTAACTGTGAAAGTAATGGGGCTGAAAAAACATCCTCCAATCATCTCTGCATTCCTCACATCTTTCATCCGTCTTCTGGCTTGTCGATCACTCTTACTACTGAAGTAAGAGTGATTGATGGTCAATTCAATGGGTAATAGGCAAGACTGATCAATGAGAGTGATTGGCGAGAGTAATACTGTGTATCGAAAGCTGCGCGCACTCGTCTGTTCACAGCAGGTAGCTAACATCATTCTGCTAGCAGTTAGCGACATTCAGACAACAACATTCTGTTTTACTTTGTGACATGATGGAGAATCTGTAGCTGCTGTCTGTTAAACACCGGAGTGGCTCGTGCACGTTGTTCTGTGGTCGGGGGAGGGAGCTGTGAATCTAGCAGGTTGGTCTTGCGCATGCGCATTAGTCAAAAACTTGCTAACAGTCTCTGCTTTCCGAAATGCCAAAACATCGTCTGTAGCACCTTTAATCAACGGTGGGCTAAATAAACCAGAAAAACTGGTGTAATTTGTTGACATCACCCATGCGGAGTTTCTCTTTAAGCAGCCATTTAAACAAACATCCAGTGGATGTTAACTGTGGTGAAGCTGCTCAAACTGTTTTTCCATTCTTGGAGGCAGGAATCATTTGCAAATTGATCGACTCAGACCACGTCTACACGAGGCCATGTAAGTGCTTACACATGCACATAATTAGCGGATACCCCCTCTTGTCCACATTTACTTGGTGTTTGAGGGTCCCTCATTCGCATAGTTTTTCAGCCGGCTAAGGAGGGACGCGTAAAGCTTGTTACATAATGGCCCCGGTTACATGATGTTTTTTAATTCGGAATTAATTATTCCAAAGTAAAGCATTCGGAATTAAATCATTCTCCTTCATGTTTACATGGAAATACTAATTCCGAATTAAGGTTTACGTGGAAGATACGCTTGTCTAATTCCGCTTTAGATCCGGGGGTTGGGAAGGGTTCTGATTTTTGTTTCGACTATGACATGAAAACCACATAATAACACAGATTTTCACGGTATTTTGATTGTACTTTTGTAGCAGCAGCTCAACACAAACATATTGCTTTAGCTGGGACGAATCCAACGCTTATTTCACGCAAGTTTCGATAAGCACCATTATAACAGGACATGGGAAGGAACGTGCGCAGCACGACAGGAATTAAAGAATAAGTTTATTTTTTTTTCAACCTGGACTTTTTTTTCTAGGGGTATTTACAAACATTTACTCACCGGTAAAATTTCTGCATCACTTTGAGATATTACGCTGAGTCACCCTTCAGTGAATGTCCAGTATCATGGCGGAGATGGGACAGCCACTATATAAGACATTATCTGCAGGAAAAACCTTCATTTCATCAATGTTTTAAGTAGAATGAAAGAACAAATGAGTACTGTTGTCCTGTGAGTTCAGAGTTTCAAAATTGTGTTGTTTTTTTTTGTTGTTGTCTGGGTAGCAGCTGCTCAGTTGGACTACGGAAGTGCGCATCGTGAATGTGCGGCCCCGAAAAGTGTATAGAACACCCTGATAACTAAAGGAAAGCTAAATCTGAACTCACTGGACAATAGCGCTCGTTCGTTTGTTCGTTCATTCTACTTAAAGTATTGGCGAAAATCAAAGAGTTTTGCTGCAGATAATGTCTTATATACACTAACCTGGTTTTAAATAAAGGAAGATTATATTGTGGCTGCCCTGTCTCTGCCATGATGCTGGATGTTCACCGAAGGGCAAATCAACGTAATATCTTCCAAAAGAGTCAAAGTAATGCAGAAACTTTACCGGTGAGTAAATGCACGTACAAACTCTTAGAAATAAGGTCCAAGTTGAAAACAGAGAAACTTATCCTTTAATTCCTGTCATTCTGCGCATGCTCCTTCCCTTGTCCTGCTATAAGGTTTACGGGGATTGTTTTATTTGGGATTAAAAGAGGAATAAACCAACTACTTTGTTATAAATTCAATTTTATTCGGAATTACCATTTTTACTGGGAAATAAGGGTTTACATGGTCCTCTTAAGGCGGAATTAACTTTTATTGGGAATTAGAAATCAAATCGAATCAGGTTTATTTATATAGCCCTTTACAGCACCCAATGGACACACAAAGTGCTTTACAGCAGGAGCAACAGAGAAAGAGACAACAAAGTACAGTAAAATGCTAAGTTGAGTAATGGAAAATTAAGAGCTATAAAAACAACAACAAAGAACAGAGAATCAGAACAGGCTACTCGGGGGAGCGCAGGCTGTACATAAGAGGTTTTCTTTTCTTTTTAAAGAGCTAGCTAACTAGAATTGAAAGCTACACGATAAAGGCCTTGAGCTTAGATTTAAGAGCCCAGTTCAGTAATGAGACGAATGTCAGGTGGCAGCAAGTTCGATAATCTCGGGCCAGCAGCTGAGAACCAGCGGTCGCCCCACTGTTGTAGCTTCGTCCGTGGGACTTCTAAAAGACGTTGGCCAACGGAACAAAGGGCCCTGCTGGGGCCCCCGTGGACTGGCAGGTCAGCCAGATAAGGGGGGGGGACCATTGAGAGCTTTGAAAACAAACAAAAGTAATTTAAAATCAATTCGGAAGCGGACGGGTAGCCGGTGCAGGGAAGATAGGACGGGTGTTGCACGTTTCCGTATGGACGCGCCCACCAGAAATTGAGCAGCAGTATTTTGGACGAGCTGCAGGTGGGCGATGGAAGCCTGGTTCAGGCCACCAAAAATGGCGTTACAGTCGTCCAGCCAAGAGAGGAATTAAAACTCTCATATACATTAAATGAGGTCAACTTGCTTCTTGTTCTCGGTGCCGCAAGAACAAAATGACTTCATCTTATTCTCGCGGACGTGATTGAGAACGTCTTGCGGCTTGTTCTCGACCCCTTAGTCGAGCAGAACTTTCTTCTCGTGGGGCTCCGAGAAGTATTGTGTGATTGGTTGGACATTTGAGGCGGGTGGGGTTAATACGGAGACGCTTGAAGCGGATTTGTTACCTCTGCATTTCCACAGATGCAAGGTTGTACAGATCATTTTAATAAACAGCTGATTGAGGTGGTGAGAAAGTCAGTAAATGTAACGTACATTTAAATACATGGACACCAGCGCATGCATAACCCCGTCCTGCCATGGACAAAGTTTGTTGTAAATCTGTAATTGTGGATAAATTCAACCACAGATGAAGAACGAGAATGACTCCGAAAGGGTCCGTGGTAGAAGGTCAACGCCTCAGATTTGTTAACAATACAGGGCAACACAATCCATTCTAGGTGAGGTCGAAGACCCCCTTTGTCTCTGACATGAACCTTTACAGTCTTTATTAGCTCCTCCTAGCAGAGGCTTTTATTTAGATCAGACCATTTATGGTGTTTGATAAGCACAGAAATAGCATGGCCCATATCACATGAAATTTCACGGCTAGAATGATAACATTACCTTAAAGGAATAGTACACCCACAGAATGATGTAGCTTTGTTTTCCACTTACTCTCATGGTGAGCAAGACTCTGGAGCACTTCTTTAATCTCTCAGATGCAGCCGGCGATCAGGAAGGCTTCTCGTTTCCACCCAACTTTCATATTATGGAGTTTGCCGGAGACCGAGCCAAAAGGTCCAAAAAAGTCCACAAAAAACTTGTCAATATTCCTCCATACTGCTCGTCCAATGTAATCCAAGTGTCCTGAGTGGGTAGCATCCATAATTTACTCGTAACGACATCATTTAGTTTATTTTTAGAACCTAAACAGTACTACGGAAGTGTGCATATGCATGTTCATGAAACTACAGAAGCCTCGGCGTTCAGAGCCTACTCTGCCCATAGTATAAGCGTAGAAGAAGAGATTTGTTGTTTACATTGTGCTAAGAGCGCCAGAGCTGCAGACAAACCGGGACAAACACAAGAGGGTCCAAGAGGGTTTGGATATTGATTTAAAACAAAGAAAGAAAGAAAAAGAGAACAGGCAATCTTGTCTGCCGCGGCTTCCGTAGTTTCGTGAATGTGCATCAGCGTTTTTGCAGGAGATGCAGTGTAGTACTGTTTAGGCTCTAAAAATATACTAAATGACGTTTCGGGTAAATTCTGGACGCTACCCACTCAGGACACTTGGGTTACATTGGACGAGCAGTATGGAGGAATATTGACAAGTTTTTGTGGACTTTTATGGACCTTTTTGGCTCGAGCGCCGGTGAACTCCATTATATGAACGTTGGGGGAAACGAGAAGCCTTCCTGATCGCCGGCTGGATTTGAGATATTAAAAAAGTGCTCCAGAGTCTTGCTCACCATGACGGTAGGTGGAAATAAAGTTACATCATTCTGTGGGTGAACTATTCCTTTAATTCCCCTTCAGCCAAACACCATCTGCTCTCTTCCATTACTTCTAACAACCCCTCAGTGAACTAGAGTTGCAAAGTTTATATTGTAGACTTTTAGGGTTAACAAATCTACTACATTATCACTGGTGGGTGACACACCCCCCCCCCCCAATAGTAATTTGTCACAGCTTGCAACAACACCACCTCATCGTCGGTCCAAATAACAAATCTGGTTTTCTCTGTGCAGCCATTGCTTCACTCGTCTGTATAAGTGAAAGGAACTTGCTGTTTATATGCTGATGTAATACACATGCGTCTACCCGTGATGTGGCGCATGCTCAGCAAACGGACAGTCAGTATTTACCTTACGTTGAGCCTTAAACGATTCTTAAACGACTGCATGGATGTGGATAAGACAGGGTTAGAAAGTGGAGTTATAATCAATGACAGCAGTGACCATCTTCCAGTATTCGCAATTATTCAAAGCAGAACTACTGACAAAAAAAAGATTAAAATGTTCAAGATAACCAGAAAAGCAACACAGAATTCAATCAATAATTTAAAAGAAGATCTTAAGAATCAGGATTGGAGAAATGTTTACGTCGAAGATGTAAACGAAGCATATGAATCCTTTTTGTCCATCATACTAGCATTATATGATAAAAATTGTCCACTTGTTAAGAAAGCTGTCAAGCAAAACCATGTCAATAAACCATGGATAACTAAAGGAATCCTCAGGGCATGTAAGAAGAAAAATGTCTTATATCATGAATTCTTAAGAAAAAGAACCATAAATGCTGAACGGAAATACAAAATATATAAAAATAAACTAACAGCAATTATAAGAAATAATAAAAAGGATTACTATAGCAAATTATTAGAGGATAATAAAAGTAATGTAAAAGATACATGGAACATACTTAATAATATAATTAAAAAAAGAATTGGTAGGCTGGATTATCCCAACAGTTTCTCAGATACAAATGATTCTGTGATAAATAATATGGAGAAGGCTGCTGAAGAGTTTAACACATTTTTTGTAAGTATGGGTCCAAATCTGGCTAAGGGTATTGCGAAAACAAGAAGTAGAGAAAATGTTATAAGTAAAAAGATAAATATTAAAGAAACCTTAATTTTAAAGAAAACGGATGAAAAAGAGATCATTGATACTGTTAGAAGCTTAAAGAATAAAACATCCACTGATTGCAATGGGTTACACATGGTATTAGTAAAAGACATAATTGAACTTGTAGCAAAACCCCTTGCACATATTTGCAATCGATCTCTAAAAACGGGCGTCTTTCCTGACAAAATGAAAGTAGCTAAAGTCATGCCAATTTACAAATCTGGTGATAAACATGCACTCTCAAACTATAGACCCATCTCATTATTACCACAGTTCTCAAAAATACTGGAAAAGATTTATTTCTTGAGATTACAAGATTTCACCAAAAAACATGATATTCTGCACAATCAGCAATATGGCTTCAGAACAAATAGGACAACTACCCATGCATTAATAGATTTCACTGAAGAAATAACAACAACCATAGAAAATAAAGACTATGCTGTAGGGATTTTTTAGACCTGCAGAAAGCTTTTGACACAGTCGACCATGAACTACTTATGTTAAAACTGTATAGATATGGAATCAGAGGGACAGCATACACTTGATAAATAGTTATTTAAATAATAGAAAACAATATGTCCAACTGAATGATGTTAAATCCAATGTAAAAAGGGTAATTAGTGGGTTCCCCAGGGGTCTGTTTTGGGGCCTTTCCTGTTCCTATTATACTAAATAACATATTCGAAGCAACATTGTATTCGCGAATCATTTTGTTTGCAGATGATGCAAATTTAGTTTGTCGTGTGAAAATCTGCAGCAACTTCTGGATACTGTTGAAAGTGAACTTACTAAACTGAAGAAATGGTTTGATGAAAATAAACTAACTTTGAATGTAAGTAAAACAAAATTCATGATCTTCGGAAATCGTCATATTGACACAAAAAAACAGCTCTGGATTGACAGTACAAAAATTGAAAGAGTAACCGAAATAAAATTTCTTGGGGTAATAATAGATGACAAACTGGCTGGAAATCACATATAAACTATATAAAATCCAAAAGTTTCTAAATCAATAGCAGTCTTATATAGAGCCAAAAAACCTTCTCAATCAAGCATCACGATTCACTTTGTATTGCTCCCTCATACTACCATACATGACTTACTGTGTGGAAGTGTGGGGGAACACGTATAAAACAAATACTGATCCAATATACATAATTCAAAAAAGCAATAAGAATAGTTTGCAATGCTGAATACAGACAACCAACCAACAAACTGTTTGTTGAATTAAACACACTTAAATTCAAAGATCTTGTGAATCTTAAAAACAACTTAACCTCTTTTATTACGTCACACAACAGAAAGTTCCTGACAGTATCCGGGGGTTGTTTCAGGTGAGGGAAAAAAATTACGGCCTGCGGGGATTATGTATCTTTAAAAAACAACCAGTGAGAACAAACTTGAAGCTTCACAGCCCCGACAGTTTGTGGCGTTCATTTATGGAATGATTTGAGCAATTCAATGAAATCCTGTTTAACAGTAATCAAGTTTAAAAACTTTTCAGAAATGATAAAATTCACAGGTATAAGATGGAAATTTAATGTTTCATCCAGTCTTCTGTTTTTGCTTTATACATTCAATTATTTTCTTTACTTTTGCGGAACATGAATGTTTGCCTGTTCTTGTCATTGATAGGCATAGTACATTGCTGGTTCTTTGTTGATGTTTGTTTTTGTTTGCTTTATTGTTGTTTACTTATATTGTTCTTGTATTGTAGTACAGTGAATACTGTATATCTTTAAGTTTAGAAAAGATTAAATTAGTTATAGGGGAGCAGGCCTTGAAAAAGTTTTTACTTCTGCCTGCTCCATTTTCGAACCGAATACGATTTAAATGGTAATTAGTTGAGATATACAAAGGAAATAGGAGAGAGAAAAAAAAAAAAAAAAGCGGACAAATTTTTTTTTCTGTCTTGTTACTCTGTTGTTGGTATTAAGCTGTTTGTGTTGTCTTATATTGTTCTTATTTTATTTTTTATATCTTTTCAATGCTTTGTCTGTTTATTTGTTGATTCTTTTACTTTTTTTCAATTCATCTTTTATCCTTTATATTTTATGATTATGTTCGAATAAAGTATTAAAAAAAA